>JBBMJY010000004.1:12630648-12675110 GCA_037833715.1 Toxotes lorentzi
CCACACAGAAGAGAGAAAAGAGAGAAAAACAAACCAAAACAGAAAAACCCCAGAAGCAGCCGAGCTGCCTCATGACAGAAACGACTTATGCTGTCTTCCTTTTTCATTCTCTCTGTTCAAAAAGGCCGTAGACAAAAGCAGTATATTCCAGCCCAGGATCTCTCCATTTTATATAAAAAAATATATTTTATTTTAAAGGAGAAAGACCTTATCTCACCCAACAAATAATTGAATATTTTAAGAACAGCAAAAAGTTTCTTTCCAAAAACTGCACTCCTGGCAAAGTAAAAAAAAAAAAAACTCCTCTTCCTCAGTCCATCTGTCCCTCGCTCCTCACCCGCTCGCCCCTCTCTTCCTTCTCTGAAAAACTCCTTCTAAATTATCAAACGATGCCCTTTCTTTCACATGGCTAGTTTTGGATTACTTACCTGGCTCTCCCTGCAGGCCTATTAAACACCTCTGGAGTCATGGTCGCTGCCTCACTAGCTCTGCATTCATAATGGTCATTAACTCAGGGACTGAAAATGAATGGTGGAACAATCCAATTCAGAAAGATCTGAAAATGCCTTTAACCAAGGGGCCTTATATTGATAGCAGGCAATTTCACATCTCATTCGCCAAAAGTGGGCTTATTGAATATGAGAGGACTGGGAGGAGAGAATTGCAGTGTGGTTCCTTTACATTTCATCCGCATAGAGAAAGGCCATGATATCTTTCAAGTCCGTGCAATCCTCCTCATGTATCACACATCGCCCTGGGTGGATCCATTATTCGGGATAATATGTTTTTAAAAGCTTTCCTTTTCACTTGGCCCGACAACAGGATTCTCCATTCAGCACAAGTCCTTTAGCTTCCCGCCAACGAGACAATCGCATTATTTCATTTTTCAGAAAGACCCGCGGCAGCTTTCTGCCACTCATTTCTCCCCTCCAATGAGAAGGAATGGGTGTCTTCTTTTCGTCACTTTTCTCTACTCTGTTTCCATCAATAAAAACAGGGTTGGATTACAAAGTATGATCCTTTCAATCCTTTCCCGATCTTATCTTGAGGATCTATTCAGAAGTGAGCCTTTACACCAGGGGTGTTTTCAAACAGTCTCTTCTGAACGTAAGAACCAGAGGAAGGGCTAAAGATGAAACTTTTTAGGCTGTCACAAAAATGTCCAATTGACAAGTATTCTATAAGGATTTTAATGAATAAAGAAATGTGGCCAGAGGATATGAAACACCTTCAAACCGAAGAGATGCCTCACTTCAAGGTTGAAACCCTTACAGTTTTTTCATCTCAGATTTTGATTTCAGGACACTATGAACCTCAAGTTACTTTCAAGGGTGACATTGAGAATCCTTCAAGGATCTTTCAAGGCCCCCTAGTTCATACAGAAAAGTGCTAAATGATTAAATGTTATCAAGACTTTTACTTCCAGGATTACATTGCATAATCCAAGGAGGAAGGGTAGGTGATGTAGTATGCAGAGAATAAAATCCACATTAGGAAGAGGTTTGGGATGGATGGGTTGACAAAATGTCTCTTCTTTGATCAGTCCACAACCTTAACAACCTATTATTGTTACTGTGGCAACGGAGGTCTGGTCCACCCGCCACTGGTATGCTACTATGGGTTGTATCGGAGGCTAGGGACGAACAACTTATTTCCTCATTTAGGTTGGAGGACTTTTTGGAAACCAGTGAGATTTTATGAAAACAGTACAGTTGTGCGCCGGACACCAAAAGAATGAGCAGAAATTCAGTATGAAGTTTTGTAAAGCTAAGTCGAACTGCAGATTTGGGTGATAATTCTCTGCTGCACATAGTCACATTGTTTTCACATTGTCATTTCATTTCACTGCTCTTATAAAAAAGTAATTACAATTCGTCAGATGTGGTGTTGATTCAAAATGCCACACATGACAACTTTAAGATGGACAATCCTCCAATCGCTGCATTGAATATAGGGCTGACTATGGCACAAAACGTCTGCTGCTGCATTGACCCATACGTCCTTGCTTACTTCCATTCCTCCCCACCTGTCTCTGCCGCCTCTCTAAGACATAATTTCTGCACAGTGCTAGCTCAGATGTGCCGCAGGCTAGTCTGGTCAATGTTCCCTGATACGGCACTCATCAGTGTTCTGGTGTGTTTCTGCAGCAAACCACCTCAGCCTGGCAATTCACTGACCTTTCTATCCTGTCTCTCCCCCCATCAGGCAAAATGGGGTCTCATTAATAGTTCATGGCTCCTTCCTTCACCCTGTTTGTTACATTGATTCACCTCCCTTTTCCTTTTCTTTTCCTGTTCTTCTCGTTTTCGGGTAGCTGCCCCTGCGGTGTGCACTCATTTACACTGGAGCCTTTCTATTAACCTGGGGAGGTGTCTCTCATCCTCCCTCCTTCTCTTTCATGCCATCTCTTTCTCTCTTTCTGTCTCTCATTCTACTGCCTTGTCTTTTTTGTTCTGTTGGTCTCCTTGTCCTGAACCTACCATGTCTTTAATGCCATCTTCTCGTTACTTGCCACTTAGGCTATTTCTCCATTTCATCCTTTTTTTCTGGTAATATCTGAGTGGTCTGGAAGCAGACAATGGGCTAGTGGTACAACAAAAATAGAGCCTTGGGTCAAGAGATTTGTTAAGCCCTAAAAATGACAGCAGAAAAAGAAAGATGGGCAAAGAGAGAGAGAGAAGAAAAAAAGAGACTGATTCTGGGTTATTGTTTCAGTGATTCCGTAATGCAACTCGTCTGGGGACAGAGACGGAAACAGGACAGAAAATCAATTAGTTTCACCTTTAAGCACGAGTACTAAATGAAAACAAGATGTGCTCATCGCTGACAAGAAAATCAAAACTTCATTGTTTGGACTCTCTTCCCCCGCTGATATTAACATTTTAATATCTGCCTCTATCTCCACAGACAAAAACCAGGTAGAGCATTTTGATTTAGAGTGAAATTGACTTGCAACAAGGAATAATAGGGCAGCAGAGGAAAAGCATTATTGGGCTTCTCTTTTAGAACAGCGATAAAAGGACAATGTGCACAGATCCTGTGATGCTGAAATCTTAGTTTTCCTGACAGGCTGTTAACGATCACCAATATTTTGACTCAGGAATGGCAGGGACATTATTAGACCGTTTGAATCTCTAAGAAAAGAAGTCTGTCAGAGTACACTGAGACTTACAGTAATGGACGTAAGCAGCAGAACAGTGAACTAAATTGTCTTTTTTGCTCTTATCATTTTGACATGTTTTCACAAAGAGGAAATTAAAGACGGGTAATTATAACCATCATGTCTGTTCCTGTGCTTCACCTTGTCATGTGACATAATCATTCGCAAAAACACTAATTTAGATCACACTCCCAATGCTAAGCCCTGACTGTACTGATGCCAAGTAATCCATATGTTTAATCTTAGGCAGTTCAAACCCTGAATCATTTCTGTTTCTTGCCTCCTAAAGGGAACAGGATTGGATCTTGAGGATGTTGGGCACTAGCCCAGTTCAGCTGTTTGGCTGCCCTCTGCACTATTTCTTTAACCTTAATTTATTTCCAAGAGGATTTTGCTGATCATGCATGCCTTTTTCAGCTCCATCCAGTATTACATTCATTTCTTCCCACCGGGAACATTAAGTTGACCAAACTCTTGTAGTGCTGGCAAAGGAGCAGCTGTACTGGAATTATTCAGTATCGAGTGCCTTGCTCAAGGGCATCCCAATGGCAAGTAAGGGTTGCAGAACGATCTACTAGGAGGGACAGAAGACAGTAAGAATTTTATCAGGTGACTTTCCAAGGTGCTTTGCTTAAATTTTTAGTTTAAGCAAATTAAGACATAATTTGAATACTTTGGGTTTGGTTGTTCTGTTGTTTAAGTTTTAATGGAGTTTTGCTTTTTATGGATGTTTTATTTTGGTGGAATACACAAACTGGTCAGTAGGTGGTCTGTTTTTAGCTCTTGTCGAGTCATTCTGCAGCGAGGCGTAAATGCAGCAACAGCTCAATGTTTCCCACCTGGTCATTAAACCGTTTTCATCAGGTTAGCGTCGTCTTGAGGTCTTAAAAATACATGAAAGATGTATACAAAAATGTGTTTTGCTTGTTTTGTGCAACAAAACTCTAGTTGAGCATGCTCAGTAGGGCCTTCTATGAGAGCAGTCCAAAATTTAGTTTACTATTTATTTTTAGTTTTATAATTGCTGCCTACTTGTTTGAGGTCCAGGTTTAATGGTTCGCAATTGTGCGCTGGGTTAATAACAACTAACTCTATCCATATAAATGTGTATTTTTATTCTGTTCATTTACACTGGCTGCTACATTTAAAAGCCTGAAATTCCATGTGAGGAAGTTGTTTTTTTGTGACTATTATGGTAGAAAAGGTGGATCTGTGGTTACATCTGTGGAGTATGAAATTACTGTAATAAGTTTTGCAATGAGGGGTCAGTGCACCAACAGCAACTACCACTGTTTTCTGTCTGCTCATACAACCTCTTTACCAGACCAAACTGCTTCCAAACCATGGTTGCATGTCTGGGCCCTGCAATAATAAGACAGTTATAGTGCTTCCCACCGAAAATACAGAGACAGAGCTGTGGTGCTGTCAACTACTATGAATTCAGCCCAGTGCGTTATGTAAAATTTACATCTAGCTGGTGAATATCAAACTTAAATACTTTACCAGCAGCAGTGCTTATGCGCTCTCACATACATGAATTAAGCTCCCAGTGTTCTACAATCAAAAATTATGTGTCAGTCAGGACAGTTTATTTTACCCTCAATCCATCATCTCCTGCAGTTTGTTCGCACTGTCACATGAACAGTTTTCAGAGTTTTCACGTTTGGCCCGGGGTACATTATGTCCACATTTGGTTGGTTTAATTATTATCGTCTCGTCTTGCATGCCAATGAACACAGTTAGCACTGACTGTGTCCATGCTGATTGTTACTGTTTTTTCACTCACTGTGCATAAACCACAGAGTACACTAAAATGCAGCATTCAGAAGTATTTCTCATTCCATGAAATTACTGACACCAAGTTAATTATTTTGCCACTGTTAATTGCTTTTTCATTCTGATAGATTGCTATTTGAATATGATGGATAGATAGGAGAGGCAGTTTTAATTAAACTGGTCACTCATTTTGGAAAATCATCAGACTGGCTGGCACACTTCGTCCCTTCATTCGTACTTCTTGTTTTCTTGAAAAGAGTAATCACTCCAACCTGCCTCCTCAGTTGATTTAGGTAGCTAACATTCAATCTCCTTTTGTTACACAGTGCAAGACTCTCATACAAAATGCAGGAAAAACCTTCCAGGACCTCACATTGTGGTTTAACATGTTTCTGTAGCTCTTATTTTTTCTCTCATAATACTGTTTTGTCTTTCATATTCTAATACAGATCAAAAATATCTTTTTGCCCTGTGGTTGGAGTACTAGGTTCATCCAACCAATGAGGCACCGACAGAACAGGGGTTAAAGGGGAGGTATTATGGAGTATGAAGTATGAAATATTGTCTGGTCTGATTTGAGAATCACAATCAGAATTAGATTCAGCAAAACTTTATTGAGCTCCCCAGGGAAATTATTTTGTTACAAATGCTCAACACGCAGTAAGGAAAGAGGAAGTAAAGAGGTACAAAAGTAAAAATGTTAGTGATAATAAATTCACAGTAAGTGAACAGGAATGTGCAAATTCAAATGTGCAAAGAGTAACATGTCTAGTGTCACTTGACTGCAGTCCCCGGAGATCATGAAGAAAGCTCTGGGGTCGTCAGTCTGCAGTCTCACAGTAACAGTGTGGGATGATGTGGATACAGCGTTAGTGAAGGGAAGGGGGGTTTAAACAACAACCAAGATGGCAAGTGAGAACTATTGGGTATGTAGTATGGACATAGCCCCACGGCTAACAGTTCAATGTCACAGTAATGTTTAAGTGCTGTAGAAGCATGAGGATGGCACTATCACTTCTTTTTTGATGTTATGGAATTTAATCTGCCCTTGAAAGTGATGCCGCAAGTGGAAAACTAATGATATTCATAATTCAAATTTTCTTCTTCGGGAAGTCAATTCAGGCTCATGAAAAGCTAGAAATTGATATGACAATCAACTGATATGACATATCAAGGCAAGAGGTATGTCTGACTGGGTATGGTGCCTTGAAACCAAATGACAGTTGGTGAAAAAAATGTCACCAGTATGCTTCATAAACAGATTTGTCACAAAAATAGGACAATATTCCTTTTTAGATGATCTGCCTCGATTGTTTATTGGCATTTTATTTATTTTTTTTTTTTTTTTTGTTGCCCCATCAAAACTTGTTGTAGCGATGCTGCCATGTTCTTTGAGCTCAGCAGTTACAAGTTGTGATTAACTAGAGCTTTCCTTTGAGATTCTAGCTCAAAAGAATGTGTGCTGCTGCTGGTCAGGCCGTTCAAAGATGGCCTCAGTTTAGACCACAAAGAGACTCGGTAAAAAAGTATAATGTAGAAGTATAAAAGTGTAACTCACTGATATTTCTCTTCCAGACGTCTTTGGGAAAGGGTGTGAAGATTACTGAGGCACATTAGATATGTTGTGATATTCTATACAAAAGCTAACTGCCTGGCTTCTCAGCGGACATCCCTATCAGGCAAAGATGAGTGGAGTGTAGCTACTGAGGGTATGAGATGATACGGACACAATATGATCACACATATTAAAGGCTGCAGCAGCACAATGAGCTGTGATAATGGAAAAAAAACCTGACCTGGGAACAAATGCACCTGCCATGCACTGTATCCATGGACTTACAGTATGAGAACTCGGCCTTGCACGCACACAGAGAAACACACAATGATAGACAAAGACATTGACAGGCACACACTCAGCTGCTCAAGGTCCCCAGTCAAACAAACACCGCCCCCCACCCCCAACCCCCTAGGACCACCAAGAACGACCTAAATTCACCCTATCCCTCAATTGCCACCTCCGTTATCACCGAATCAATAAACTCCGGCCCTCGCTCAATTTGACAAGCATCTACATGGGGAGAAAGGCAATCGCTTAGCACCGGCAGGTATATGATATTGACCGAGGGGAGATAAGGCTTAGCCTATTCAATCATGCAGGGGAGATTGGGCCAGTGAGGTTTAGGACTGGAGCCAATCCTGAGTGTCTGCACAGCCACTCAAGCAAAAGGCTGCAATAATGAAGAGTGCGGAAGAGCTGAGGAGCAAACACACAGACAAATTTATCCTTTCTGTTATGAGGAATGTGTGATGGAGAGCAAGAACAAGTGCCTGTGTGTACTTGTGTGTGTGTGGGTGTATGTATGTGTGTGACAGACAGAGAGACGATGGAGGATCGAGGAATGGTGTGCATGTGTTTTTTAGATGTGACTTTGTATGTGTGGGTACTTGAGTCAGAGATGGATTATTGATTTTTATGTTACCTGTTTTTAAAATTCTTTGTTTCTGCAATATTTGTTCATTAACTGTGGTTAAGGTTGGGAAAAGGTGGTGATTACTGACATGGTTACATTAATTGCTGGTCTTTGAGGGATTCAGATGCCATCCTGCTGCCTGAATGTCAGGTGTGCTAAACAAGTACTCCCACTTCTACACCCTTAGCAGGGATTCAGGGATTCGGCTCAAGTCGGTCTGAACGAGGCCTCAATTTCTGCCTTGCTACATAAGGGGCACATTTCTTCCTGCGTTGGCATCCATTTCCAATACTACCACAAGGGGTCACCAAAGTCAGAAATATTCAGTTCCTGCACCAAGAAGATGTTATTTCACTTTCTCGTAATGGTTTGTTTGCAGTAGCAAACTTTGAACTCTGTCCTTAGACCCTGGAGGTTATTACAGGTCATCGTCAGGGGAACATCAAAAATTTTTTAAGACAAATCATTCGAGAGCTGTCAAAATATTTCACTAAAAAATGAAAATCTCTAGTCCAAAATGCATTTGGACTAGGCTTTTATGGTGCTGTATGACCACTGTCCAGTGTGTTGACTCATGTGATACTGCATGTGTGTGAAGTCAAATATGTGCACATCCACAGTTACACACAGACACAAACACACACTCATACTTGCTCGTAGAGATGACATTCCTCTAGCTAATAAGGTTCTAAACTGTTATCTTTCTTACTGTAATGCTGATATTATCCAGTATATACAGTGAGTGTCCACACACACACCCACACACACACACACACTCACACTGCTGATGTATGCATGTGATGCCTGCTTCTCTCTTTGTCTTTTCCTCTCTCTGTCTCGTTTGCTGAATCATTTCCTTTCACTCTTTCTGTGTGTCTCTCTTTCTCTCTCTCTCTCTCTCTCTCTCTCTCTCTCTCTCTCTGCCTCGCTATCTCTCTCTTATCTTGCTGATTTCTGACAGCAGAACATGGCCCACAGTCGTCCCAGCAGGGCCCAATCGATACTAAGTTAATGAGTCACTTTGGAGGTGAACGGGGATTTGGTGTGTGTGTGTGTGGTGAACATTCAGGCTTCTTTAACAATGCGGTGTACGGTTGTACATTGTATGATCCAATACATATTAGGAGGACGTTGGGGGGGAAAGTGTTCAGATGTTGTGGGGTTTATTTACTGTCCTTAAATTGTCATTGTAGTCAAAAGGTCAGTGAGATGAGGAGGGTTTAAGATAGAATTGTTTCAATGTTATTGATTTTACTTCTAAGTCCTGTTTGTCAAAGCATTGTCTTCACACTACACATAATGGGCCTTATGCAAGAAGCAGTCTTCAAAACAGATTCCTTTTCAAGTGGCGTGAATGAGTGATTAAGAGAACTTGTTGCATTCACCAGTTTTCACATTCTCATAAATTTCTGTTGAGGTGTGGACGGGGATTGGACCTAACGGACTAATCATGTAAAGATCCTCCACAGAGAGAAGCAGCTTGACTTAAGAATTTAAGAAAGTGTTTATTCTAAAGATATTTGGAGTTATTTGGATATTTGGAATTGTATTATTATTGTAAATATTGTTTTTTAAATATTTTTAGCATTCAGCATTTTGGCACGACAACTAACAGTATAGTCGCTGGGAGGAAAATTCCACAAAACAGCTGCTTCATGGTCTTTCTGCAGGTCAGGTAAACATGTTCTGTTGTAACACCTGTCAGTGTAGTGTAACCTGTAATGGAATGTATTCTGTCTCCTGCGACTGTCACATCGGCTTGACTGCCTCCTGTTTTAGTCATGGACCGCTTTGTTTTAACAGGCCATTTTTTGGCATCTAACATCATATCAAACCATTCCCTCTTCGTTTCTGTCACTGTTCGACTCTGCAAAGACCCATCGCTGACAGACATAGCAATATTTTCTTGTTTCTGTAGCGCCCTTATATGACTTCTGACACTGCTAAATTTGCTGTGCTTCCCTCTGCTGACTTCTGTCAACAGGAATTCAAGCTTCACACTGTGAAGTTTTTCTTACTTTTGGGTGACATTTTGTGAATGAAACTTGCAATGGAGCAGAACAGGTAGCCTTATACGGCAATCTATATGTAGATTATGTTGATGGTCAAATCTCATGAAGACACACCTCATGAGCAGGTGGCCTTCATCAGGTCGAAACAAGCAGTTTGTGACACAGTTGTGCAGTTAAGAGAGTTTGGTGAATTTGATTTGGAATAATCTCACTGAACCTGAGAGAAGTTTAGGATAAGAATATAAATGATACAGTACAGAGACATGAGTAAATAACAGCTAAAAGATCAAAATGCAGCACTTGCTGTACTTTGAACAGGGAATAGAATCTATGAAGGTTCAACATCGGTTAGAAGTAGAGTTAGTAAATTTATGTCTCTTCTCAGTTGTTTCACACCTTGACTGAGTCAGCAGACTCTCACATGACCACAATGTGACCTAAACACTCACTTGTGACCTCAGCAACCCAAGACAGTGACAATCCAACAGATGTTAAAGTGCCCGCACTCCTCACCAGTCAGGATAAAGGAAGAAGCCGCTTGCCATAAGCATGACTTTTAAACTCTATGTAACAGGAAAAGTCTGCACTCAGTCAACGGATTCTGAGGTTTACAAAGTCTGCTGCAAAATGAAAAAATATCACAACCATCACAACAGACAGAAGAAGGAATTTATGTCATAATATTCTGTAATGAAATCTTTCCAAGAAAAATCACTTACCTTCCACTACCACTTGGGGCCACCACATAGTGAAGTTGGCTGTTTTGTCATGTGCGGTGTGTTTGTGTATGTGTGTGAGAGAGAGCGAGGTAAAGTATGAGTGTGTATCTGTGTCTCCAGTCATCTGTTTCCCTTTTTTTTTAATCACTGAGAAGCACTGTAACTCTGTTTTATAAGAACATTTCCACAAACAGTACATTTGTCAGATGAGGAGTCATTTTTCAAATATTTTGTTTCTGAATGTAATCACTTTCATCATCACATCTCATCATCATTTTCTGCTCTGTTGATCTCCTTGTAGGAGCTTTTCACTGAAGTCTCGAGTTTTGAAAGCATATTTGTAGAACAGATGTGTAGTGGGACTGTGTCCATGAGCCGCTGAACTCTTTCTCTTCGCAGAGTTTGACTCCTGACAAGTGAACTGGAGCAAAGCCAAAGGTTCAGTAAGGGCCATTTGTTTAAATAAGACTGTGACACAGCTGAGTGGATAGTTAGATAATGATCTGGGCTTCAGCCAAGCTCAGTCGCTGTAGAATTAACTGGATGCGTGTAGATAAAACCAGGTGGGGCGTACTGACTTCCACAGGTAATTCATCTCTACCTGATGTCTGCAGATTGGGTTTCCAAAATGAAAACATACACCATTATCAGAGCATGTGTACTGACGGCAAATCTGTCCTCACATCTTTATGTCTCATTAAGGAAAATGAATCAAATTTCGAGTCAGATAATTGACAAGAAAAAAAAAAAAACAGTTTCATAGCTGAAATACAACAATGGCCACCGGAAACTTTTCTGAACTCATTGTTGAGTTATCATGTACTCTTAAGTGACCACCGCTGAAATGGCCATTAATCCTCATAGCAGAAATGAACCTTCATTTTTAAATATCAGTTTTTATTAGTCAGCTCATGTGTCTTCAGAGAGCTGGAGAGACTCTGTGTCCTTGTATGCATTATGAATGAGAAGGGGCCCTGTTATACTGTATGTCTGAGACAGAGGTCATACAGGAGTGGTCTTAAGTGCAGACTCAGGAAAACAAGTGTCTGCAAGACCTTTCAGTCACTATAAAAAGAAGTTCACGATGAATGTCTTGCTTAATGGACCATCTGTAGCTTTCTTTCAACAGTGGCAGGTCTTCCTGTTTTCCTGTAATCCCCCTGTTCTTAGTCACAAAATAAAACATAGGAAATGTGTCTCAAAAGTTATTCTGACTCAGCTAAGACAAAGCGAGATCCACTTCCCTTAAGTTTAAGCAGTTTCTAAGTCCACATTTAACCCCGCATTTTGAGGGGAGTCACAAAGCCTGATTAACTGCCTGAATGATTTAGCTCTCAGCAATCAGTTGGTCTTCTGGCATGTGAGAAATGTTGGTCACCTGTCTTGCAGTTTTAGCAGTTTCATGGTCCAATCTTCCACATGGTTGCTGTCAAATTGTCGTGAGGTTGTTTCAGTATTACTTGAGTAGTAATTTTACATCTTGTGGCTAAACTTTAAGTCATGACTAAAACTGTCTGGCATATAAAACTGAATTTCACTGCAGAGCAGACACACCATATTGTCTGCATCTTCCAGCCATCTGCCGCTCACTATTTCTCTTTTTTCCCTATTATTCTTTCACAGTACAAGTGAACAAAGCAATGCCTTTCCCTCTTTTTGTCAACATTGTCGAGGATGAAGACATCTTGTTTGAACAAACTGCCTTTAACTGGTTATAAATAAGCTGTCTGTAACTGGTATACTGCATGAATGAATCTGGCAAGTAGTATCTTCGGTATTCTTGTGCAGCAGTTTGGCATGAAGAAAAAGTGTCGAGGGCAGCAAGTATGTACAGGAGCTGTGGCACCAGATGCCAGGTCAGGCAGGTCATATCAAGCAGTGAGAAAACCAAATGCAAAAAAAACACGATTTCTCACCTGCACAGCTGAAAGCAAGCTACACTTTGTTACAGTACCCGGTTTGAACCACTGTTTAAGGCTGTAATGCTTTTATCTTGATTACCGGCAGTTAACTCACAAAAAAAAAAAAAAAAAAGTAGCAAGAAGGAGGTGAGAGCTTTTGTCAAAGTCAGACTCAGAGTGCGAGACTGTGGCTGTTTCCTGGAAGTAAATGGGACTGACAGCAAAATCTGGTATTTGCTGTTCATGTTTTAGATTTATGAACTTTCTATCTGTTACTTAAAATATAGTCACCTTAAACAAGGAGTCTAAATGAGTTGCCATCAAAGGCTACCAAGATCCTTTCCAAATTACTTAAATTACCATGGACAGCTTCTCTGGTCTCAGATAATTAGTGTTATCAATAACTCATGTCTCATGCTATTTTGCCTCATTTCCTGTGACTCTGCACTGTTAAGCAGTCAACAATCTGTCAGTCACAGCATGGACTTAGAGAGAGACTTAATCACGTTGCTAGAGGCTTTTGTCAGAGTAGTATGATTAGATTAGTTGAGTAGCATTGATTTGGAGGTGTCAAACATGAGACTTTCTCTGATGTCGACTGCAAATCAGTAAGAATTTCTGCTGCTCATTGGCACTCTGATCTGGCTGATATGTTCTTCACAAGATGGGATTTAAGTGTTTCCATTATGCAACATCTTTTGCAAATAATGGTGCTGTGTCAGAGGTTAAGTGAGTCAGATGAAATACGTATTCTCAAAGATTTCTAACCTGTAATTCCGATTCCACCTACAAGTTGTTACGTGTGTTTTGTTTTACTTTTTTGTTGTCTGTCCATGTTCTACGGTGGCAAACAAGGGCAAACGCACTGCAGCAGCCAAGACCAAGATTTCCATTAGGAGAAATGTGCTGCAAATTCAGAAAGGATGCCAATTCAAAAATGCAAAGGATAATAGCAAACACACTGCAAATACAGAAACAATGCAAAACCAAAACTTTCTCCAGGCCTTTAGGGGGAACGCTAAATGGAGCAGCTTGAGCTTCAATAGGAAATTTCCTAATGGAAATGTTCTGGGCTGTTGCAGCGCGTTTGCCCTTGTCAGCCACCATAATATTCTCACATACATGCAAATGAGAACAACCGTTCTGTGAATTCTCTTGCCTTTCTCTAACTCAGGGGATGAAGTGAGATTGTAATCTTAATCTCTTTGATATATCACACCTCCACAGAGTCCTGCTCATGCCTTGTTTCATCCGGCTCAGTCTAGCCCCCGGGACTGTCTGATAGATAATAGGAAGAACAGACAGAAGGGATTTGACCTCAGTCCAAGAAGTCTTGTTTGCATCACTCAGCATGTCAGGAATTTGACTTGATATTGTTTGAGAACAAAGGCTTCACAGTGAGACATATGGGTGGGTCACTCCTGAGGCTTTCATCACCATGTGCTCAGAGATGATATCATATGTATCCTTGTTGGCCTGTTCGGTTCTGCATTTCTGATACGGTTTTATTATTACATTTATTATTAAATTACCAACACTTGCAAACTAAACCTTAGCTAAAGAAATAGTTCAACATTTTAGGAAGCCCTAGACAGACAATTAGCTTAGCTTAGCATACAGACTGGAGATGGGTAAATAGCTTGCCTGGCTCTGTCCAAAGGTATAAAAAAAAAATCCACATTCCAGCACCTCTAAAGCTCACTACATGTCATATCTTCTTTGTTTAAGGCTGAAGTGTAAAATAAATGTGTCATGAATGTAATGTATAGATCATGTAGCAGATTGAAAGCTGGTAAGTCATTAATTCATTTAGGTGGTGCACATGCTAAAAAGTAATTTGTCTAATTAAAAGGTCTCCTGTGAAATAATCATTCATGGTTTGGAAGTTTTGGCAGTAATATTGCAGCAAAATCTATTTTCAGGAATAAAAGACGATATGACCACTGTGTGCAAATGTTGGGAGCACATCAGTGCACAAACACACACAAACGTGAGCCAAGACACAAAACAGGCACACATAAGCACTGTCTGCCACACAGTGTATGTACTGTACAGACTGACTCTACAGTAGCTACATGATTCATGAAGTGTTTTATTCCACTTGGACTAAGATGAAGGTGTGACCCACTTTTTTGTCATGGTGACCCTCTGTTTAGTTCTCTGCAAAAAATGTCCACATTTTCTTTCTATAAAACTTTGTTGTGTTACCAACAATCAGCAGGGACATAGGAGAAGAGATTGAGGAGGACACACTCAATAATAACTAGTTTCTGCTGCATTGGAAAAGACAAGAGGATAAATATGCTGACTAAAATTTTCTTTTTCTTTCTTTTTTCTTCCTTACTTTATCTCTCCCTTTCTTTTTTCTTTTTGAAGCTTATCTCTTGCTTGACCCCCCTGCTCATAGTAGGCTGCCATACTTTGGATTTAAGTGTCAAAAGTGCTTATACCGTGGTTGGGCTGTAAACAAGTAAGCAGCTCATGTCCAGAGCTTAAAAGGAAATAAAATCTGTTTTACACAGGTAGAAAGCATAAACTTGCATCTTTGCTGCAGGCTCATGTCAAATAAAGTTTGTTGAGATCAAATATCATATGCAGGTAAAAAAAAATTGAATGTATCAATCTAATCAGTTCAGTCTTTACTAAGTATCTCTTCTATAGTTTGGGCTTTATTGACACCTTCCCCTGCAAAACAATACATCTTAAGAGATTTTACCAAATTAAGAACATGTTGTTTCGTCCTAGCAACTGTTCCTGACCCAAAGACATTCAGTTTATAACGATATACAACAGAGAAAACCAACAAATCTGAAATTGGAGAAACTGCAACCACAGAGTAGTTGATGGTTTAGATCAATAACTAGAAAAAAATGCTGTTGATTGATCTTCTGCCATTGATTAATCTAGTAATAGTTTAAGCATCAGTTTAAGCATCGAAATTACCAGCTATGATGGGCTGACTGCACAGAAGACACAATTTCCACTGACCTGAATCATCTGTAACCACAGTGTGTGTCATAACTTACACTTGAGAGTGTGAGAGTTGAAAATGGATATCTATAAGTGCTGGATAGCTGGATGAAACATCCACCCTCTGCCACACAAACTGGTAATCGTAATAAAAAACAAAGCCCATAGGTCGTTTGTGCAAGCAGCTTATTACGACCCGTAGTTGCACTCCATTGTTAAGCGACCTCTGGCAGTCATGTGAGACAGCATCAGTCATTTCGGCAAGTGCCCCAAAATGACATGTTTACGTTCAAGTGACAAAACCTTTTAGTGGCTGTAGTAAATATGGCAAAGGAGAAAGTCAGGTAACGCTGTTCTAGAGCTACAAGGTCCACAGAGGGAGGAGGTTGGGGTGGATGGATGGGTCGACAAAACACTGGACTTAAACACAGGAGACCATTGTTCCATTTCAAACCAATAATCTATGTTGTTTCTTTTAATTAAGACCATGCTTGTTCTACAACTGTAACAATATGTTTCTTATTGTAACCACTATGACAGACATCTTGTGTATCTGTGGCATATCTGACTGTGTAATGTTATCTTAGGAATTCATGTTCTGAAATCAAATTCTCAGTCCTACCCTGTGCTAGTGAGGACATACTGAGCAGTCACTGAATGTGCTGTACCTCATGAAGAGCATAGCCCAATTTTTGGACAAAATACTGATACAATATGAGGCTGAAGGTCCTGTCTGCCTGCCTGCTTTGTCTCCATCAGTCTGTCTGAGCTGGGGCAGAAACACTTATAATCTGGGATATTACAGGCCAACCAGCAGTTCCTGACAAGTGCTCCACTGTGTGCTTGCCATGCAGCTTTTCCACCGAGAAAGAGAGACAAAATGTTCCCGGTGCATCATCTTTTTTTCAGGGGGGGGCGGCTTCCCACTGTAGGACAATAGCAGAGGGATTTCTGAGAGTAAACATTTTTTCTGTGTGTTATGAGAAATGGAAATGAAAGACAATGTGTGTGCGGTAAGGAGAGGGAACAAAAGGAAGCATCACAGACATGTGCATTATAAATTATAGATTGTGTGCAGATTGTTGACATGTTGGCGGAAAATAAGCAGGTTAGATTTTACTGCATTACACTTAGCCATTCACATTTATATTAGCTGTTGTTAACATTTAATACAAAATATTTCCTTCTGTACATTTATTGATAATGCAAATTATATTTATTCAAAACCCTGGTCATGCTACACTTAGGCTGCGTAGTGTTAACCCTGTGTCAGAACTGTGTTGGTCAGTATGGTGAAAGAGCGATAGCTCTAATTTGGATTTATAGTGGAGGACAAAGACGTCAGTGATTTCTGAAAGATTTTTATTTTGTGTCATGTCCATTCTGTCCCTCAGAGATGCAGCCACTGCATGTATAAATAAATCATGCCTCATAGTCTTTACTCTGTTTTTGTCCCTCACACTATGCATAATAAATAATAATCATTTATACATAATTAATTTATAAGTAAATACATTTTCTGTTCTCTGGCAATCCTGCTCAAGCTGGCAACCTTTAAATTATGAAATAAATTTAGACACACATTCAACAATTTCAACTATATTGCTCAGGATTATCAATGTATTGTACAAAGTAATATTAATGAGCTTTTGTGTCAGCAATTAATTAATTAACACAGTGGTTTGAGCCTGAATTCATCAGGTTGTCCTGCAGTGAAACGGGTTTTAAGGTCTGAAAGCACTGAGAAGTAATCAGTGAACACATTTACATGCACTGTAGTAGCCTGGATCCTGTATATACATGTTATCTGTACATACATGGAGCAGGTTAGTAATCAGATTTTTCCTTTATGCCTGACCCTATTTTAGAAGCACAGCTCACTGATTTTAACTGACTGTAGTCAAGCCCGCAATTACCACAGGGACTTTGGGTTCACGTCCCAGAAATGGAAATAGAATTTTGTATTCCTTCCCAATATTTCTCATGACCGTCATCAAATGCCTCCAAAAGCTAAAAGAAAACCAATTTACTCCTTTCAATGTTCAGCATCAAAACAGCTCCAAAGTGTACTGAATGTTCGCCGACCAGAGACAGCGAACAGAACACCTGTGCGCTCGGCTTGTTGTGAGTTTTTGGCCATTCTGTATCCTCTGTGCCTCATGCACAGTTGATCACTCACAGGTAAAACAGGGTCTGTTTAAATCGCAGCATCACTGATGCACATGTTGAATATAAACCAGTGTGTTACTGCTCTGGATTGATACGTCTGGTATTTATCAGTGTACCTAAAAGTCCGGAGGATCTGAGTTTCAGACAGTCACTTGTATTTTGGAAACTGGGTCTGTAATTGATTTGTCACTAAACTGTTTAGCTGTGAACCAACCAGGTTATTGTTGTGTTGTGGGGGGAGCAGAACGATAGAATGGAGCTTTTCCACACAACACAAAAATCTCTGTATTTTAAAAATAGTCAAATGTTCAGCAGTGGAAGCTTGTGTTAGTTTCTGTGTCAGTCAGATTTTGATCTGAGTCATTTTAAATACAAGGATGAGTCACTGTGTAATGATCTGTCCTTTCATCCAGCTGCTCTGCTATTGTCCTGCTCATGCTTACTTGTAAAAAGGCCATTAGAAACCTGGATTCTTGAAAACATGGCAGGAATCAGCATTTCTCAAGGGGAAAATCAACTTGTGGAAATCAGGTTCCCTTAATCCCCTACCTCAATGGGGATGCTGGTTCAGGTGTTATCACATATGGGCTTTCAGTTAAGAGGCGGTCGTGTGTGGTCGTATGGAGGGTGAGATTGTGGCTAGATGTGATTAGAAGTGTTCAATACTTGTATGAATACAGTGTTGTCTTTAAACTCAACTGAACTTTTAGCCGTGAAGCTCCACGTAGTGGAGCCATCGTCAGCTCAGCCATTATTCACAAATGAATTAACCTTGTGTCCATTGCTTTTTAGGTTAGTTTTGTACTGAACTGAACCCAACACCTTGGACTGAAGACAGTCAGAGTCAGATTAACCAAAATAAGCTGAGTTTTCTTGAAAACTGTCTTAAACTGTAGAATGTTTATTCAGTCTGAAAGAACTTCAACCTTGGACTGCAAATGTAATTTATATAAATCTGACCTCTCGACCTAAATAGACTATTTCTATTCACAGAGGATAATTCCAGTTGCTGTAGCAGGGATTCTCTGTTGAATGAA
The DNA here is from genome assembly GCA_037833715.1 of Toxotes lorentzi. NCBI lineage: Eukaryota > Metazoa > Chordata > Actinopteri > Toxotidae > Toxotes > Toxotes lorentzi. The sequence goes on from JBBMJY010000004.1 coordinate 12,648,864, forward strand.
TGAAAACTGATTTGACCCCAGTTCTGCATAACAGACGGATGAGAGACTGTTGAGCAGTCTGAGAGCCTGGCACTGCTAAATCTTTACTTGGCATCACCGAGGAAGAGGGACATGCCCCACTTGACTCACTTTCCCGCTCATTCTTGCATCATTCTGCTTCACTGTCTTTTTTTCCCCTCTTTCCTGTTCCCATTCTCTTATTCCCTTGCTTGTTTTTTTTCTTCTCTTGCCTGTTCTTTTCTTAAGTCACTCGTTCTATTCATCTCTCTACCTGCCATCAGGCCTCATGCTGGGCTTTGCTGAGGAGGTACAGTGTTGGGTCCCATCTGGGCTAGATTTAGCTAACATCTGCAAACTGACTCTCCTCCTTCTCCATCCCGCTGTCACCATACCTAGCCATTATATCACATAGCAGACATGCAGTGCCATCAGACACCCGCTGTTACACTCTTTAACAAGAACTTCCCCCACATGCTCTCAGTCTCCTTATCTGTTTTTAGTGTTTTCCTTATTCTTTGACTGTAATTTCCTTCTCCCTGATCTATTCTCTCCACTCTTCTTGTTTCCTCCCACATTCTTCCTCCAGCATTATTATAACACAGACCCAGTGTTGCAGCTTGTTGTCTCCCCAGCTTGCCGCCACAGATTTTTTTTCTCTTTTAACTGTAATTGCCTGCATCACTCACACGTGCAGCTCCACACTCATGCTGATTAGTCTCATGACCTTGATGGTACAGAAACAATTACTGAGTCAGCATCATGCTAATTATCTGTTTACAACATTCCCTGGTGATAATGTAACTCTCACAGCTTCACCTCCATATCCTCTAAAGGGGGGATGGTGACTGCTGCATCCATGTCCACTATTATGTGTAAAATTATTAAATTTGTTTTTATTTTATCTGTTCCAACATATACTGTATTTTATGAAATGCAGTAGATATACAGAGTCTCCAGCCCAAATGACAATAATACCATGGGTTGTTGTGTCTTCCAAAACAACGTTAATGTCTTCTCACAGGAGTGTTTTCTGATTCGGTGTCCTTCAACTACTTGGTTAAGGTTAGGTAGTGAATGTGGTCATGGTTAAAAGAAACCAGCGTTGACAGCTGGTAGGAGACAGGATGTTTCCTGTCAAAGTCAAACACTTTGCTGAGCGAGTCATCCACCCTGCTCTCCTTCTTAAAACCTTTGCAGCTATAAAAAAAACAAACAAACAAAAAAAAAAACTTTACACTTTACACCTGACAGACAGCAGTTATTATTCTGATGGCCACAAGAGGTCATTGTCAGGTTTAGCATAAATACAGGTCATGTAATAGAGGTCAACCCTGTCTCCTAGAAATAAATTGAAACATTAATAAATTGTTTTCACACTTACGTTGTGGTGACAGCTGACTGGATTATGTTCAGCCAGCGATTACAGTCAGTAATGAGGAAATGTTAATTAACATATTTGACAAGTCATAAATATGTTGATTATGAACATATTAGCAAAATGTCCACTGACAGCGTATTTGTACTTCCACCAAAATAGCCAGTGTCCACTTGAAGTGAAGACATTATTAAACCTTATGGTTATGTTTAAGCCCTCACAGCGCTTGGTGAAGGTTAGGGAAAGATGGTGGTCTGGTTTAATACAGAAAACATTCACAGTGACTTGAAACACAACACATTTATTTACATTTAATCAATTAACCATTACTAATACTTAATAAATTATTTCATCTTTTGACATTGTTGTTAATACACTTGCAAAAATGCTTTGGATGGAAATACTCACTGATTATTTACATTTTAACTGTACCGGAAACTGGCTCAAAACTTGTGTTATAATTAATGGAAACATAACTACAGACTTGTCTGTTGAACAATAAACAGGGTCTCTAGCCAGTGACCAGCTGCTCTGATTTCTGGGTTTTGAAGTCAACGATATTTGAAACAGTTATAATATTTGGGTTTGGCAATATCTAAAGTCACTTGGACCAGTTTGTGTGCTTAGTAGTCTGCTAACTTGTTAGCTTGCTTTATTTCACACATAATCATAAAAAAAACCTCCTGTCTACTCCCCAGTCCAGCATGTTTTGTACGCTTCATGTGTGACGTTTCACACAAACACACATCCTTTCCCTTCAAAACAACAAGGAACAGACTGGAGCATTAATCAGACACCTGCTGCAGATAAATGCTCCTCCCGTTCCAGCCTCTTTTCTCTGGAAATGTGATTAGAGGGCAGAGCCCAAGGCTGAGGAAAGAGAAACAGGTCTGTTTACATGTCAACGTTCCAGCGGTCACAGCTTGCATTTCTATACAGATATAACACACTAGATATAGCATATCCAATCTATAAAAAGGATTAGATTGGGCTCTCTATGTATGCACAGCAGGAACCATAACAATGCTGTTAGAGCAAGGAAAGATGAAAAACCAGCATGGCATTGCATGTTGGGTGAGATGATTTGTGTGTCTCTTTGTGTGTTTGATGGGGAGGGTGTCCTGACAAGGCACGAGCTGCCATTTTATCCCTGAGTTGTATAAAGCTCATAGTATGTGAAAGAGAAGTACTGTATGCAATTTTTAAAGTTATTAAAGTACTTAAAGTAATTAAATTTTATACAAATTCAATTGGATTTTAAGGGGATCATTTCTGAGGGGATTTCTGTACAGTTTATTACCCCTTAAGGGGTAATAAAAATCCTTAATATTGACCACATAACATTATGTGTAAGTAATCAGCAAGTTAAAGGGCCTTTATATTTAAATCAAAGGAAAAATTGAGTGATGGTTTTTCTGCTAGTTCCTGCTGGGGGTTTTACCCCTTAACAACCCCTTAAACCACAGAGATAGTTCATTAAAACATTTAATTTAGTCCATGATATTTACAGATTAGAATAAATTAATTAATCCCAAAATTGTGGTGGACCCGTGAATTTGCACCTTAATTAAAAATTCCTTTCTAAGACCATCTTTAGGTGTAACTGTGCCTGAATAATGACATATAAATAATATATTAATTTGCACCTAAAATGTTTCATACCCCCTAATTAGACCTAAATTCCAACTTTATTAACACCTTAAATTGATATTTAATAGATCTGTCAAATGTGAAATTTATTGTAATGTGTAAATTAAGGTGACTTTCCTGTACACTATAGCAAACACGTGATTTAAGGAGTAAGTTGGGGTTTCATGAAGGATAATTTAAGGGATTTTCGTTAGATAGAGAGGTGCAGTTTGGGATGTGTGTTTTAACGCACTCACACACACGCTTGTGGGGCTGTTTGACCACCTTGAATACACAAGCTGCAGGGAAGCGGGTCCCTCCCTTCCTCTGAGAGCATTCCTGCCACTGTATTATTTTCCTGGCTGGTTACCTCTCAGAAAGGCTAAAAAGTCGGTATGCTGCTATGCAATTTGCAGTATTATATCGGTGAGGTTTTTTCCATTATGCAGTGAACAGCTCGTCCGTGTGAAGACCCCGCAGAGTAGCGGTTTTATGCGCAGATGTGACCCTTTCTGCCTCAAACACACATGTGCTGGATAGTATCGAGCAGTCGCAGTTTGCGTTTCATCTGTGCGACGTTCTGCGGTGTGCGTCTCACTCCTCGTTGCAAATGCATTCAAGGGAGGATCGCGCAAATAATAGGAGGAGACATGTTGACAGGGGATGATTAGGCAATGCATTCCGCTGGATTTACTAATGTCACGCTGACTGTCACTTCTCCGCCTCCGAAAATGAGGCTTAAACACAGCGCAGATGGGATAAGCAGGAGCCAAAAGTACGGTTTCAGTGGCAGGAATAACTCATTTTGCATATAGTTTTTTATATATAAAACTGAAACCTGATTATCATAAACAATAATGAAATAACTGGCCAATTATTTACTAACACAACTTGTGATCATTGTAATAAAAAAACAAACAAACATCTTAACCATCAGGGATGTAATATCACTACAGACTGTTAAAGTGTTTTGTTAAAATATTCAAATGAGAGTTTGGCTGGATTTACCTCAGTATTAACATCCACATCAGCACCATCTCCACCTGCTCCACTGTGCTGGACCTGCTCCATCCATCTCTCTCTCTCTCTCTCTCTCTCTCTCTCTCTCTCTCTCTCTCTCTCGCTCTCTCTCTTTCCTCTCGTTGTTCTTCTTCTTGTGTGTATTGTGTTTATATTTTATGCATCTTTCATTTGTATTTTGCTTAATCTCCTTTTTGTTTACCATGCTGATTGCCTCCTGGTGTGTTACAAATTAGATATGAATTAGATATAATCAGAGTCATAGTTTGAGTATTAGTAGCAGTTTTTAGTTATCAGGTGAAGTAGAACTGTAGCCAGAGTAAACATTTTGTGATCAAGATCCCAAAATTATGATTTCTTTTCTGAGTGCAGTGATGACGAAGTGCGGCTGTGAGCTCTCCTTCACTGGTAAGGGCTTGTTGGAGGTTCAGTCCCAGGGCAGACCAGGAGCTGACTGCATAATGAGCTGCTGTCTGAGAACATAAGACGCTGAATACACACAGATTGAGGTTGAAAACGCAATGAAAAGCGCAGCACAAGTTCAGCACTTTGAAATGATCTAGTGTGTTACTTTGTGTGAGATCTTCCATACACCTGGTCCTAGTGTTATTAATTCATATTTTATATAAAGAAATATTTTTGTAAATGTGAGAGATGTTGCTTGTAGTGGCAATCGAACCAGCAAACTAAATCAGGTCTGCAACTATATTGAGCTTTTTAGCCTCTTTTAGGTCATTTTAGTTTTATATGGCTCATTGATTGTTTGTGTTAGTTGCACATAAAGTTCGAAACATATAGGAGCTAAAGAGCACAAATGCCTTCTTCAGGAGTTGGTGAAGACCAAAACAGAACTAAAAGGAGAGTGAATATCAGACTTGCAACTCACAGTTGCCAGAAAGAACTATTAAATAAAAGCTAATGTTGCTTTATGTGTGCTATGGATGTGTAAACGGGCAGTTTCTTGCTAATACAGGGCTATGTGTCTGTCAGCTTGCTTTGAAGTTGTACTGTAAATTCATTAATGCAGCTTTGAGCTAAATGTTTTTCCCTATGTCCCCCACAGTAGCATGTTTCTCTATGCTTCTAGACAACTCTTTTTATTTATTGGTTGTGATGTTTCGTAGTGTTTTTCTGCATTTGCTTTCTTGTTGTTAGTGTGTGTGTGTGTGTGTTGAGCTGCCACTGTTTTAACCCAACAAACCCTCCTCATGTCTCAAAATGTTGTACTTTGTTGTGATATTTATCACTTTTCTACCACAATCTATGGGATTTTTTTTTATTTTAAAATCTGGTCTGAATTTCCAAAATAAACCTTTGAAGTAATAAAGTCTAACTATTCATAAGATCCACTTTTTTCCACTAGATGATGATAATAAAGGAACTGTCCTCCAGACTGCAGCTCATTAGCCCAAACCCCTTACAATCCCTTTAACCCCTCTCCTCCTCTTCCAATGAATCACTGAATTTTGCTTTTCCTAGCTAATTATCTGTCCACCTTTTCTTGATCCACACCGCTCTTGTCCTCTTGTATTCTCCCCTCTCTCTTGCTCTTTTTTCTTGCCCTTCCACTTAAATCACTTCTCGTTCTTTTTCCAGTCCTTTGTTTTCATCTTGCTCACACAGCTCCTTCCTATTTTCTGATCTCTGTCACCTTCCCTCCCATCCTCTCCCTTCCCCTCTTCCTTGTTTCAGTTTTCACACTGTCATCCGACCAACCACAGCACCATCTAGCTACCAAAACACCTTAGCTGAAACAGTGTCACACAGAAATTTGCAGATGGAAATTGAGTTGCCTCATTTCCACACATTCATCTGATATCAATTTGTGTGTGTCCTGGCGCTTTTTGCAGGCCTGTCTTTCTTTTTCCTTTTGTCTCATTTGAATGTCTTAATCTCTTAACTGGTGATAGACAGCCACAGCTAGTTATGTGAGGCTTGTTATACCTCTCTAACATGCTATATTGTGTCTTGTGCACCTATACTGATTAGCAATTCTTTGCAGTCAGTGTGGAAAAGACTACTGATTGCATTGCTGCATTACACAAATTCAGATTTACATTTAGAGCAGAAACTTTATATTTTAAGATTATTTACCCAAATTATAATTCAACTTCTGTAATTTAACATCTGACAAAAGCCTAGATGCTGCTAAATACCAGTATCCAGTTTGCAGGTCTTCAACAAACCTGTATTCCGAAAAACAAAATTTCAAAGTGATTATTTATCCCCACCGGCTTGGGCCTACCTTTACTTTCAAACAGGTAATGAATGAAAAGAAATAAAGTTGTGTTAAAGTTAAAGTTTATTTGAACTGTGAGGATTTTAATTTCCTGACATTTTGTAATGGGCTGTAAGCAGCACTCTTCTCTGTGACTGCCTCCTCTTAATGCAATGTGATGATGGCAGAAGTGTTGAAGGTGAAAATACAATGAAACATGAAGTTGCACTTAAATCTACAATGTATTTAAGGTGTTAAAAAAGCCAAATTTAACTCACATAACTTTCAGTGGGAGCAGTGTTTCGTTTGGAGTAGAAGTTCTAATTAAAAATGGGGAATTTAAACTTCTGGCTTAGAAGTGGCTTATAAATTTCAATTCATCCCATCCTGTGTGTGGACAGGATTTTACACCAACAATTATAGCCAGCACCAGAATTTTATTTGAACCATTAGGTCTGTGTTGAGGCAAGCTGGAGCGCACAATCCTTTTGTTTGTTACAGCCTCACCTTTTGGTTGAGGCTGATAAGATGTGTATTTTCTTTATGTATTTGTGCATAAAATGTTGAAAATAACCTTCCCACTACTGCAGCGACCTCCATGCCCCTGCCTCTTCAACCCTCCCTCACCAGTCCTGCCTTCCACCTCGTTGCCCCATCCCACCGCTCGTGTGTCTTCTAACATGCCGTCAGCAGTGAGCTCCACTGTGGCTAACTAGCACCATCAGGTTGTGTTACTTTTCATTGTCTGCTAATTGGATTTAGGTGTTGTTAATTGTCTTCAGTGCTCTATCCGCTCACAGCTGCGCTGGTTGAGGCAAAGAGCTGTGATTACTCTCATGTTGCTAATTGTGCTGACGAGCATACCAAGGCACAGGCGAGCATTGGTAATGATGGTAAACACATTTTCAATTTGTATGTCGGGGTAAAGTGTGTGCGAATTAAAGAGGGTAAGGTGTGTGTACTGTGTGTATGGATCTATGTGTGTGTATAGGTGGTAGATTAGTAGATCTGTCATGATAATTGGTAGCAAAACAAAAACGATTCAGAGTATGATAGTTTGTTCCATGATCTCATCTGACGTAGTGCCACAAGCCATATTTGTTTTATTTTACAGTTACATCTAACATAAACAGTGCTGATAATATTGTAAAAACAAAATCAATGTTCCCCAAATCCAGGGATGCAGATAATATTTCTCATATTCTTATGTGACTTGTACACTTGTGGTGATTAACTGTAGTTTTTTTGGAACCTACAGATTACGGGCTGGTTTGAAATATGGATGCATCCATCTTTTAAAGCAGTGATTCCCAACTTATGGATCACAGTTAAAAACTGTACCTCGGGTTCATTCTGCAAAAAATGCTTTACTTTGAAATTTCCAGCCTTTTTTTGCCTGAAGCCTGACGTAGTAGTAACTGAACTGGTATTGCTGATTTTTATATGTTTTTAAAAAGTTGGTTCAGCCCAACTTGCTCTCTTTTTACACTGCTTCTTTTTAAATCAAGCTCAGTCAAGTCCCAGTTGTTCTTTTGTAGATTTCATTTTCACTTTGTGAATTAAAACTATAGGTAATTTGGAGATAGGACCCTGAGGTCAGACCAGCGGGGAGTCACTGTTTTTGGTTTGGGTTTTGTTTTTGTTTTTTGTTTTTTTGGAAAGATCATGGTTCTACTGTTTTACCCACGAAACACTATGTTTAATACACAGCACCGTAATGTCATTCCACTCAACAGTAGAGACACACACGTTTCTGTCAGCTCAATTGCTACCTCATCATCTCATTTCCACACTATCCACTCACTCCAAGATAAATTGCATCTTCATTTTCATATCTACGAATATTATCACATAAAAATGGATTCAGTCATTATTGTAATGTGTATGCTAGCAGGCATGGTTGCATTTGGACAGTCATGAAACTGTTTTGACAGCTTAATTTATGCTGTCATTTCTCAGAATGGCACACTGGTTGCATAATCTGACACAAACAATTATGATCTTATATGCTTTCAGCTCAAGCGGTGAGGCCTTGGTGAGTACACAATGAAGTTCAGCTTATGCTGCCTGTCAGCTAGACGATACTCTGTTCACTTATACACAGCTCTATCAACTCTGAATATGAGACAAGTGCGGTGGAGACATAAAGGGAGGTGAATGCAGCCTCAATGTCGAGAGTGTAGCCAGACTGTAGTGTTCTGTGTCTGTGTATAATCTAAATCAGGCTGTCTCAGTAGAAAGACTTGTCATATTTTGACATCAGTTCAATTAAGTTCAGCAACAGCATTAATTCTAATATTCTGTCTTGTAAGAGATTTATGGCATATTTCTTGCTGCAGTATATGGTACTGTAAATTGAAAATTATAGACCAATTGTGCCTGGTATTTAAACCAGCAGGAGGTGATAGTAAAAACCTTATGTCTTACAAATTACCTAATTTATTTCATTAGTTCAGATTTTTGCATTTGAAGGATGTGAATATGATATGGGGCATAGAGAATGTTCATAAACTGCTACACAGGATGCAAACCTTCTCATCCACCATTCACCAGTGGAAACAAGTTGTGAAGACAACACCGACGTATCATCACCTGGATATAGTGAAACTGTTAGCAACAAGTTACCTATTTACACATCCAGCAGTCATGGAGCATTCATTTAAAGTCATGTTTCTGTCCACCACATGAATGTAAGTCCAATATTCACTCTCCTTTTAACACCTGAGGGAAATATCTTGCCCTTAAGCAGCTAAATGATCCACCGTGTTCCCCAGCTGGTTGTTAAATTACAACAATAGTGCGTATATCAAGCTTTTAGAACTTTTCAGCTGTAAACAGCCTTCTGCTGTGGCTGAAAACGGTGCTGAGGAGAGCAGTGAGACTGAACCACAATAGTAAAGTTGCAGGCTGGAGCTGAAAGATGCTAAAGAGCTGAGGAGAACTGCAGAGTTGGGTGACAATTTTCACAAGCAACACCGTTTTCATACAAGTAGCCATGTGATCCACTGATAATATAAAAAATATTGATTATAGCCACTTTAAACCCTTGTAGGTCACACCAGTATTTTTGACAACACATTGGTTTTAATGAATTTCCTGTGTAGTGACTGACACCAAGCATCTAACAGCTAAAGACTGCAAAACCAGAATAGAGCAAAAAGGAGTGTAAATACTGGAGTCAATTTCATCAAATCACCAGAAACACTACTCCAAATAAATGCTAAATTTGTTCCCTATGTGCTCAATGTGTAAATAGGGAACTGTTTGCTATGCACTGCATGTCAGCCATAATGACTTGATGACCAAATGGTCGGGGCTGGTTTTTTTTTTCAAACTGCTATAGGAAACCTAATCTGTCGTTCCAGGCAGAGAGTGTTTAGGGAGCAAAAGAAGCTGAGAAAAGCAAGCAGTTCTTTGTTGAGTAAAGCATAAGTGCTCACAGTGTGACATGGGTAGACTGCTTAAGTGCTGCTAACAACTGTCTCTATCTGTCTATCTAATCTGCTGATTTTACCCCATTATGCCCCCCCTTTCACCCTCCCTTTCGTTCACCTTCTCCCTCACTTCTTTACCAGACTCTTAAGGGGAAAACAAATAAAACAAATCACTGCATTACAGCTCTCTAATTACTCATTTGAAAGCATGGCCACTCACAGTTTACAGGCCAAACACGAATAAAATGGAGGGCAGAAAATGTCCCACATAACGTCAACCACAAGTGCAAACACCACATCCATCTTGGGGCACTGTGAGATGCCTGGTATAACTAATGTGTTTGTGTGTGTTTGTAATCTGTGTGTGTATGCAGCATATTGTACATTAGCAAATATGGATGTGTTTGTGTGTGAGTGTGTGTTTGCAGAGGAGTGTATCACATAAGTATTGGAATTGGTGCGTGCTTACAGGATGTGTGTGATTTGTCTGTCCCATTGTAAATGTCTTAGAGAGGTTGTGCATGCATTCATGAGTGTGTGTGTGTGTGTGTATGAATCACCAAGTATAACTAATGTGTGCTGGCACTGGGTAAATGCGTCGGGGGGGTGGGGTGGGGGGGTAAAGCTGCATGAGCGTTTCCATCACCGTAACTGTCCTGACTGTAAAGATGCACACATCTCTGCGTCACATCCACTCACACACACACATATAGACACAGGAATTTCTAGTTTGACTGATATAGTGCTTCCCCTGTTCTCTAGCTCAAACTTTAATCTAATGCTAATTCTAACCTTAAAGAAAAACAGATCTTGAGGAGTACTGCTACATATGTGAAAACGTTTTATAAAGCCTTTTGTGGCGCTTGACTGAAATGTGATTAAATGCCTCAACTGATGTCACCTGAGGCCTTAATCTCTCAATCAACTGATCAGTGTATCTCGAAACCTGGGTAAATAAAGCCAGAGCTATCTACATGCCATGAGATGTAAGTGAGAAAATCTATTTTGGAATTTTAGCGACCTGACCCTTTACCCTTGAAAATAGCTGTTAAATGGACAAAGTGAGGACCAGTCAATAATGTATTCACTCTCAGTGTCCAAAGGAAGAAGTACTAGACAAACACACACACATTGAAAAAGACATATAGGTGAGACTGAAATTGAAATTCTGTGAATACATCTGTATTGCACACGCTCGCACACACACACACACACACATACACACACACACACACACACACACACACACACACACAGCGACTTTCACTGCGAAGGGGTCACTCATCTGAAGCTCACACACACTGACTGTAGACTATCCTGTTACTCATTGTAATGTCTTTTCTCTGTTCATTACTCATTCTGCTCTCTGCTCGACCGTCTTCGGGCTGATACCACTTTCCAAACCCGATGCCACGGCTCCCCTGAGCCTGTTTAAGGATGAACTTTTTATCTAGTGTGGCCAATCAATGCTTCTTTCAAGTGATTTGGAATAGGTTATGCAAGGCACTCCAAACTTGCTGATGTTCTGAATGTGGGTGGAATTAATGCAGGACTGGGATAAAATGGCCTCAATCTCTTTATCTTATGGCCCATGTATCATTTGTCACAATGATAATGAGAAGTGAAACTTGTTTTTACATAATCACCGCAGCTGTTGTCTTAATTTGTAAATTTTGTCAAGTTGTGCTTAACAGCAACTCGAGAAGCTTTTTCATAGTTTAAAACTAGGGTTGAATTTTGTAAATAGTTCTAGTTCAGGTTTTTTTTCCAAGTACCAGTTGTTTAGCATAATTGGGTAGTACTGGGTAGAATTACAGCAGCTTGATCTCATGTTGTTTGGTAGTTTCATATGATTAATAAACGGAAATTAAATTCTGTATTTGGCTTGTGTTAGTCTGTTTATCAGGATATACTTGAATACATTTGACTTACTTCAATATGGAACAAGCAAAAATGGATCCTCTGTGTAATTGTGTGATTCAGAGAAAAATGAGTATTCAGTTGATGTTCAAGTCGCGTTGGTAGAACCAGCTGGAATTAAGCTAAATTATCCAGAATATAGCAGCTTTCACACATGCACTGTAACCATGAACTCTTCTAGACATTACCCAGAGGAGCTCTATGTGAGAATGCAAATGTTGAACCCGATATTAAACAGACTTTACCCTCCCAATTCTCTAGTACAGAGTCTGTGTAATCGCCACAGACTCTGTACTAGAGACTGAGCCCATGTGTGAACAGAGGAGGTAATTGTCTGGAGAATTGACTGGCAAGCAAGTGGGCCTGTTGATGACCAACTTTGACCCAAAACCGCATCGTGGGTTACCATAACTACCGGTTTTCAACTATTAACTACTTTTCAAGTCAACATCCAAGTTGTAATTACAACTGGGAATCGCCCAAAGTTATCTGATCTGATGTTTAATATGCCTGATGGTAAGTACACCTTTTCACCAAAGACATTTTGACATCTCACAGTAGGATGAGCACACTTGAGAATAATAAAATAAATAATTTAAATAACCAGAGTCCTAGTATTGTGCATGCTGGGTCACTCTCATGGTTGAAGGGGACACTTGAGGAGATGAGGGCCATTGTTAATATTATTGACTATACAGAAGTGACTGAAAAGGTGAAAGACAGATGGACACCTCGTATCAGTCTTATGTTCAGGTAAACCCAAATGAGCATGTCATGAGCTGAGGTCTAATCAACTGGACTAACTGAAAACACTTGTGTGGGTGTGCAGAGCCTTGTTAGTAACATACTGAATGTGGAGGTGATGGCAGTGAAGCGTAGCCTGATCTGGCAGCTTTAACACTGAGCTGGAAGATCCCCTTATCCTCAGAGCCTTTGTGAGGTGTCATGGACCCACATCAGCAAATTATCAGAGAACAAATGTGCCTTCTCCTTAATCCGAATGCCCACACTCATCCTAAAAGCTAAAGCAGGCAACTGTAACTGTGTGGCTAGCTCCCTTATCTCTGGATTCATTATGACACCACTTGATGTTTGCTGTGGTGCTCATTTTCTTCAACTGTATCTAAAGTGCCAGCCATGGAAAGCATGGACAAGTAGATATTGCATCTTGCCTTGTATTTCATGTGAATTCTGTCATGATGTGCCCACGCTGGGGTTAAATATGTATTGTTAGAGTGTAATGTAATGTTAGAGTGCAAGTGAGAAAGTGGAAGAATGATTTTAACACATTTGCTGTTTTCGTGCTGTTTCCATTAGAAAAAAAAGTATTGCTGTTCTAAATTGTAAAATTGGGTAAATTGAAAGTGAACAAACCCCCAACCTGCGTTGTGATAGTCAGTCTTAGATGAGTTTGCTTTGTCTCGCTCCCTGTTGCTTGCTCTTAGTTCTCTTCTTCTCTTGCTCTTCTAGTCTTCTAATTTTCTTCTATTGTTCCCGGAAAATTAGAATATGCAAATAGGACAGCGGCGGCAGAGTAGCCATGTGCCACAATCACACACAGTGAGAATATTATTCCTCGTTGCCATGCTCTGGCTAATTAGCCTGATTTGATTGTTAATGCACTGCCAATTAGAGGTGGCAGGCGTCACTATGGCTCCACTTGACAGCCCTCATTTAGAGGTGAGCGAGCAGCTCGGGCAAGATGAGCTTTGGCTGGGAGCAGGCAGGCTGTTACACAGCCTGTCTGAGTCGGTTAGCGCTTAGGGAGAGAGAGGGAGTGTGTGTGTGAAAAACTATTTCAGACTGTCTTTCTGTCCCTGCCTTTGTGCGTGTGTGTTTGTGTGTATTTATGTTCTGATGTGCCCCCACGTGTGTGATTTGTTTTAGCATGTCTGTCTCTGTTGCTATGTTTTTGTGCTTTTAGGTGCATTTCAGTTTCTGCGTTTGTGTGTGTTTCGCACTATAGTATCTAGTGTGAGTCTCTCAGCAGCAAACACACTGAGGGAGAGAACAAATAGTTATAGATGCATGTCATTTCAGACTATAATGTGCTTTCTGTATGTGAGGCACTGCACGCCCTCCTTCACATGCTCTTAGGCTTTCAGATGCTTTTCTCACGCTTGTTTGTCTTGTTCTGTACTTTCAGCATATTCTCTTTTGTGGTTTTACCTTCTCCTATGCAAAGATGAAATTACATGTGCTGTGTGTCATGTCATATGCCAGTGCATAATACATACATACTTTTACATTCTGGTACTTTAGGGCAAAGTTTCTAAAATATGAGTGTGAGCTTGTACTGGAAAATTTCCACCCTGTGGTTCAGTATAATGCCATTAATCTGGTCAGCGGGTTTTGGGATTTATTTTGTTACTCAATGAGATGTCAGTACCTACTTTCCCCTGAACTACCTCATTTATTTCTGATATTTCTCATTTGCATCTTGAGTTCGCTGCACTTTGCAGAGTGATGTTCGACAGGAGCATGTTTGGACTTGTTGCGTTCACTATTATATGCACTGCAGATACAGAGATCGTTGGAAAAAGCATTATAAAAGTAAGAGTTCTGACACATAGAGAAAGGTATTAAAATAAAGAGAGTATTGCTTTATGGTCCATTGAGTCTCTTGTCAGTGGAGTAATTTGTATCTCTGCTTCCTCTGCACTGCATTTTTCCCTGCATTGTTCTTTCCTGGAAACTTACAAAGAAAATATTAGGAAATTACGTATCCATGAAATAAAGTTGTTTTATTTGTTACTTACTTAAGGGTCTCAATGGTGCTTAAGATCCTGCTCCATGTTGCCATGAATAAACTATCATAAGGAAGCATTGTGACAGTTTGAGCTTGGTATGTGTAAGATGTAACACGTCTGAGTGTGTTTGCGTGTGTGTGCATGCGGTGCGTTGTTTTCATCTGTCAGCACCAACTGCTATGTGGAAGGACAGGATGCACACCAGCTCAACCTGTGATCCACTGCGCACATAAAGCTGCGCAGTTGCTGTCTCACGGGATGGCAGCTCTCTGCTACATATTTAATGTCCGTGGTTTGACGCCTGGCTGGGGGGCCTTTATTGCATGTCACATCCCTCTTTCTCCCCATGTTTCCCATCTCTCTATCTCTATACTGATTATCAAAAGACAAAAGGCCCAAAACATAATCTTTAAAAAAAAAAAAAAAGAAAGGTATTTAGCAGCAATTATCAGCCATTAAAGAGGCCTAAAATTTTTACATTTTTATGGTAATCATATAATACAGTCTGTGTGTTGGTGGAGGCACAACAGCTGTAAAAGAATTTGATGGTTACAGACATTTAATTTCCTTCAGATGAATATTCCTCCAGAATTTTTTTTAGGCTTTTTTTGGGGGTTTTTTTCAAGATAACAGCAAACACTCTGCCTTAATCTCTAAATGCACATCTTGTTTTGTCCCCTGGAATATGTTCTGTCGTAAAGAGCTGTGTAATGATGAATGATGAGCGTGAGAGAACGCCTGCAGACGGCATTATCTGTTCTGCAGAAACCTCCATCTACACTAAATCAAATATCGCCTCGTTTAAACATTCCATTTATTCACATGAATTATGGCAAAGACCCCTATGGCTTTCATAGCAGAGACAGGGAGGGTGAGAGTGTGAGTGTGTGGTATATATCTGAAGCAGTCTCTCTGAACAGAAGCTAATCAGACCTAACGTGATGCTGCCTGCGGGCTCACCTTCAAGAGAGCCCATAGAGAAGCAGGTCAGTCATAGTCCTGCCCCTGCTCCTACCTCATCACCTGTGTGGTCACAAGCTCCTGGCAATGACTGAAAGGATGACCTCAGGCATACAAGCAGCTGAAAGGGTGTTTCTCTGCTGGCTGGCTGGTACTCTGCATTGAGCAGATTCAGTTCAGGTGAGTGGAAAATCTCGTAAAGTGTCCCAAACAACTCAGCTACTCTGGCAACTCAGGCATATGACAAACTGGGAGGAGACCTCGAGGCAGAACCAAGACATGCCGAAGGGACTACATCTACCAGGTGGCCTGTGAGTGCAATGGAGAAATGTGATGTACTTGTTGTCATCACAGCCCTGATCCAGATACTGTTAGTGGCAAGAGTGGTGACAGATGGGTGGATGGATTTATGTTCAGTAGCATCTGGTGGCTTCATTCACTGTAGCTACCTACCCCAAATGGTAAGGTACTCAGTTATTATTAATTAGAAAGTATTAGAGTACACATATTACACATATTCACACGTATTCCATACATATTCACACATATATGTGTTTATACACATAAACACATATTCACACATATTCCATTTATCCAAACACATATTTTTGGTTTTGAGGGAATGCAATCAACCATCTTGCAATATCAACCACTATCAATCTTTTTCACAGAGACCAATTAATGCAAGAAGGTTCCAGTTTCATTTGGAATCTGATTCCATGTTGGGAAAGCTCAAAACCAGCAAATACCTGTCAACTTTTTCATTATCTCCTTTCTTTTACTTTATCAGCAAATAGCTATTTACAGTTAGTCATTTAGCTACGAGTAAGTAGTGAATTTGCGTTCTAACTTTTATTATCCAAAATTTAAGAAAGTAAAAGATGCATTGATTCATTTGAAGGGATTCAGATTTGATAATCTGATGTGATCAGTGTCTATGATGAGAGTATCTTCATATTGAAATCAGTGGGAAGATTGTTCCTAAATATACCTGAGCCATACCTGGGCACTGAGTGGTGAATGGCAGGCGTCAGAATATTTGCAATTGCTGAGTCACTGGCATTGATCAACAGCCCTCCACAGATTTATGATGGTCTTTTTGTGGTTTGAGGCAGTGATTTTTTTTTCTTTTCTTTCGGACCATTAAATATGAGTCATGACATGACCTTAGCTGCCAGTTTTCCCAGCTCCTACCTTCACACTCAGAAAGATCTTCAGTATTGTTGACATCTGGGTACAACCCTTGTTGTTTTATATGACATTTTGAACACACACAGTAAATATGAAAACAACAAATGTGCTCTGTGGGAACTGTCCTGCTGATGAAGTTGTATTTGTACTATTTAAAAATTTTTTGGCTTTGTCTTGAAAAGAGTTTGGCAAATGTCTTATTCCCAAAAGTCTTTCAAGTCTTTTGGGTCCTCATATATACAGGCATGTATATATGTATATACAATATATGTATGTGTGTGTGTGTGTGGAAAGTGAATCTCCCATGTGAAATGGAAACAACTGTGGTTAACATGCCAGCTGACTGCTGACATTTTGCTTGTTATTATCATCCCTCATCCCTTCCTTACATTTACCATCACCTTGGAGACAGACAGAGACTGACATGTGGCCTTTCCATCAAAAGCTTCGTCTTTGGTTATGGACTACATTAAAACAAATCATTTAATCAGGATTCTTAAGAAACATTCTGGACAGACTTGAAATGCCATACCAGTTTGGACGTTTAATGACTAAAATAAATAACTTGAATAATTTGATTTAAGAACATTATCTTTAGGATATATTAGAGGACAATGTTAAAACTAAAATCTCCCTTTCAGTTTTCTTTTGTTTGTTCCAAGAAAAAGAAAGGAAGGGGGAAAAAAAGCAATGCAAAAGTAAACAAAACATTTACAGCCTCAAAGTACATCTAATGTTAATCTCACTGTCCCTGATGGTTCAACATGAGAAAAAAAAGCTTTTATGTTCTCTGAAACCTCTCCATGGAAAAGCCTGCAGGAAGTCTCACGACTAGTGAATAACTTATCTGCCTTTCAGACTGTCCCACTCTCTGTATAGACTGAAGGCTAAGCGCTGCTGCTCTCCTGTCTTGTGTCTACTATATTTCATAGAAAATGCAAATAAACTTCCAGCAAAAAAAAAAAAGCATTTTAGATGTTCATCTTTATGCAAACATTTCAGAATAATGTTCACTTACTTCTTATTCAAAGAACGAAATGAGAATGATCAGTCTCATGTCTGTGAACAGAGCAGCACAGCGCAGGTGTTTCCACCTGTTTCCAGTCTTTATGTTCAGCTAACCACGTACTGACTCTAATATAACACTTGGAAAGAAATGGATGAACCCTGTAGCAAAGGTTCCAGGCACTCAGCCATAGGCAGCATTACAATATTTAATACACAGTCTAATTACTATGCATCCCTTTCTGTATTACAAACAGTGCTTTCATCGCTAGCAATTCTAAGAATATGGAGTATGCATTTCTTGGTTATTTGCTATCTTCATTAATAAATTAAAGATATAATTTTTTGAATAATGAGCTTTGAGAAGGAAAATGATTAGCTGCATTTGAGCTTTGCAACAAAAACGTAAATGAGTTTTTTTTTCATTAACATGCAGAGCGTTATTTATGTTAAAACATAAAGTGTCACTGGATTATTTAGCAAAAACAACATTGTAAACACACTCTGTCTTTAATGAACCCACAGTGGGGAATGCGCCTGTGAAATACAACAAGAATTGCTCAGGCTGCATACCAACTTCTGTCCATGTGTGTGCATTTGCATGCGTGTTAATGAAGGCCTGTTTATGTGTGTGTTTGTGTGTTACGAGTGTGTGGCCGTGCAGGCATTAGTCAGGCTTGTGTATACACCTCTGAATAAATTTAGGGTTTGTTCTGCCTTGAATGGAATCTTTATTTAACAGAGTGTTTAGAGAGGCACTCTGAGAGAGAGAAACAAATGTGGAGTGGGAGAAAGAGAGAGGGGCTGAAGAGATACACAAGATGGGGAGCGTAACAGCCATCTCTAATGAGAATGAGGCAGGGAAGACTTCGAAGAGCTGCATAGTGAGAGGGGGGTGTGGGGGCTGGCCTTGGACAGACTCAACGTGTTGAACAACAGGGGGCCTGAAATAATTAGCTGACACTAGTGGCTGAATGAAACTGCCTCCTCTGTGGCTCCCTGAGAAACAAGCACAAGGGAAGTTATCATAACACATGTTTACCACTCTGGCTCGAGGCGCTGTGTATGAAGACTACACAGACACCATCAGGACAATGCTAATTGTCATTTAGGCTAACATTTACCGACATCAGTTCAAATCCCCAGTCGGGATCTCTACATGAGACACGACACCAAGGTAACAGCAGCAACAGTAGCAATGAGACCTAAGGAGGGGGAGCGGCAGCTTGGTGTTTCTTGTCCAACCAAATGTGGACAAAAGATACAAATGAGTCCTCGTAAGCATTGGTCTGTAACCACAGTTATGAAGGTCCCCTAATCTCCATGAAATTAATCATTTTAACCTAAACCACAATGTTTATCTGAACGTTATCAAGTCATGTTTGTTCCTAAACGTAAACGTAAAATAAATCCATTGGTTTGCCAGTGTAAAAAGCTTGTATACTATTTCTAGGTGGGTAGACGATGATATGGAAATAACTTTTATTCTTAGAAGCCTGACAATGTTATGGGGTGCGGTTGGGGTTAGTATTTCTTTTGCCTTTACGTTTCCTGCTGGATAATAAGCAGAGTGGTGTCAGGTGTGTTAGCTGCCTGGAGCATAGTTACTCTGCACCTGAGCAGGGGAGGCAGAGAGAGACAGTGTGCGGTGACAGTGGCAGAGGAAACGGAGTGCGCTAACTCTAAATTCTGGTGGAGCAGTCATATAGCCATACCCAATGTTCAGTGCTTTGTGATTAGAAATGAATCTTACCTTTCTGTCTGCATCACTGTGTGTGAGTTTCGGAACTGGGTTTAAAAGTGGTGGCTTTGCCTAAGAACATGTTTGTAACCTGACGTCTATACAATGACCAAGTGGGATCAAAAGATCAAATTTACAAAACTATCTGAAGGTGTGAAAAGCCTGAGAAAATGATCAATAATGAAGTCCACCTCTAACCAGAGACCACAGTTAGAGCTGCAGCTGTCCAAAGGCAAAAACTAATGATAAAAATAACAGGATACCACACAGATATATTTAGAAAACTTTAAGCTGACCGTGAACAGTGTTTCCCGGCATAGAAACATCGCTGTCATATGAATAAATGAGCTAATTTCAGATCAGACTTCTAAGAACATTAAGCTCCACAGCGTGCAATGCTAAGAGGGTTTAAACAGCTTTGTCAAGCTGTGTGTCGTACACACACATCAATGCATGCATCATTGTGATGGCCACACCTGTGACCACACAACACACTGCAATGTCGGTACCTTCTGCACTTACACTTTAGTTTCTTTTGACAATTTTACACTTATTTAGTTTTAGCACATTCTACAGTGAATGAATGCATGGGATTTGTTTAGTACAACACACACTTTATTTATCCTTTTTTTGACAGTACAATTGGTTCTATTTGTAGCGCGCACATTTAGTTAACTTTTGTACAGTCAACTCTTTTCTTCATTTAAAATGGTTCGTTCTAATTCTGGTTTTTTTGAGTTACCAGTGCAGGGGATGCTGCTGCTGCTGCTGCTGCTGCTGGTGTTGCTGAGTGGCATCCTGTGAGGCTGGGTCCAAAAGGGGCCGCCCCCAGAAGTGCAGCCATTATATGGAGGGAGCAGCCAAATTGGGCTGAACCAAATGGATGCCGCATCATGGGGGGGAACTAGGGATTTAGTTTGTATAGTTAATTGTTGCTTTAGACTGTTAGTTGTTGATTTATGCTGTTTAGTTGGTAGTTAAAGATATTGTTTGCTGTCAGGCTAATTGTTTGGTTTTGTTTTCTGTAGTTGAGTTTGTTGTAGTGTTTGTTAGAATAATGGCCTGATCAACCATTATATATGTGCTCTTTGTTATTCAGTGTGGAGGTCTGTTTGTCTTTTGTTGGTCGGTTGGTCTGTTCAGTTAATTGAGTTTGTATTTTTTTTCAGTACAGTTCTGTTAGGTTGACCTCTTTTATGGATCCAAGTTTGATATATTTTGGTTAAAATATTTCTTTGCATTTTTTTGGGTAAATAAAACCCGCTTGTTTTAAGAAATTAATCTGTGTTCCTCATGCTTGCCAGCTCGGTCCCTCACAATCATCTACAAATGAGACTTTTTTTTAGATATACATACAGAAATTAAAATGTTTATCGAATGTTTTCCCTGTTCCCTTTTGTCACTCCTAACTTCACTATTGGCCTGGGGAGGTTTATACCTGTCAGGGAGCTTCACAAGGAGGGTGAAAAGGAAGATTTATAGCTGTGCGTGGCTACGGAGATACCGTGAGGACACTGAAAGGTTGTGACTGGTCAGCTTGGGCTGCTTGTGTTTTCTCCTACAAGCTGCTGGTGTGGATGGAGACTGTTAAAAGGAAAGCCAGCATTAAGCAAGTTGAATAAGGAGTCGTGTTTTGCTTTTCAGGAACACACATTCAGCAAAACCATCTCCACTCTAAACCAGTTGCCATTCGGCACAGCAGGATTCTCATATTCAGTAATGAGACAAGGGGAAATAGAAGTTACCTGGAGAGACCTAAGGTTCTATAAGTGCACATGTAGCTCACCAGCGCTACATATCACCAAGTCAGTGAAAACAGGGAAATACAATTAAAGCACAATACGGACAGAGCCGACTTGAAAACTGTTTCAAGTCTGAACATTGTTATTTATGTATTTATTTTACAAACAAAAATTATGCAGTTAAAATATGTTTGGAAGACCCTACAACCACTACACAAAGTGGCTTTAAAACCTACATTTCTCTCCACATAAACCAACATTTTTCTTCGCCCTTACTGCCAGTTTAATATTCAGTACAATATTTTACTACACGTAAGACTACACAGGGAGTCTCCTATCTTGCATACCACAGCAGGTAATCATACTGGCTCATCATCCCTTTACATCCTCTGTTCTCTTAAACAGCAGTAAGATAAAATGGACCAAGAGCTGATATCCATCAGGGGACAGGACCTACAGTGACTTTACTAGACTCTGTGGGATCATTAGGGCCTTTAGACTTGATGGGATATTGTGTTTTTATGAGCTCTGTGCAGTAATCCATTAATAGGGCTGACACACCATTAGGCTTTATTGATGTCCAATGCATGGGCTCACATGAAAACACCATTATTTGTCATGATCAAAGTTTAACGCTGACACACAGTGATTTAATGGTGCCGCAGGATGCTGAGACCCCTGTCTTAACCTTCAAGGACATCCAGGTTGATGAGATATACAAGTTATACAGTTAAAATGACACAGCCTCAGTTTTTAGGTTATATCCTTCAGCCATTTTCATGGATTATTCCACTTTTTCAGCTTCTTCTTTTATTAGGTGCTGAAAGCGAGACGAGAAGACATGTTTTTTTCATGGTGAACATGGTAGACTTCTTTCTTAAATACTAAAAAACAGCACATTCTTACTCCCGCCTGAAGTTTTCCACTGCTTTGAGGAATAATTTTCCTCAGGTTTCTCATTGCTGAAGCCTCATTTATTAAAGGAGAGGGTATATCTCATATTTGTTTAGCGTTTTGTTGTAATGCTGAGTTAATACATTTTTCACCGTGGTGCAGTATTCCTGCAGAACAACTTGCTTGTGCAGACTTTCTCCGCTGCCCTCTAGGGAAATGGAATATGTATTTGCCATTCTCTTAGGATTTTAAAAGGGTTTAGCAACATTAATAATTTCTAACAACATAAAAGAGGAAATGTGGCTTTTTTGATGTGTTGTAAGTACTTCTGCCAGATAAGCATTTGGATAAGTTTAGAAGTGGGGGTACTCACTGGGAGAGGTTGAAGAAAGGTAATTGGTTTGCAGTGAAGGCATCATGATGGGTAACTGAGTCCAGTGTGTGATACTGAAACCTGAGTAGAGAGATAAGGGGAAAGGGAAGATATCCAAGGTATTTCTGATTACCCCAAAAAGGAAAACTCATTTGTTGACCTTCAGCAGCGATCAAGCCAAGGTTTCGCCTTTACTTAGGAGAAGTACAGTGGTCTTCAATTTGAATGACTGCACATTAGCTGTAGGTTCCAACAAGAAAAGGTTTTTAAAGTACTCAAAGTATTTAAACTTTTAATTTTGTAGAGATGTATGATTCAACTTTCACCTGAACACTTGGCACGTTGGAAAGAAAATAATCCATGTTATTTAATCAAAGCAAAGAGGCAACATAACAGATTTTTGGAGAAGGTTTGCAATGTGAAAAAAGTTGACACTTGGTAAATCAAATCTCCGCAATGCTTGGTATGCTCATTGGAGTTAAATCTAATGTAGCAAAAGTGGGATTTAGTCAGTTTATTCATGTTAGGTTGTACCATTATTTAAAAAATTTTAACCTATTTTAATAGTTTTGTCTTTGTAACAGTCCTCAAATAATAATAATAATAATAATGATAATTCATTGTTTTTATATAGCACTTTTAAGCTAAAGCACAAAGTGCTTTCCAAAGTCAGATTCACAAGACAGAAGCAGATTTAAGAATAAGCGCAACAGGTAGAAAACAATCATTATTAATTATTATTTAGCATATTAAAAGGAAAAATAATTAATAATAAATACATACATATACATGAAGAGAGTAAACTTGATAAAATAAGAAGAAAGACAAATGACATGTCATTGTCCATAAGGGCCAAATAAAGGACGAAAAAATAGTTTTTCATTCATTTCATCTCAGTCAGTTATGAATGACAGGTCATGTTTGGCATATATCACCTCCTCGGGTTAATAAATCACTTGAATCCAGGCAATATGTCTTTATTATTCGATTTTTTTCCTCCTTATATTGTTCCTGATCTAATCTATTTTATCACATAAAAAGATAATTGCAAGGAGGAAACCTGATATCAATCACCCATCTGCAGTCATGCCAGGTTGCTAAGGGCATCCAAATGACACTGAAGCATGCTGGGATTTGTATGCTCCGTGGATGCTCTGTGTGGCTAAACCCTGTTGGTCAGGGTTAACTTCTAGACACCCCGATGATGAATGACAGTTATCTATTTTTACGGCTTGATATAGATCCATCAGCTTCCTCCAGAGAGTCCTTCTCAGCGTCTCACTGCCCTTTGGAGGAGATTTTCCAGGTCACCAAGCCAAGGTGAAAAACAAAACAATGCACATGAGTGCTCACACATAACGGAGAAAACACACACTCGCGGACATGCATGCTTGCTGACGAACTGTGTCACACACACTTTTCCCTCTTTTCTACTGGACATATGGAAATGTCATCACCTCCCAAGAGATGCTCGCTAATGTCAGGACATGTGGCTGGCATGGACTCGGGCCACACGTACACTTTGTCCAGCTGCGACAGGGAACGCAGGCCAGCCCTGTACTCCCCCCACTGCACCCCCTTCGTGTACCTACCTCTGCCTCCACCCCCAGGAGGGAAACTAATTGTGAGCGTTATTGATTGCCACGGCAGATCTGCGCTGTCCAGCGGGTAAATAAGATGGATGGAGTTGTCAGGTTGTCATCAGGCAAGGTTTTTTGACAGTATGCCTTAGGGCGTGTACAACACAGTCCAGGTTAACTGAGGCATACACCAAGCAGTGAGGCGGTGCAGGGCTACAGCTTTGACTTTGGACAGATATATGGGGAATGAAAGGCGTCCTACTTTGTGAGACAACTTGCACCAACAGTCTGCAAATTGTAATACACTGAATTTACTATTATTGATCTATTATTATCTATTATTGATGACAGTTATACAGTATGTTATATATTATATGTCTCTTACCCTACTCACTGTAGTCTGGTGCGATCTACACAGATAACTCTGATTTCATTTTTCTGTTTTTAAGGTGTCTAACTGAAATTTCTGCCTCTGTCTAAATACAATGCAGGTGAATGGAATTTCTAATGTAGTGCTCAAAGCACTGAAAAATGGCATTTTAAACAGTTTTAAAACCCTTTAGTTTATGAAATGTTTACACCATGTTTTTTGTCTAAGTGTTATATTGTTTAGAAAATGACTAAGGGAATTAATTTATGCAAGTTATATGATCCGTCCATCTGCACCACCACTGTTTAGAGGTTGAATGTAAATTGAGCTAATCAGTTTGACTCGTTTCTCAAGATCGTAACATAATGTAAGAATCTCATTCATTGAGGTGCAAATCTTCTGAGAGATCTGCACATTAAGGCCATTAGTTGTTGAGATGTGGAAAGCTGTACATGCATACATACATACATTTTTTTTTTAAATTTAATCCCATGATGTAACTATGGAAACTCTTCAGTCTCATCAAAGCAAATAGAGCAGTGGCGACAGAAACCCAGCTGCTGTCACTCCTGTTGCTGGAAACAAAGACTAAGGAAGTATTATGCACGACCATGAATTTTTACACTCTCTCACCATTGTTACTGTTGATGAATCATAAGTATGCTGACCATGGCTCGCCACCCAACATATTTGTGTGCATCACTGCAGCAGTGTATGATTGCATTAAATTACACATTTCAGAGGGTAAACCCCCAACAAATGGATTCATAGAGCTATGCTATTAACACCATATAGACTTAGCAGTTGTGTGGATCAATACGTGCATTATTGGCCACACCTCCACATAATAACCTCACTCATTTTACATGCACATAGGCCCTTTTACTGCTGCATTAGGATTCATAAGGCCCCTCCAAATGCAGCAGAGAGAAATGAATATGAAGCAGGCCTGTCAGTATTCCTGTCCCTCCTCTCTGCTCACTAAACTTTCCAGATTGTGTGCAAAGTAAACACAGCTCTGGGCGAGGATTGCTTTCTAAATGCTGTTGAGGATTTTAGCAATTATAAAGGAAATGAATATAGAGGAACCGGCGGTGGCTTAGTTGACCCTCTCGTAATGCAAGCATCCTCTCACCACAAGGCAGTTTTCCCGATGCATTTAAATTATTCTGAGGATGATTTGTATTTTCAGTAATGAGGTGAAGAGGGATCAAGTTATATGTGGATTTATATATGTTTGCAACATTGTTGAGAGACACAACAGCTGATGTCCGGCCTTGCTTGCAGAGCCTCCTCCAAAAGTTTACATTTTTTTTGTCTCATATTCTGATAATAGAGAGGAATAAATGATGACAACTATCATCCCTACAAGTAATGTGGTCAATGCTTTATGACCTCAATTCTCTGTGGCCAAACTAGTCATTTTCCAATAACACATCTCCAATTATTTATTCAAGGTAGCAGCATTATGCTCTTTCAGGGAATAGCATCTCGCTCATTCAGTCAAGGTTCAGTTAAAACTGCACCAGGGTGGGGCACTATGGCCGCAGCGTTTTACTGCTGGCCACTAAGTATCAGCTGGGTACCGGTCTTGCTGAACGGCACCTCAAATCACACTTTTGTTTCATCATTAAGCACCAATAGAGACAGACCACAGTGTATTTAACCAGAGCAGCTAGATATATTTTAATTAATGATAAGAACCAGAAGCCTTAAAGTGTATTCGCTTTTGTTCTGCAGTAATTTTTAAGTTATGATCCTCAGTTAATTGTGACAGTTTTGTCATGACGACTCCAGCTTCATCATCAAAATTTATGGATATGTAAAGCAAACTCTTTTGGTGGTCATAAATGAGTGAACAAAGCACTGATGGGATAAACTGACACCTCTTAAGATAACTGCATCTTGGAAGCCTTGACTTTGGTTGGACTTTGCACATTCAGACTTAATGGGCCTGTTTTTATTTTTTTTATTTGTGTGTGTGTGTGTGTGTGTGTGTGTGTGTGTGTGTGTGTGTGTGTGTGTGTGTGTGTGTGTGTGTGTGT
>JBBMJY010000004.1:12702538-12733839 GCA_037833715.1 Toxotes lorentzi
ATAGATAGATAGATAGATAGATAGATAGATAGATAGATAGATAGATAGATAGATAGATAGATAGATAGATAGAGTTTCAGCCAAACAAAAATGAAAAAAGTGAAACATCTGTGAAACAGTGATTCTTTTTTTTCTCCTTTACATACCATAGATGTTACCCAGTCCTTTTTATGAAATCAAGGTAGGCACTGCAGGCTCTAAACAATCCACACATGAACAGTCCTGGGTGACAATTGCATGTAACACTTAATCAATCATAATGTCCCATTCGTGAACAGTTTAAATTCTTGGCATCACATCGCCCAAACCCCATGCAGAGCTTGTCTAATCAGGAGCAGGATTTATTTCTAGACAACAAAGCTATCCCCTCGGGTAAACCAAACCCTCTTCCTTCCCTTCTTTTTTTATGCCTGGTGACTTTGATTTGTTTGGCTTTGCAAATTTTCCAAAGAAATATAATGAGCCATACTCCAAACAAAGGCAAAAATGCATTACAGATGGTGAGTCACACTCTTATAGGCTGACTCTTTCACCACGCACTCACTCACACACACTTCTGATGGGGCTGACAAGATTAGTTTTAAATTGAACTGATGAAACTCTTCCTCATGGATTTAGCGAGGGCACACTGACACTCACACACACTCATGCCCTGAGAAATATAACTCTGATTAACATGAGGACTATGACAATGGGAAGCAGTTAATATGAATGACACTGAAACTGAGGAGACCCAGGAACTTGCTCCATTAGATTCTGTTCTTCGTTATTCCAGAGACATATTACAGTGTCTGTCGGCTCACCTGATAGATCCCCTGCACTCCCTGTAGAGTGCAGGGGCCGTAAAATGGGCAATACGGTTCACTTGAAATTCTGATCACTAATGTTGAACATCTAGAAATGACCTTTACTGCTGCATCCCACATGAACACAGCAGCTGAGCTCAGAGCATCGGCTGCCCAGCTCTCAGCAAACAGTGCTCGCTGCCTCCTTTGCCTGAATGCAGGAAACCGACGAAAGATCAGCAGAAAGGGAGAAATGTGTGGAGGAGTTACAGAAAGGTCACCTGGCATATCTGTTTTCTGCTGTGAGTTTAGTCAGCCATCTGTCTGTCCGTTTTCTGCGGTCACTCCCCCCTCCCTTGTTTGAAACTGCCCATTAGTGGTTCTTTCATGCAGAGTTATGTTGTTATCTCACATTCAGAAAGTCTGTCTTGAAATGTACAGTAGTACACATGGTAGCAGGCAGCCCATTGTCTAGTTTCTCCTGTTTCGCTGAAAACATTCAACAAGTGGAGAAAGTCTGAGGTCAAGTATCAGACATTAGTGATCAACTTCCTGTGAAATCAAAATGGCTTGTTGCTAAGGCAATGTATGAAACAGTATATGAAGACGAATATGATCTGTTTTGATCATCTGACCTAACAGATCTGACTGAAAAAAAGTGGTTGAAAGCCCCGAAAATGCTATTTAGAGGATCTTGAGTTGAGATTATTTTGTCACACATGCTGCTCCCAAGGTCAAGAATTAACTTCCAGCTCCACGTGACGTGTTGTCAAAACACAAAAAAATCTGATCATGATCACAGGATCATTTTGCCACCGACTGAAATTATCAGATGCTTAGCAAATGTAAGAAATCAATGCCATACTCCTAATTTTAAAAAAAAGATATCAGTGTTTGCTCTGAACAAATTAAGCCACTGTTTCTACATATTATTATACACTTTGTGCCACAGTGTTGGATTTTGTGGGGAACATAATACCAAAGCAAACTAAGCAAAAAAAAAGTTCAGAAATTCTAGGCAGTGATGAAAGTTTAATGGTTTTGAAGCAGGCTTTGAATTTGCTACTTTGAGTTTACCTTTTGCAAACGCCTCTGCTGCTAGTAGGAGCTAGAAAATCTCACTTCTGAATCAATGAAGTGAAGGTGAAGCTTTGGTGGAGCTGCAATAGAAAAGAACATGGCAAACACACAGCAAGTGTGCCAGCCTCTCAACAAACTGAACAAAGACACACCAACGGACAAACCCCTCTGTGACATTCAGAACTTCATGACTAACTGCTGAATACCTAAACGCTTCTGGTGGAAATGTATTGACTTTGAATCTGTAGAGATAATTTGTGGGTTTTCTGGAAACCAACAACCAGTGAGCATTTAGGTACACTGACATTTCAGAATGTTATACTAGCTACCCTGTTGCCTAGAAATTATGTTTCAACACTACTAAACTGCAATAGCAGATACTTCTGTGGGAAATGTAATCACTAGAAGCGTAGTCAGTACATGTTGGGTGGGGTAGATGGCAGGTGGCATGACTGAGTCAACGGAGACAGAGGAATCGGAGTCTGTGGTTTGGTTTAGGTAACAAAAGCGGATTGGTTAGGGAAAGATTGTGGTTTTGATTACATGTACATAAACACATTGTGTCTGAAGTCACTGTAAACTTTTTCTGTAACAAACCAGACCACGGTCTTTCCCTGAAGTCCTGTGAGTGCCTTAACAAATCCATTCTAAAGTTTAATAATCCTGTTGTCATTACAAGTGGATGCTGTAATGCAGGATGGGCTATTTTAGTAGAAAACAAATATGTTGTCAGTGAACATTTTACTGATATGTTTAGCATTTGCGACTTGCCAAATACATAAATTGACAACACATCCTCATTATGTTAATAGGAAACATAATCTGGCTGCAATTATGTTTTGTACAAAACTTCTTTGCTTTTGCTGTTTACATAATTTTTAGGAGACAGGGCTGTATATTTTATTGCCTCTTCACATGCATTGATTTCTGGCTGCTGCAGCCGTGAGCGAAGCTTCAAACAACAACACACAACTATTTACGGTTTCTAGTGGTTCTTCAGTCTTCAGTGATGATGATTTATATAAACCACATTTTTCACCACAAAGTGCCTCCGGAGAGCTATTTATGCTTTAGAAGGCGTTTTTCTCTTCATTATCAATGCAGACCTCTTTCATGTTGTTTTCTAGCACTTTGCCACTGCTCTATAATTAGCAGATGCAGTCCTGTTAGCCAGGCAGACCACCCTGTCATGGCACTGCAGATCCTCCTGATGTCCTTTGTCATACAGCCTGCAGGGGATTTCTGGATTTAACGAGTCACTTGCAGTGTGTGTGCCTCTTTCAGCCACACTTGACAAGCAGGATGTGGGCTTTAACACCCAAGGGCTACGGATCTGGTCAAGGAAACTTGTCAGAGAAAAAGCCAAAAGTCAATATCACTGTTGAGTAAGAAAGGTAAAGAGGGGGAGGAAGAGAATAGCGTATGACACAGAAAGAGGAAGCCTCCTATTCATTCTCTTTCTCTCTCTCGTCTCGAGATGGGGTCTTATTACTACCTAACAGCCTGAAGCTCTGTCTCCTCTATAGAGACAGAGAGTGGCAAAAAGACAGTGTCAGGCAATAATTAATTCTGAGGTAACGCAGAAGAAGCCAAGCTGATAAGGATATGTGGTCTTGCTAAAGCATCACAACCTGTATTGTGTTATTTCCAAGGTCCCCTTGCCTTTTCTGGGAGGCCGGCTCAATGGTTACAGTTAGCACAATCTGAAAAGGCACATGTGTGGTTGTTTCTCTGCCATATGAATACATTAACTTTTCTATCAATGCTGCCATATGTTTTTCGTCATGTTGTAATTGCTTTAATGGCATCCTTATTGTTACTCACATTATTTGTTCTGCTGTTCGTTATTTCCTGTCTTTTGTGTGCCTCTCTGGCTTATGCCCAGTGTTAGAGTTTTATTTAGTCTTTTTTCTTCTACAAATTGCTGGACTTTTATACCCTTTTCTTAATTTTTTCTCCCCGCTTTTCACCTAATTTCCCATCAAACAGACTTATGTGTGCAAGGCTATTGCAGATAAAAATGTCCTTAGCTTGCAAATCTGTATGAATTAAAGGAACATATCAGTGTTTTGTTTAAGCCAAACTACCAGTATTCCAGAGCCTGATATATCATACTCCTCTGTGCCATAGACCTCCATTGTTGTCCAAAAACTATTAAAAACACATCACTGAGCCTCGCCGCTGCACTGGGTGACACGCTCCTCCATTATCACGAACACACATGCTGTAGTTAATTTGTAGTCAGTCCCACATACACGGTTCTGCTGCATGAATACTCACTACTTCATAAAATCAGTGGCTGAAAAAAAACACAAGCAAATGCACTGTGTATTCCTGTTGGAGATATATTTGATAAAAACTACAGTTCCTAGCTGCCTTAGGTAATGACTGAGATTTTTTTTAAAAAGTGAAAATATGATGCAAACCGTGCAAGCTTGTTCAGGCAGCCCAACTGGAGTACACTGCTACACTCACATGACGTACTTATCTCACTGCAACACATATCCAACACATCCTTTTAATCATGGTGGTGTACTTAAGCTGTCAGTGCTCCGCTCATTCTTTGGCTGCATGCCTGCTCACACCACTCACCTGAAAGCTATGCCACTGCTGTCACCACTGCAGCGTTTCAAAAGCCCCAACCCTACCCCAGCATCCACCTGTAGGCTCTCAGTCTATCTTCCCCTAGGGTGCCAGACAAGGGAGCTTTGAGGTCGGAGCATAGACACCAGAAATGTATGCTGTACATGTTCTACATTTACATGATAATCCATTCCACAAGTTGGCTGCCTAGAATTAAAGACGTCATAAGGGGGAGGGAGACAAACCACTGAAAGAATCCTGTAACTCCAAAAATGGCAGTTGTATGACACTTATCCCGCCCCTCCCCTCAAAATTCAAACACCAGATATAAAGTCTCGCTTTTGTTCAAGTGCTGTGGTGGAATGAGCTGACAGCATCACGTCACGGCTCTCTAGATTGAGTTGTAAAAGAAGTTGTGCTGTGAAACCTTGCTCATGCTACATAGACATATAACCTTATGACATGCATTAAACATTATTCATGACACGTGTCATGTGACTGAGGTCAACAGTGTGGGCCTGTGACACAGCCACTGGCTTCAACCTTTCAGGAAGACTGCTGAAATTAGTTAAACCTTACCATGCAGATGAAGGCAAGAATATCTGTTCCCTAGTCCCTTTCTTGCTTCCACTGCTGACAGTCATCACTAATTAGATCTTTTCTTTCTTAATTAGTTCCTACTTGCCTATCGGATTTAAATTGTTTTAACCATGAGCTGTCTTTAGGTCAGCTTTTAACTGGTGCGCTGCCAACTCCCTGCCTCCTTTCCAAGGGGCAGTGCTTATGAGCCTTTTACATTACAGTGAATGACAGTTCATAACCTTATCTTTGCGGGCTACTGTGCTGTATAAATCCTTTTTGGGAAACACCACCTCAGAGCATCCTGAGATTTATCACATTACTTGTCATAAAAAAATAAATAACATTGGAAAAAAAGAAAAAACCCTGAAAGGATGTGTACCCTGTTCACTTGGAGTGTCTAGAAGATAACTAGGGTTAGAATGTGTGATCCTGATGCATGCCTGACAGACAGATTGACACCCTTGGAGTTTTCGGGATCTTCTCCAACCACACAGGAACAAGAATGACACATAGATGAGTGAGTTGCTGTTGCATCCGAGCGTCATGAAAACATTTTGGGCAAAGGCGATCCCCTTGGTGGCTCTATTTCATGCTGCATAGACATCTGTCTGAGTAAGGGGCTGTTTGAAACATGAGAGTGGGGACACAGGCCGGTGCATGCAGGATGACAGCAGAGATTTACTGAAGAGGCGAATCAGTTTGAGGCAGCACTCAGAGTAACAACATGAAGAGAGGTTTGTTCCAAAATGGGGCATGCACCATTTGGGGGGAAAAAAAGCAATGTACTTTTCCAAAATGACTGACAGCAGAATTTTTTTTTTTACCTTCTACCTTTAAAGGGTATCAGGTTAACCCAGCTGAAAAAAATGCTAAACTAATTCAAAAGCAGGGCTCTTCTTAGTAACTGAGAAATATTTTCTAAAATGTAAGTGTGCAGGGAGAATTTAAAATAAAATCTGTATGTGCCATGGTAGTAAAATTAACTCAATACAGTGCTTCAAATGCAAAAGATTTCACTTCAGGGCAGTGAACTACAAACCTTACAGTTTCAGCATGTGGTGTGCAGCGTTCACAGATGTTGTTTTTTCTGTCACTCCCGCCTTCCTTTGTAATCTTTTTAAATACTCAGCAACTTGCAGGGAGGGAGCATGCTGAGTGGGGACTGATTGTCGTACTGGAACTGAATGTGTCATTTGTAAGTGTGACAGCAAACCTACCTGGAGTGCAGAGCTGGGACAGAAAGCAGGAAGTTGAAGAGTTGTCTCAGAGCTCAGCCAGAGGCCTTCCCCGTGCTACCATTACAAAGAGACAGATAAGCTGTGGGGCCGCATGCGGCGTTCATTTACATGCCAGTTTCACATTTGGCTGTAGTCTTAGTCTTTTGACAAACATGTCCTTTTAGTCAGGCTAATTTTTCACAGTACTCACTGAAACCTTGGTTTTGTTTTACAACTTTGTCCCAAACTTTCTGATGCCATGAACTACCAGGTCTGGAAGACTGTAGATGTAAAACAATACCTTGCATTGATTTGTTCACCAACATATTGATCTAGCAACTTATCGAGAATGTACTGTTTTTGTAACCAGCATCAGCATGACTGCTGCCTCACTCATGTTTCTGGACTCTCTTGCTGTGTCAGGTTTTTGAGAATATAGTGAGTTTGCACATGTAAAATGACTAAATTGAGTATACTCAAACATGATGATACTGAACTTGTGACCAACTGATGTCCTTCAGCATACGTCCTTTGTCATTTCCTGTTCAAAACTGTACAAAACAGTATATTGGACTAATTATTTGAGGACTTACTGTCAAAAAGACGAATGAAGAACACTAGTATATAGTGTATACTGTATAGTAACATTTAAAATGAGAGTGTGGGGATAACAAATTCCATGTACATAGAACTAGAGCCACCTACATTCTTGGGTTGGCTGGCAGAGGGGAATCTTGCCCATGGATTAGGATCAATTTAATCAATGGATGATTTGATCTACAGCCTACAAAAACACTGAAAATTGTAAATGGGAAAATTCTTGCCACAAAAGAAACAAGAGACATTAGTCTACATCAATGCCATGGAACATTATGCTCTCTAGGATCCATACATGATATTACCGACACATATCACCATTAGCTACAACCTGACAGCTTGTGTGTGCTTCTCTGAGCAGAGCCAGATGTGTTTGTGGTTTTTCCACACTGGGTGAGAAAGATATTTTGTGTTGAATGTTTAGGAGAATCCAGAGGTAATCACATAATCATTGCAATTTTCATTTTGTACCGGAAGAGAGACTAACTCCCCCTGGGTCAGGGTCATAATTGGATCTAATTTGGTTCAAATTGGTCTCTTGGTGTCTGTTTTGCATGTGCGTAATTACATTTTCTTGAAAAGTACTGCAGATGAAAGTTCACCAAATTGTGTGTTGATACTCAAATTAATAGAAGTAATCACTCAACCTTATTAAAAGCAATTTTTCACAGTGAAGAAAGTTCTTTGACAACTGAAGCTGCTCAGGGGATTGCGAGTCTGGTTAGAGATATTTTGAAAGAATATTGGGATAAACACCTTTTATGTCACCTTTTATGTGTCTATCCATATATTCATTAAGGGTTTTTTTTCCCAGCCATTCAAAATAAAGCAGTGGGGTGAAAATTAATGTTTAAACCTAGACCTAGCACAACCTATATCTTATATATAGAAATAGCTGTGCATGGTTGAATGAAGCTGATGCATCTCAGAGGCCTTCCTCCAAACACCTCATTTTAAAATTTGATGGCTAACAGATGGGTCTTTATTATAGGCATTTAGCTGACTGTTTTCATTCAGTAGTTATAGTTGGAATAGAAAGAAAGCTTCAGTTCCTGGACTGCCAGCATCACAAACTCTGGAACTCAAAATCAAGTTCAGGAGTTAAGTTTTTCATTTATCTTTCTAAATAGCTGTAGCAGTTTAAAGCAGAGGTTCATTTTTCTTCAAGTCTATTTTAATACAAGTCCGCAGTCCTTGATAAACCCGCAGTCCATGCAAAAGTGCGTTGCTATGATGTATGGGATGAATAGTCCATTCCCTCTGGTCTTGTATTCTTCCCTTTTTTAATTTTTCACTTTTTTCAAATCTATTATTACAAGCTCGTGATTCAGCTAATAACTGGCTGGTTCGGTTCCTAATTTAAAAAGCCTTCAAACCAATTTCTCCAAAACATATATAAAGAAAATGAGTATGAAATTTCCTATCAGAAAGTAAGCGACTGAAAAGCTAGAGACCAGCTGCAGGCAGCTGTACAGAACGCTTTAGGCACCTAACAATACTAGTGGCGAAGAAACAAACATAAAAAAAAATGAGAGATAGTGGCTGGGGTGTGAGTAGATGGCACTGAGTTTTCAGTACATTTAGTCTGTTTATATAGTGGAAGTCCCTCACTGAACAAGCCTGAGCTGAACAAAGCTGCCTAAGGGTGCAGTGATTTTAAAGAGTATGTCTCTTTAAGCTTTTTAATATGCTGGTCAAAGAATGGCTTCCTCTTAGACTTTCTCCCTCCTGATGAATTTCAAAATGGACCATTCATTCCACACCAGCAGTGCTGTGTTTGTGTGTGTGTGTCACTGTCTATGTGTGTGTGCGTGCATGCATGTGTGTACTCATGTGTGAATGTGTGTAGCTGTGTGTGAGGGACAATGCCAGGGGGGCAGGCAGCACATTAAGACAGTGACTGGCAGATCTCATTTGGTGTTTAATTTCACAAGGGTGAGTTCTCATCTATGAGGGCCCATTAGCCGCAGGCTGGCTAGCAGGATGATGTTGGTGGTTCCTTGTCGAGTGATGTTTACACTGACAGGACTTTTGCATGTTGTTAGCAGAGGTGGAAGGATATTTACTCGAATATTCAAGTACATTTCTGTGTTGCTTCCACTTGGGCATTTCAACTTTATGCTACTTTATACAGATATTTTACCTATTTCTCCACTACATGTTTGACACCTCTCGTTAGTTGTTACTTTAATTTTAAAAACCTATAATGAGCATTTGAGCCTGAAAGTCCATTTTTGACCAGTTGGAAACAGAAAGACAATCTTAACTCAGAGGACCACTTACTATCTGTTTTCCCCATCTTTCAACCTCATCCCTCATGGTCTGATACCTTAGCTGGCTCCATTTGTTGAAAAAGACAGCTTAGATGCAGATAAAATCTCAGAGTATGGCAGGGTGTACAGAATATAGAGTATAGTGAGCATACAACATATGATGCAGTAATACAGTCAGCAGAGTACAGTACAATACTACGACACTGCCACTTGCAATTCCTCCTGCATGCTCTGTTGTTGTTACAGAGCACATTTTCCTGATAATACTCATATACTTTTACTTAATGATGCTCAAATCTGTGTTTTCATATTAACAGTGGATCAAAGACTATGTGTAATGTGAAAGGGATTAGTCATAATGACAAACCCTCTAGGAATTGTCACCTGACTGTCTGGTTTTCCCCAGTGCTGTGCAGCATTTAGTGGATTTTGGATCATTGTGTTGGCTTCCTGGCTCACCATTATGCTTTCATCAAGCTCATTTCCAGACGCAGCATGCAGCTGTTTTCAGTGAAAAGGTTCTAATAAACTCACTGTACGCTACCTGCTCAGCACCAAATAGAAGACAGACAAAGGCGCCGACGAGCTGATGAAAGTAGTGGAGCATTTATCAGCTCAAGAGCAAGATATTTTTCTTCAGAGTTGATGGAGAACAAAAACAGAGCTGAAAGGAGGGTAAATGTTCAAGGAATATTAATAAGGTCGCCAGACACACTCTTCAAATTAATGCTGTGCATGTTGCTCCATATGTCCTGCATGTGTAAATAGGCAACTGTTTGCTGACATGTTCACTATTCTAGCGTTATGTTTACAGCTTGTTCCACTGCCCCCAACTGTCCAAAATAAATAAATAAAAACCATTTAAGGCAGCATTTATTTACTTCAGTAGTATTGTGAATGCATACTTTAATGCATACTTTAATTAGAGTATTTTTACATAGTGCTATAGCTGCTTTCACTAAAGTATAGGTTATTTTAAAACAAAACTGGTGGTTTGGATAACATTGCAAAAGCAATTTTCGCATTGTCAACTTTAATTATAGTTGAGAAATGGTGCAAATGAATGTAAAATTAATTTTGATCAAATCCTTCAAAAATATTTGTTTATTTATATGTTGAAAAAAACAAAAATAGATATTTAAAGCAGAGAGTAAAATTTCAGCCAGCAGGACCGGGGCATAACAGGTCAAGGAGAATCGTGGCACTGTTGTAACCCTTGTATTCAATATTCTAGTGAAGAACTGCTGCAGACATTTAACACCATAAACACCTGCGCTGTTTGCCATGCATTGCATGTTTTTGTGCCCTTGTTTCAGTTCAATTGGAAACTTAATATCCCCCTGAGGGAAATTTGTTTTCAGACTGGTTCTGCAGTAAAACACACAATAAAGTCACATAATAAAGTATCAGACCACAATAAAAACAATAAACACATTACCTGAAAGTACAATAACACACACAACAAACTGCCGTGTCACATAGTCCAACCATAAAGACCTACATCAGCTGATAAGACCAGACAAGAAGTCAATGCTTTGATGGAGTCTAATAAATGTTTCTCATCAGTGCAAAATGCCAAGTTCTTTTGGAGGGCATCAGACGCTAGGATGGGCACAAGGGATGGACACAATAACAGAAACACTGGTGCAATGCAATACAAACCCAGTACAATACAAAACCTGCAATAAATATTATTTGTATAAAGGGGACAGTGTTGTTTTGATGTGACTGTGTTAGAGAGTGCTGATAATTCAGTACTTTGCTAATTCAGTGGTTTTATTCCAGTTGAAATGAACAGCTCTCTGGCTTATTCATTCCAAAGCAGTATCATTTAAAACACATTTTAATGTTTAAATTATTAAATGCCTGCTTGCTATTTTTTATATAATTTACAGGAGGAACTAGTCATTTGAAAAAATGACCGCTAGTTGCTTTCCAGCTTTGCTCACAATAATGCAGTGGTGATGCTTTGTGTGTGTGTGTGTGTCTTTTTTTTTTTTTTTGAAGATTTGGATGTGTTTCTGTATGTATGTATGTGTGTGTGTGTGTGTGTGTGAGAGAGAGAGAGAGAGAGAGAGAGAGAGAGTGTATGTGTCACAGCAGTGAAACTGATCATCAGAGTTTATTTTTTAAGCTCCCATGCCACACTCCACCATTTGCGACATCAGAAGGTTGTCTCTTTGTTGACATCAAAAGATTTTCTTGAGTCCTTTGTAATACAGATAATTATTCCCATCAGTGTGGGCTTTGATGTTTACGTAGCTGTATTAAGCTGTGTGTACATGTGCGTGTGAATGCAGGATGAGTGTATGTGAGTGTACAGTGTTTGTTCCATTGTGTGTCTGTGTGTGCATGCACAAACATCATTTAAGGTATTTGTCTCAACATGTACTGAATACAGTCTTGAAATATGGATATCTATAAACAGCTGGATATATGAATTCTTACTGGAAGCACTGAAAGATGAAACAATATCTTTTAAAGATGCTCAGGTACAG
This sequence comes from Toxotes lorentzi, assembly GCA_037833715.1. Classification (NCBI taxonomy): domain Eukaryota; kingdom Metazoa; phylum Chordata; class Actinopteri; family Toxotidae; genus Toxotes; species Toxotes lorentzi. Next base: position 12,714,154 of record JBBMJY010000004.1, read on the forward strand.
TATGGAGAAGTAAAAACTGCCATTCCCTTTAAACCCAGGTGAATATGAAAAGGACTGTGTAATATGTTTTATTTTTGGAAACTGCAGTGGGTACAACAGTGTGAGTCTCAGGACTTTGAGTGAATTGTGTTTTCATTTTTCCATTCAGGTAGACACTCATGGGCAGCCTGGGTGTTTGGGCTGTGGCTGTGGCCACTCTGCTGGGAACCTCAGGGTGCTGGCTGGCTGAAGGGCACAAGGGCAGCAGGCGAGGCAGCGTGGACAGAGCCAGCATGTCACGTACCTCCTCCCAGGAACCACACTCCATGGTAAATATCTTGTGCAACTCCCACTCACACACACTTACTGTTCTCTGCTTCCCACTGAGGCCATCACCTTCACTCTCTATCAAGCCAGAGAAACACTTTTGGTGATATAAATCAATCATACCAAGCATAAATCAAATCAGGGTTACACAGAAAAATGAAGTGAGTCAACACATTGTCTGTTTAGTTTTGTTACTGTGAAACAGTGCTGTCTTGTCTTGATATTTCCTATGGCATGGGAGAAGTCAGCTTGCGCATTCCAATTTATTGATATGCCCATTTTAAATAGTTTATAATTTGAATACCATGAAGAACTGTTGCAAGCCCAAAGCAAGTACTCTGTAAACACAGAAGCACATTTTTTTCTTCTTTTTCCATTTTTCCTTTTTCAAATACAGCGCATTAATCCACAATATGAAATTATTGTAATCAAGCTGAAATTCACAGGATGTTTTCCTCAGCATGGATAGGATTACTGTACCAAAGTTTAGGTTGAAAACCAAAAGTGGCTCAAATATGATGCTATGTGTGAATGCTGTACCAAATATGTTCAAAAGATGCGACAAATGACAGTAACAGAGATTAATTATTACTTTAATGACCCTGAAAATGTTCAGGAAACTGTTCAGAAATGGTTTTCACGCTGAGCGGTTTTCACAGCTGGGCGATCTGCTATTGGCCGGATGGTTTTCATGCTGCAGATTTACTACTGGATGACTTCATCTGTTAATAAAACAAACGTAGGCGACATGTACAGATGCACGGTTTCTGATTGGCTGATTTATTAAAAAAGTCATACTTCAGGTATGTCAGTTTAGGTGGTGAAAAGATGTTGATTGGTCTGCCATGCCACTGGGCGGATACCTAGATCATTGATTCTAAACACCATTGGTGGAGCCGTTTGTCAATCTGTTGAAATAGCCAAGATTTTAGGCTGGTGACGAGTGTAACGGAAATTAGCTGTTTATAATTTCTTCTGTCGTCATTATACACATTTTTTATTTTGGTCAGGACACTTGAGTTGGATTAAATCGGTAAGGTGCTTCTTATGACAGTGCGCTCGTCAATGGACCTTTTCCGAGCTACAAATGCCTTCTTGCTAACTAGCTTCCATGAAGACCGGATAGCGGGTAAGTTGCCTGGTTATTTGAGCCGGTGTTTCCAGTCATAAGTGCTATAACGTTAGTAACTTTCGCTAAATTTCTCATGAATGCTGCAAAATTCAAACGTCAAAACTAGCTAGGTCTACTATGTGTTCACTCAGTCTCCAGCAGACTAGCTAACTGGCTTTAAAAAAGTCACACTCATTAAGGTAGCTAACTAGCTAAAAAAAAAAAAGCCAGGCTCGTTATCATTTTTATAATGAATCTATAACTAATAATGAATCTATAAGGGGAAATTGGCAGGAAGAGAAATGATGAGAGTGAGGATGAGAGGTTAACAAATACTCTGTGAAAATCACAGGGACATTGTTTGGTCATGCTATCTGAAAGACAGAATGTATTTGTACATTGAATTCAATTGTCCCCTGCCTAGACCTTTACTGCATATCAAAATTTTCCACTCAACACACAGCTGTGGACATTGTATTGTGTATTTGCTATCCTTCATAACAATAGGAGAGGTAGATGGGAGTTTTTAAATGAATAGATTTGTAGCTGTGTTAATTATTTTTAGCATTAAAAATACACAAAAAGAGTCAAAAGGCTTATTGAAACCTTTGTTATTAAATTATTTTTGCTTTTTAAGCTAATGATCAAGGCCATAAACCGTGTTATTAATGTAAAAATAGAATGTCTTGTTAGAACAATACCAGATAAAAGTAAAGTAAAACAAAAGTGAGTACAAACAGCCTGAATATGTTTCAGTTAAACCTTAGGCAATAGATTTCATGTACCTAAAAGTGTAGGTACATTCCAAGTTTTTGCTAGGATCAGCATTGGTTTGGTCTTTGAGAGCTGCTGTGTGGGTACATGTAACGTTATTAGAGTGACTCTCCTGGTGTGTGTGGGAAGTGCCAGTGTTTAGTTGTAGCCGTGCTGTTTCGAGTGGCTAACATTACTGTTTGTTGGCCCTACTTGTTTTGAGAAGCTCATTATATATCAGTAGTCACCATGGCCATGAGTTGTGTTTACAGTGGAAGGGAAATAAATCTTTCGTTGGTGTCTGAGATATCTCTCTGCGGGTGTCTGTGAATACTTGTCAACATTGCCAGCTAGTTGTTTTGAGCCAGGCTAAGTTAACTTAGACATAGAGGTCTTCCATGCATGGTTCAGAGCCATTGTTCTGGGAACAGAACAATAGCCATTCAAAACTGACAAGTAAAGAATGGAAAATATGCACACACGAATGTGAACAAAATGGTATTGTGTTATTCTTCGTGATGTGTATTAAGTAGGTATTTACTACTCTAGAAATGATGTGGGGTGTAGTCTGAACATTCAGTTTAATAGAACAATGGTGGATGAATGCACACAGGGAGATGCATGCTAACTAACTCTGCTCTGTTTAATTTGATCTTTACTGTACTTTTGTCAATGGTTACCATTAAGAACAGCATGCAGGTTGCCTTACATCTCCTGTTTTCTGTGTGTGCTTCATTTTACACTGAGCTTTTGTTTGTTCATCAATAGTTTGAGATAATTGCTTAACATCTGTTTACTTACTAAAAACTTTGCAAGTTCAGTATCAAACTTAATTCCTTCATTTGCCAACATCTGTGGAAAGCAGTGGAAAGCAATGAGAGTTATAACCCTTTTTGCTTCTTTTTCTATCACTTCTTTTCTTCTACTAAAGTTAGCATGCAAGCCCCGCCCAGTCTCGTCTTGTAATACCATTTTGCAATTGTGAGTAACTGTAGGGTCCTGTCTGCCTCCAGTCCAGCATGAGAGGGTGAAGAAGTAGCCTGTAAAGGAATAAAGTTTGATGCTGAACTCGTAACGTATCTTCTAGACTGGTAAGTAAACAGCTGTCAATGCTGATGTTAGCTATGTAGCAATAACAAAAACTTACATATAGCACCTTTTAAAGCCTGTTGGTTGCATCATGATAGCACACGAGAGATTCATGGGTTAAAGGGAAAGAAGAGAAACCCAGCGAGCAAATGGGTTCTTGAGAATGAACCTTATAACAAATTGTCTGCTTAACGGAAACATAAAACCCTAACAGACTGTCAAAAAGACATACGCACAGACAGACACATACCACACAGCCCTGCGGTCGTCCTAATTCTTTGTGAAATGAAGCATGTACACCCCCTGGTCCGTTCTAAGTCTGACTCACTTTGGGCTTTGCCAAGTTGGCAGTTGGCTGTGGAATGTCATTTTGCCCTGGTGGGTCTGTCCTCAGAGATCCCTTAATGCAGAAAACAAATTCCCATGCACCCCTCCCTCAATGTATCTGGCCAGAATTAGAACTTAAGAAGTTGTCAATTGATGCCAGAATTTAAAGTCGACCCTGGAGTGCAACATGCAAATCTGTGAATTCACATGATTATGCAGGATGCATTCTGAAAGCCTTTGGGAATGCATAAGTAATGCCAGACTTTTTTTTTTTTTCCTCTATGACTAAAATCCCCCCAAAACAATACAATACATGTAAATGGAGGAACAATAGACTGTGTTAGGGGTGGAACAGACTGAAAAAAGACCAAGAAATGACGCAAAATTAAAGAGGAAAGCCTTTGAACTTATTGTCAACTTCCTGGGGTCCATCTTGGTTGCAGAGCAGGGTTGCTCACAGCTTTGGTATAATTACAGTTTAATATGTCTTGGCACAGATGGAAAGATGCCATAGTGCTGCTGGACAAAAATATTGACAGGATACTTAGGTCAGATAATAAACAAAAATAGCAAAATAACCAGATTTCTTCAATGATAGATGTAGCTTTGTTGACACTAAAAGAAGTGTTTTAGTCACACCTACACACCAATGCATAAACACTGTCTTAACATTTAACTGAGTGGTGGTTCAGGTGTAGATGGGATAATGCACTGTGGCAGATGCTGCAGCGGCCTTGGTCCTGGATTCTTGCGTTGGTGTTAGGTGTCACAGCATACTGACAGCCAACACTGATGAGCTTGTAGGGTTTTTGTGTGCTGCATACTTGGTATGATTTGGTTTTGGGAGTGGCTTCTATGAAGAGGGAAAAGAGTGGAGTAGTTAAATGATTTTGAAAGAACTACATAGGAAGAAGGGCTTAGGAAAGGTTTTTCAATTGATTGTGGGACCACCATTCTGGCTGAGAAGCAACTTGAGGACCACTGTTGTAGGGTGTGAGGAAAGGTTGAGATTAGGTTTTTTCCTTACCTGTTAGTGTTCTCTGGCTCCCTTGCACTGTGCTTATTCTTCAGGTATACCAAAGTGGAAAATCGCTCTCACAGAGATGGGTAGCAAATTCTGCTCTGGAAGTTCTGCCTGACAGCTTATTCAGAACTTCACAAGGGGTTGCGTATCATACGCATGGCTCTTGACAAAGCCTGTGGACATCTCAATGAGCTGATCCTCTTTTGCAGTAGTTAAGCTTGACCCTGCTGCTGCATCTTCACTGAATGGAAGCAGGATCCATTTGCTGTCACAACACCACTCGTCAGAGTCAGAGAAGTACTTTCGGAATTGAAGCACAACCTTTCTCAAATGGCTCCATATAACGTCTTTGATGTCAGTGCCGTCAGAATATTCTTCAGCTGATGAAAGCATAACCAGGTCATCACTCTGAGTCACCCTATTCACCTTTTCTTTTTTATTTTAACATTTACCTCCAGTTTTTCCAAGCAGTTGCAAGACGTCTGCATCCCTTCGTTGCATGGAGCAGTTCGACTTGTTAAGATCTGCGAAAACATTAGTGAGATAGGCCAGTTTAGTTAACCAGTGTCACTGAAGTTAAGAGCACTGCAGTGCGTGACAGCCATCACACCTCATTCCATGGAGAGGCAGGATGGGCACTGTTTTAAGTCGCCTTAGCTTTTCTGAGTTTTTGCATGGGTTTGATTATTTACATACAATAATGAAAAATATGTTATTTGTTTTGTTTTTTTTTAAAAAGTGATTTCCACAGTGAAGCATGGTCAGGGACCATCTGCAATTCCCTCATGGACCACCAGGGAGCCTCGAACCACTGGTTGAAAACCCCTGATTTAGGAGTAAAAAGGAATAACTGCAGGAACAATGAAAATGGAAGAAAGAAAATCGCCTTCTCACCATGATGACAGGCTCTTCTCTTGTGTTTTTAATTTTCAGGAGTGGGGCTACCTCATTACATTTACATTTTGATTATGACTTGTGCCCATAAAGCTTTGCTTTTTATTACAATGCAGTCCCCAGAGGGTTGCTTCATGATTTTTCAGGCTGCCTCTTGATAATTTCTGCTCAAAGCTGGAATAAACCTCTCAGGTAGACAGAACATATGCAATGGTTACCATAATATGAACCAATAAAACTCTACATTTTGTGTGTGTGTGTGTGTGCCAGTTCTGGCTTCTGTAATGTGACACTTTTCTACTTGATACAGGAAACTGTATTGGGGCACAGCATTGTGTAGTGTGATGGCCTAAAGTGTGGCAGTTACCATGTAATAAAGGTGGACATAGAAAATTGTTGTTGCTAAATTAACTGTTTTCATACTTGTGGTCGGTGAAGCAATGCACTGGACATTGGAGGATTATATTTTTGGTGTTTTATCTACTCCAATTGGTATACCCATAAAACAATGCAGAAGAAGTGGAGATGGGTGAGGAGTAGATGAGGAATAGGCAGAGCAGAAAATATCTAGCATAGCACACAGATAGGTTAGATGAAAGAAAAAAGGGTGAAATTGGGTGGGCGGCAGTAAAGTAAATAAATAGAGGTGATATGTCATAACCAAGCATTAAGGCAGCAGACATCAGCACAAAGCTTCCCAGATGTCTATGCTGTGACACCCACTTTGTCTGAACTTGGAAAACAAAGAACACGGCTGATTAATAACAGCAGATTTTGAAGCAGAGTTACGGGGTTTAATCCCCAAGAAAAACAGCACGTCGTTCATTTGGGAGTATTTCGGGTTTGAACCTGCAGACGTGCACCGAAACAGGTACTGTGTCCAAACCTGTCGCGCTGAAGTTGCAACATCCAACTGAAACACAACCAATTTATACCGGCACTTGAAAAATCACCACAGGCATAATGTGAATAAATTAAAATATTTAGAGCACAGATCATGCCACTGAATATCACTGGAACATGAAACCACTCCAGATAATGATGCTTAGAAGTTCTGTTTTAGGACTCATCACAGTTATGCCTGTGAAGGCATTACCACTTACTGCTAATGTTGTTTTTTTCCCTTTTGGTTCCTTTTCATTTAGCTCATTAAGTAGGTTGTTACACTGATGAATTGCTGTTAGATAAGACAGGTTTCTTTTTGAAGGAATAATTATTGAAAGCGTATAGATAAACTCTTGTGAAAGCACAGACACTTATGGATTCAACTTTTTTTTTTCCCCCTGGTCCTCCCTTTTTGTCATAATCGGCCAGTATGTTTAACAGGTCAAAATTTTATTAAGCTCTTTGTATCAGACTATATCTGAGGCTGTTGCTTAAATATATTGAAGCTGCAGTGCTGAGTTGGCATACAGACAGCTAATTCTAGCAGAGAGTTTTGTTGTTGACTGGAATTGAGAGCCAGAGAAAGATGGAGAGACAGAAAGTGGGTACATATAAACATATGGGTCCTTGAATGAAAAGTGCCTGCATAGCAACGCATATGAGAGAGCGAGGAAATGGCATATTCAAGCAGAATTCGTAACAGACACAGCTTGGCTTGAATTGCCCTGCTGTTCAAATGCATTCCCACAAAATGTCAGTCTCTATGGCAGCAGTGTCAACGATTCTTATTTTGCTTAAATGGCATCTGAGATGGAGGCATGTAGCACTCAGAGATTTGTTTGTACTAACTTTTTTGAGAGGCTCTAACAGTCTTGAGCTTGTACACTTAAACTCTGTTGCTACCACAAAACCCAATAAAGTGGGCAAACAATCTTTGAAAACAAGATCACCCTGCCCTAGCTCCTGTGCTAGGTGACCATGGCATGAGTGCAGTAATGCTCATGCCTTCTTGCATTGTCTTTCAAATGCTATATATAAATTGTAAAGAACAGAGCTGGCACATTTTGTCTTGGCACATTTTTTTTTTTTTTTTTTTTTGGTTAAAAGCCCATTGATGGAAATTCCGAGTAACCTCACCTCCTGAAAACATGTAGTGAGTATGCAGTAAGCCTGGAAATAAAGGGAGCACTTCAGAGAAAAATACAAACTTTCTCCTGATCATCTGTCGGTGAACGTTAGTGTTGACTTTGCCTTATCAAGTGTCATTCCAGTAGTTGCATTCTGCTATTAATTTACACCATAGAAGTCCCCAGAAGCTGCATATATAAAGGAAAGTGACAAAACAAACCCCGGAGAGTCATGGTAAAGAGAGGACAGTATTTTTAGAAAGAAGCACACAGCCTCTTTCACCTCTATGCTTGGTTTGATTCTCTAATCAGTTGATCAAACAGCAGCACTCGAGATGATGGAAGGCGGTGCTGATGAGTACACTCAATTTTATCCTGCCATCATGAGGAAGCACGTCTGCAATTAAGATGGACAGATGGCAGAAAGAGAGAGGGATAGAGATGTGGAGACAAAGGAGGAGGCAATGACAGGAGGCACTAAAACTGCTGTGTTTCTTGTGAGGCTCTCAGTCTCCTGGGAAGCCAAGAGGGGCCTCGCAGACACACATGTTTTATCACTGAGCCTCATTACCAGTGACATCTACACTGAGGGACAGGAATGCAAAATGTCACAACACTTCAATCGCTGCCACATATTGGCTTCTTTAGAAGCAGTGTTGCATCGGAAGACCTGCTTCTGTTCTATTTTTAAACGACAAGTCAATCCTTTGTTTTGCTAGTGTTTGTTAAATTGCATTTCAGGTTTAGATACATTTATGCAGAGCGACACTCCTAGTGCTGTAACAAGCACAGGTGATCAGTAGCTAGCAAGCACACAATGCACACTAAAATCCCTGCGCCTTGTGTACACAAGTACACAAATACGCTGTGATACACAGGTCAGCTGGATTCTTACTAGAGGTAAAAACAAAAATAAAACATGACCTGTGAGTTGCAGTGAATATCAGTTCACAACCATCCAGAGCTTTCACAGACCAAACATTTTCCATTCACATCGTTACTAATTCACGCTTAACTGCATTTTGTTTATCCCACTCCCCTGTTACCTTTATATGTATACTTTAATATCTTAATTCCTGTTTCCCACTGCATAAGGTCTTCCCTTGTGATATGATAGTATGCAGATGGACCGGAATTTGGTCTCACGTCTTCTTATCTGCCTCTGTTCCTACTTAGTGATACTGCAGGACACTTTCTTTACTTCTTATCCTCAGTAGTTTCTGTATGCTGTTTGTAAAAATTTTTCTGGGCTTCATGATCAGTTTGGCTTTGTATTATTTTTAGCAGGTATATAAAAGTTAGACAGGTATCTGTACTGTAGCTCTTAATACAGCAAATTTGTTTTTAATAATCCTATTTATATACCTCACCACTGGCTATGATTGTCCTCTTTTTCTTCATCTAAACACTAGTTAACAAGAAGAGTAGTTGGAAAGCAATGAATGAAAGTGACATTTATTTTGATAAATTTGAAACTGCATTGTCAATATCATACTCACAGATAGGACCGATAAATAAATCAGACTTTATCCTCATGTTATCAGTGGTTTGACATCGCGATAAACATTCCAGCACAATATGGTGACACCTGCCATCTTGCAGCCATTTGGCAAGTGTAATTCCAATTGGGTGATTGAATTGACTGTGGGATCCTCCTTTGCAAAGGTCTTCTCGTTTCTCTCCTGACATCCATCATGCGCTCTCTCTCACTCCTGCTCTGTTTCTCTTTTTCATTCTCTTTCCATCTGTTCACCTTTGTTTTCTGTTGTTGTCCTTCTCTGAGCCCAGAAAAGAGGAAAAGGCACACTAACGAATGGTCTGCAAAAAGCTGCAGAAAGGGCTGTTTTTTTTGTCTCACTCCTCCGAGCCTGTAATAACCACTCTTTGTGTGTGCTCTCTGTTTGCAGGAGAAGGGGAAAGCAGACGGGAACATCGATCAATGTGAGTACACTTACTGTGTTCAAAGCAAACAGCATTTTTCAAAATATGCCATGTTGTACTCCATGACAAAATCATTTTTTTCCCCCTTCTGCTGTTATTATGGCATACACTTTGGTTTTCTGATTACTGGGAAATGCTGCTGGGAAGTAATTCAAATCTAAATGGCTCCCATAAAATGGACTACGCAGCCTGTTATAGAGGAGACCTCTGGTGATGATATAACTGAAAAATCCCACTTACTGCATCACATTCATTGCTCTTCTGTCCTAAAAAGGAGTGTCTGAAAGCATTTCAGATTTTACATTTTAAAAGCATTTCACTTGTCAGTGGATGCCAAGAGATAATCTACCAACCAGTTGTGGAACAAGCAGACATTAGACTATTCATTTGCATTTGACACAATCTGAGAGGAAATAGTAGTGTAGTTTTAAAAAAGGAGGATGTTTCAGGAATATTGTGAAATCAACTCCACCATATCCTGCCATTCTCATCAACTCAACAGACAAAAAGTAGAAGCACCTGACATGACTCATTCCAAGTGACAACCTGTCTATAAGTTAGAAAACACATTTGTCATCTGAGTAATTATTCTGCTGTCAACCATCTCCAGTCCTCTGTCAGAAATGATGACAGGGGACCTCAGAAAGAATGAAGTAATGTTTGTTTGACTTGAGCCTCGTAGGCTGTTCGCAGTGATTGCTCAGACAATTGATGCCTTTATAAATAAGATCATTCATATTCTTGACTGTGAACCCCCAGATAACGGCGTGTCTACACAGAAAGCGTTTCACCTGCGTTTTTCAGTCGTCCGTCTCACGCATATGTGACAGAACAGGTATGCGCCTGTTTTAATCAATCCAGCTGTCTATTCAGGCCATGTAGTGGCTTTTGATTTGCTGATGCTGTACGCAGATAAATGTCACCTCAAGTGTACTCTGCAGTTCTATTATCCTGGATTTTACGCGCTTAGCTACAGTGATTTTGTATGGGGCTGCGAACGTTTTCAAAACGCAGGTGACCTACAATTCAATACTGTGTCTGAATGCATCCTGCGGAGAACTTCAGCTGCTTCTCGGCTAATGTGCCGCTCAGTCTGCGTCCTCCTTGTGGAGCAGGTGTAAGTGTGGCTGTTGAGACTTTATTAGAGGGAAGGAGCAGAGTATAGTACCATTAAACCAACCATTAATGGCTAATCCGCTCTACTATCTGAGCTACAGCTGCCACAGCCAGAATTATGACACCAGTACAAATACTGGAGTCGAATCAGTCTAAAAGTTTGATAGTGCCAGGTGTACATAAATGCCCACTACAGGTGATGATGAAACTGAATTTCAGTTTAGTATTAAATGCAATCTTGAGGCCAGGGGAGAGATTCAGTTCTTAGTTGATACAGATGCATGTTGTTGCAGAAAAGATGGTTTCAGCATTTCATTTCTGGCAAACGGCAATATTTGTTTTGTATCTTTGTTTTTCACTCCTGGTTGCCTTTCCATCTAGTAATTCATTCTGAGTGGCTGCCTGAGTTGTTGTAAAAGGTGTTGTCATGTAGAAGTTATTTATTTATTTATTTATTTTTACTCTGTTTACAGCCTAAGCATTCACATGTGTTTTTCTTGGCCTGCTGTTTTGTGTATTTTTCTGTATTGTAGTGCGTGACAGTGAGACTGAGCATTTTGTGTGTAAGTTACTGTAACAGCAATATTTCCAGAGCTGACTGCTCCCTATTTGACAAGTGACTTCCTCAGTAGGCATTAGGCCCATTATGATGTGTTGTCTTCATCTCCAGAGTAAAGCGCTCTTTCTCTGTGCCTGCTTCTGTTCGACCTAAACATGACCTAGAGGATTTCTTTTGTTCATTTTCCTTATTCGGCATCCACTCATCCATCCTTTTTCTCCATCCCTTTTGTTTTCTTTCTATCTGTGGATGATTGTTAGTTGATGTCTTTTTAACATTGGGTTGTAGGGCAGGGATGATATGCTTATCTCACAATTCAATGCTATTATGATACTTGTGTGCAGATTGCATATATATGTGATTTTTTTTTAACCTATAGTGTTACATATGTATATAGATCCATCAGTGACATTTCCTTTTCTAGCTTTTTCTAGCTCTGCCTCTCCTCCTAGATGTTGATACTGATATATGTGCATGTACAAAAAACAAAGACACCAGCATTGATGGAGTAGGCTGATGAAAGGTAGCTGTGCACCAGGATGGCAGGATGGAGATATATGTGTGTGTGTGTGTATGTGTGTATGTATATATTGCTGAAAGTATTTTGCAGTAGCCCAGTAAATGTGCAGACACTTTTGCTTGAACAGTTGTGTATAAACACATAATGACAGAAAATGTATTCAGTATGTACTCACAGGAAGTTGATGGGAACACCAGAAGGGGAAAACTGAAGGACTGAAGGTCATGGCTGGGCCCATGTAATTTTAATATTTGTCTCCAGAGCTTAAAGTCCAAGTGATGAAGTCATTTTGCTCTGGATTTGTGCAGAGTAGCAATGCCTGACGCTTGACTGGATTCTTCCTGAACTGTTTTTAGGTTCTTCCTGTGTTTATGTGGTTTTCCTTTGTGGTGTGAATGTGGTGTCTAGAAACTGCCGTGCATAACCATTCATAGTTATGACCACTGATCAATAGTAATTAGGGTTAAGGTGTCTCTGGAGCCCCTTGACTGCTGTCAAAGGATGAGAAAATCAAAATTTTTGTCACCATCTAGGTTTTTCCCGAACACCGCACTGGGTATTTAAACCAGCAACTTTTCAGGCCTTTTTCTCTGTTAGGACACTGTTGTCATCTTCATTTATCTGGTTCACTGGATCACTTCCTGCTCACTGATGTGAGTCGGTTCTCACAATGAGTCATTACAGTGGACAAGGTGATAACGGGACATGATTGTGGCTGACAGTCACTTATTTACATCAGCAGTGTGTTTGACTGTTAATGACGTGTATGGCAATTGTGTTAGAGGCATCATCAAGGAACAACGGCCATGGTTTTTTTTTTTTTTTCTTTTTGTCACTTTATGACTTTCAGGTCAATGAGAAATGCATAAGTGTCAAGTGAATGAATTCAGCAACACTTAGAGAGTAATTGACTGAGCTATAATATCATAAACTATGACACAAAACGGCTTTGGCTGGAGTAGCCTCTGTCCGGGTTTAGAAGATGGAAGTGTTATAGTAAGAATGCAACCTCTTCTTCCTGTTAAGATCATTATACATTATATGAAAGCATCAAAAAGGATTTAAGATTTCCATTTATTCTGTTCTACGTGGTCCAAAAATGGATCATTCAATGAATAGTCTATATGTAAACAGGAAACACATTGGCTGTCATGTATATTATCTGTCTCTTGGTGATTCTATATTATTAAATGTATCTCCAGGACAGTTTACTGTCTGTTAATGTGCAGTTTTTGTGTCTCTGTGATAAATATATTTTTTCTCTGCATGTTGTGTGTAAACAAAATTTGGTTTTCCTTTCCTTGTGCAGGTCTAGATGCCAGCATCTGTACCAAGATAAGGTGTATTGTTCAGTGAAATGTTCAGCAGCACTGCAGACAGGACATACTATTAACAAAAAATATTCACAACTGGGGAATCAGCAAGACACTGTGGTATTTCATGGTGGTAATGTCTGGTCTGTGTGATTTGTTAACATGATGATATTGTCTTCAAACTGGTAGAGGAGTTTTTGGCTTTTACAGGTTTTGGAATCCTCTTGTGGTGAGGTGGTGGGGCTATGGCTTAATAGGCTTTAACTGGCAATTTTCAGTCTTATTGTTTTCATAGATTTTCTTTTTTTCCCTAGCACTTTTGTAGTACATAGTTATATAGTTTAATGATTTTTTTTGTAGCTGGGAGCCTCCTAGTAGAGCTATAGTCTCTGCTGTGAGCAACTTCATTGGCCATGGATATAAGAAAATATAAAGTACAGGCTACATGACTGATGGTTCCTACAGCGTGCCTCCCATGCAGTAGCTACTGCTACAGGTTCAAATGAGTTTTAGATTATATTTAACTACATGAGAAGTAGAGGGCATATTGATTTGGATTTAATTTCATTTCTGCTGTTTATGTTGCACACATCAACAAAATGATGTAAGCCTCTTGAAGGCTTTAATATTTGATGTTTTCAGGAATAAATATTATGCCATAGATGTACCAGAGATAAAAGCGATGTAGTGGTAAAGTGTGGGAAGAGCGAAAATCTCTACCAGCCGACAGGCCTGTAATATGTTTGCCCTGTCATTTGAGGACAGCTGCTTTTAATATTGTGAGTTTTTTTTCCCCCACTTTGTCTGTGCTGATTTCCCTCTTGAGACTAATTATCTGCTGCCTGTTTGTACGCCAAACTAGATCCACTGTCAAAATCAAGCAATTGCATTTCATTTTCTTGTTTTGTTCTCCTTTTCCTTGGATGACGATCAGTGCACCTCTTTGGGATTGTCTATTTTCACTGCTGTTGGCTGGGTGCTTTTCCCACTTTTTTTTTATTATTTCAGTTTATGTTCTCTTTCCCCCTCTTTCTCTCTTCCTATATTGTGTCTTTATTTCTTGCTTTACCTCAAGACACTATCTTTCCATTTTTTTCTATCCCTTATTTTCACTCTCCTTTTCAGTCATCCTCTCCCTCTTTGGCAAACCCTTTATTGTGCCGTCTGCGCTCCTCACATTGAAAGGATGACATTAATCAAATTGGCCCAGTTTTACCTCTGGAAGGCAGATGCTACGAGTGGAAACTGCTTTGCTGCAAACATTGCATATGAATGTTTTAAGTAGACAGAAATTCTCAGAAAACATTTTACTGGTTGGTGATGCACAAACCATCCCTGGTCAAAACATCACACTGTGGAAAATGCAATCATTTTCATTGAGTGTTCCTCTTTTCACATTGTGCTATTGTTGTCAGTGGGATCCATATGGAAAAAATGAATATTGCCCATTTATCTTCCCAGGGAATGGTGATTAATTTGGCCTTGAGTGCTTAATTTATGAACCTTTGCGGAGGCCTAATCAGAGTTTGTTACCATCACAAATTAAACAATGGGAAGAGGCAAAGCAAGTTAAGCAGTCCTGTGGTTCATTTAGATTGTAATTGGGTGAGAATTAGATGGGACAAGGTTGACAGAGAGACTCTCTAATAAGCAGCAAATGACTGGGGAGGAAGCTGGGAGGAGAAAAATCTGAGGAGAGAAGAGGGGGTGGGGTAGTTGTGCAGCAGCATAATACAATAGCTAGAAAGTCATCTCTTGGCTTAATTAATCAGTCACATAAGATGTTTATATTGTCTTGTGTTTGGAATGCTTTGACCCATTGTCATATAGACTTCTGCATATTTTCTCTGTCCGGTCCATTGCCAATACAAAACAATAAGGGAATATTTCTTTTGGCTTTGTAGTACTAAATGAAATCAAGTGATGGTGTGGCCATCTCTGCTATGGTGGCTAGTGTGTTTGTGTCAGAGGGTGAACTTGAGAGAAAGAGATACAAAATGAAGAGGTTTGGAGAGAAATGGAGAAGGGAAAGCAGAAGCACAAGGGAGCAACTTTGCAATAATGACAAAGAAAGTAGGTGTATTTTGATTTTTCACCTGTGCGGTATCTGTCATCATTGACCAGTCACAAAGCATTGCTTTAACTGTGTGGGTGCGCTGACTAACATCTTGCCCAGAAATTGCAGATACCTCTACAGTCACTCTGCTTTCTCATAGCTGAGTTATAACATGCTAAAAGGGGAAAATAATACGTGGAAGGGGTAACGGTGCGTAGCAGAAAATTGCACAGGTATGGAAGGCAGGATTGAAACAAGGGGAGAGAGAGAGAGAGCACACTTTGGGTGTGAGGTGCCAAAAACGCTTGCGGTTGTTTTTTCCTCAGTGTTAAATGTTTCCCCTGCTACTGTGCAACAGACATTTGCCTGCCATAAGTAAACACAGAAAATTTGGAAAGACAAACTTGTGGTGTGAACATTAAAATTTGGGAAAAGCAATTAATTAATGGCGTGTGAAGTAAGAAGTGGGGGAAAAAATCCCACGGATGTGATGTGAGGAACACAGCTGGTGATGATGATGATGAATGCTCTTGTGAGGTTAAAATGGCCGTTGGCCAGTTGCTAATATAATAGAACAGCTAATGTCTTCAACAGCAGGCAACTGTTGTATGACAGCTGTGGATGTAAACGTGATTGTGGTGTGTTGGTGTGGTGAGCAGTGATGATCAAAGTCTTGTACTTTCGTGAGTTACAGCCAGGCAGTCACAGTAAGACAAAAGATGAAAAGCTGTTCTGTTGTCAAGGTATTTTGTCTTATCTAAGGTATTATTTGTGTAGTGTCTTTCAAACACAAGGCAATTCAAAGTGATTTATGTAGACATAAAAGACATAAGGACAAGATATGAAAGACGCAAAAGGTGATATTGTATAAAATGAATATAAAATATGAATATTAATTAGAATTAGGATTTAAAGGAGTTGAGTAGAAAAATGCTAAAATTGAACAATACAGATTTAACAGGAGATTAAAAGTTACAGAGCAGTGCAAAATATAAATTAATAGTCCCAAACTCGATTTACTAAAAGACATTGACAAACAGATGGATGAGTATGTTGTAAGAATAAAATGTTTTTAAAGAATGTTTTCCAACGCCTTGATACATAAAAGTCTACTAGTGAAAGTAGCTGCAAGCTGAAAGTACTGTACAGATGTTTTGATGTTTCAGAAAAAGAAAAAAAAACATAAAATTAATGTAGAGATTGTCCTCACTGTGTTGCTGCTTTCATTATGGTGACACCACTATAATCACAGTAAAGTATATTTGTAAGAAATAGCCAATGAACAGTGAAAATTACGTATCATAATAGGAAAACAAAACTCTTAGCAATATCAGTGTCTAGCCTACATTCATTCCAAGGAGTGGAGCTGGACAGCTTGACAGAAAATCTGACAAAAAAAGAATCCATCCATATGTGTGTAAAGCATGACCTTATACACACACACACGTATATATATATATATATATATATTTCAAAACAAGTTACCAACTCTCAAGGTCAAGGCCCCAAACCGATCTGATGTAGAAATGGTTAAGATAAAAGAAGTAGGTCTGACCTGACAGATTTAAAGCAAAGAGGGTCCAATTGCAATTCCAACTGTAAACCAGCAAGAGCCTTGGGGTTGAGCTATAAATACCTAATGTGAAGCCCTGGGATCGTCAGAAACCTTTGGGTTGTGCAAACAAGTACCATGTATGTTCTTGCATAAGCATCAGCAGTAGTAATATATTAAAATATAAGATACTTGATAATATGGTTTGTTTTGGACTGAAATAGTTGATAGATTTTTCTGTAGCTGCTTTTGAGGGGGTTCTCGTCAAGTTGCTTTTTTTTTGCCATATATAACAATAAAGTATTACATTTTAGTTGGACAAAGCAAGCAATAAGTAGTTTGATTTTTTTTTTGTACTTTTTTGTACATGAACTGGGGAAAAAATGAATTGTTTACCAAACGTTCTCTAATTTTTAAATGTTTTTTAGAAAGTGCTGGGGGAGAGGTGATGAGGAAACAAGATTGCAGAGCAGATGAATTGTTGGAGCAGTGATAGTTTGAGGGATGATGCTGTTTAATTCACAGGAAAGTTAGAATGCTATCACCTCTGACTGTATTCAAGGTTGGTAAATGAAAAGAACAATACTGGAATCTAATGCACCCTATTATATTCTACTGTAGGTCTCAGTGTTAAGTTTAATCTTCATTTACAAATTTCTCGCTCTGAGGTATTTAATCAGTCTGAGTATGCTTTATATCAAACAGCATTCTGCTCATGCATGTTCTCTGCTATATATTCACACTTCATAGGCGTGAGATTCACAACCAGTTTGGGGAGCCTTCATATGTAAGATACTGTGATATGTCGATTATTCTCCCAGAGACATCCTGCATAATTAAAATGGGGGGAAAAAAGAATAAATTTTCACCGCTGAAAGTTGTAAGTCACTATCTCAGTCACATCGTAAATCTCTGTGAAATGTGATTTCATTAAACTGTAGAGCAATAAAGATTACCAAGCGAAAAGTTCATTGAGTCATTGAGGTCTTAATCAAAATAGTAAAATGAAAAAGGCTTTGCTAAAATCAGACCCACCTTCATAGACATTGTTACAAAATTAGAATATCTTAAAGGAAAGTTATGATTTGCACCATGAATCTAACAATTTTCACATTGTCAATTTGATCTGGCTGGAAGTTGTGGCTCATTTTCTTTCTAATTTAATTCACATGCAGCCAAAGTTTCACGGTGTGATCGGTTTTGCCAGAAAGTCTGAAAGTCAAAGACAAAAGGGGATTGTAGTGGCAGTGTAAGCTCCATGTTGAGCGTGCCTTGAGACACCGCTGAAGGGCTTAAGGAGGGCACACAGTCTCTCCAGGGACTAAGAGGGACTGACAGTGGCACTCTGAATAACACTTAACTGTGCCTGGGCCAAGCTGCACCAGTGGGCCTACTTGGACACACACACAAATGTGCGTACACACACACACATGCGGGAATGAAGATAAAGAGACCGCAAACAGAGGTTAGGTGGAGAAAGTCATACTGAGAATTAACAGGCAAAAGGAGACATTTATTTAGGTGGGGTGAGAGCATCCTCACGACTTCTTTTTGGTCTTTAATGAGCCTGAGATATATCACTGCATTATAATGCTTTTCTGTACATTATAATGCAGCACAGGAAAATGGCTAATGTGACAGCTATTTGCATACCTCTAAAAGGAGTACATGTTCCACAGGTTGAATTTTCACCAAACATTCTGACACCTTTTTTTTTTTTTTATACGCTTTTCTATCTTTAAACTGTAGTGATAAATTTACATTCTTTCAGACTTAATTAGTGGTTGATGTACACAGTCCTGACATAGAAACTAGTGATTTGTCTCTCTCACTCTCTCTTGTATGTCATTGTGAATCCTTATATTACCCCAGGGTCCCTAGTATTTGCCCATGGGGTACCATGGGAAAGGTGGGGTACACCTTGGAAATGTTGCGGGTCTATCACATAGAGACAAACAACCATAAATGCTCACATTCACAGCTATGGGTGAATGAAACTTGCACGTCTTTGGACACACTGAAGCACCTGCAGGAACATGGAGAATATGTAAACTCGACAAAGAAAGGCCGTGTCCGGCAGGTCTGAACCCAGAACCTTCTCGCTGTGAGGCCACAGTGCTAACCACTGTATCAGCTATTTATCATTTCATGTCATCTAATTACTATAATCATCTGTAATACTGCTTACGCTTTACGTGTCACTCACTGGAGGTCAACCTCTGGATGATACCAGACGCCACTGTGTGTGTGTGTGTAAGCATCACTGTGAATCCTTCGGATCCATTCTTTACCTTCATCCCCCTGATTTTTATTGCCTTACCCATGAACAGCAGACGGCTTTATGAGCTGAGAACAAAAATGATTGCTTTTGAATTCAGATTATATGCCTCTGCACTCAGCTCTTTTCTTTTCCAGTCTCTCTGCTCCTGCTTCTGCCCCCTTCCCACCTCCAACACACCCACATACAAGCGCACGCGCACACACACACATATATACATACAGGAGTTTTAGGATAAGTTACTGTGATTTGGAGCTCAACCAGCAAGGTCTTCTTTTGCACTTTGCAGAGGACAAGATGTATTTGCATACCCCTAGGGAAGTGGAAATATTAATAAGCCGCTGTCAGGTCACATTTCTATGACATAGTAAACATATTCACTCTTAAATACTTTCCTATAACTCAGATGTCCTTCGTAATGTATACTGTTAGTCATGTAATATTTATTTGTGAGAGATATTAGTGATTTGTCAAATGCTCCTAATTTAATTGATTGTGTTCAATTCTCAAAATTTTCCCCTAAACAGTTGATCACATCCCTTTCTAAAGTGATGTAAAGACTCTGAGCAAACAGCTTACCATTTGTATTATTTACAACGATCTAGGCACCAGAAGAGATGGCCCTCTCTTCTAGAATCACAAATTGGATCAGACAATTATAAAACACAAAAATGCCAATCCTGATGGAGTAGTTTTACAGCTAAAGTATCCAATTTGCACTTGAATAAAGTGATAAAGAGGATATTTACTTGTGCATTTGTGTTTTTGTTGTAGTTGTTGGGTTTTTACTAATGCATTATGATTTCCATAAATCCCTCAGTGAAAAAAAGAAACA
>JBBMJY010000004.1:12734835-12748881 GCA_037833715.1 Toxotes lorentzi
GTAATGTGATGAGATCATGGCTTCTGATGGAGTGGAGGATAGGTCAAAAGTCTTAGGTCATTTATGGTATATTGCCAGGATCTCTGGGTTAATTATGATGTGAGATAGTTAAATCACCTCATATTAAGTTTTCCCTCATAATTAAAACTCCCACCTCACCGGGCAGGGGAGGTCAGAATCGGTCTAAAAGGTCTGGCTTGAGTTCTCCTGTTTTGCTGATGAGTTAACTTGTGACCAAACACATTATTAAGCAGATGATTTACAGTCTCCTAACACAGGTGACAAAGCTATGCTGGTTGGCCTTGAAGTTTTGCTTGAAAGTCCAGGGCTTCAGTTTAAAGTAATGCAGTTTAATTTATGACCAAGTAATAATATAGAATTCTGTTCAATGTACTGAACTGCAGCAGAATCAAATGTCATCATTTTTCTATTTTTGTTTTGGGTCTGTGGGATCCAAGTACATTTCAAATCTGTGGGGAAACACTGTTCTCACATTTTATCATAGTATTAGAAGAACCTGCTGCCATCACCATCATTGCCTGGAGGTTTTACCATGTTTGTTGCCAAAAAAAGTCAGCTGTTCTTTGGTTTAAGTGTGGGGTACATGATTCAGAGGTCTTCATGTTGTTTTTTTTTTTTCAGAAGCTCAGATCAGACAGCTGTGGCAGGAAATGTGTTGCACGTCAAAGTCCAGGGTGGGATTCGTGAGACGCTTCAGTTTTCCTCTCCTTGCCCTCCTCTTTATCTTTCACTGTCTGCACTATCATATCTATTTTTTACTGTCATCTTTCTGACAGCGGTGTGCTGTAATGCGTCACCACTCTGCCACTTTGAGGGATATTAATCTTCTTGAATTTTCCTTATGTTTTGTCATGCAGTGCACTTTTTTGATATAGTGTCCAGCCTTGTGATTAAAAATGTAACAGGGTAATCAGTTTGTTTAGAGGGATGATTTGCTCTAACAACTGTCTTTTGGATGATGTGTATCCCGCCGTATCTATGATCACACCTCATAAGGGCTACCATGCATGAATATACTATATCAACACACATATACCTAGAGGATGTGTATATGCCTTCAGAATTTTTTTTGTGCTCCTCTTGCACCTTGTACCAAATATCTGTGTTGCCTTCCTTTTCTCCTCTGTGTTGCAGTCAAAAGTTGGTTGTAAGAGATGAAAGATGTCTGCTGATGAGAAGCCAGTGTTCTAACATTGAAATCAATAATGAATGAATGTTTATTGTCACTGTACAGGCTCTACGAAATTGTGTTTGGCACTCCCAGTGTTGCACACAGAATACAGATGTCACACCACTCAGCAATCGTACAAAAACAACAGAGATGTTAAAAATCCATTTACATTATATCCAGTAAAAACAACAGTAAAAGCATGAGACAGTGGTGAAAATGAATATCCTATGTGCCAAATGTATTCACAGTATTCAGCTATTAACATTATATGCAGTAAAAACAACAGCAGCAGCAACAGACAACAGTGAGAACAGACCCTTAACCATTAACATCTTAGTGCACTATACAAACATTTGAGTGTGTGCTGATGGTACTTAAGTAAATATAGAGGGCAACGGCTGGGACATACAGCAAGGGAAATCATTTCTTTTCCATTTAATCCGGCCTCTGTGTTTACTGGCCATTTCATTAACAATAGCCTTGTTACCCAAGTTTTCACTTCAGAGATGCATTGTGTTCAGCACATCTGTGTTCATGCTTTAGGGCCATGTCATGGTATTGATAATGCTAGCTGTACATATTACATAGTAAAGAATATTCTTTTTTGTGTATTGGTGTGTAAATGGGTTTTGGTCTCATGGTCTTTTTTTTTTTTTTTTTTTTTTTAAAAGATTAAGGCATTTCCAATATTTACCCGAGAACATAAAAGCTGATACAAAAAGATATGAAACAGTGGATATTTGTCGCCGCCATGTGACTTGATTGCTTCAAAATAGATGCAGTTACGCAGCTCAATTGCCCATATATGTAATTAACAAAATGAAGAACAAATATCTGAACATTTAAGAATTAAGATAAGAAATTCTGAAGGACACCAATTCACCTGTCTTGGTTTATTAATGTACTGTATTGAATAGAAATGCAGCATGCGTAGTATTACACGCATGTCATTAACTTGAGTGCTCTGTGTGCTCCTTCATGTGATTTAGGTGTTATTTTTTCCTATCACTTCCAAAAGGCCAGTGGAACTCCACTGAACAATAACAATCTGGCATTAGCAACTGGATTTTTTTGGTTTTCCAGAGAATTTCACGCTTAAAATTCCTCAAACTTCACTTACAGTTAATGACAAATATGGGATGAAGAGACGCTTTCATTGAAGAATGAAATATCCCTCACATCTCAACCGCTCTCTCAGGGGATAGATACAGTCTCCAGTTATATTCGGGTATTGCATTTCATATTCAAACACAAATGGAGCAATTTGTGCAAATAGCATGCGTAATACTGGGGCAGACTCCCAGGTGTGTGAGCAACGGCCTGGCCCCTGAAGGAGAGGCTCTTCACCCTGACTGCATCAGCAATGAAACCTCAGGACCATGGAAATAGGGCGGTGAATGAGTTAGGGTGTCATTGGTTAAGGACATCAGTGAGAAGCAAGAGAGAGAGAGTGAGAGAGAGATTCGTAATGAAATTGCAACTTGCCATACTAAGCAGGAGCAGCAAGTATAGTGTGAAATCAGATAGAGCCGGCTGTGGCTAGCATGGTTATTTTGACGTGTCAGAATGAGCTGTCTCTCAGTGAGCTAAGTGATAATTCAGCTGTCATTCTGAGGGGGCGGCGGTGATAACAAGTTTCTCAGATGATTGAATGAGGGCAGGGATCAGAGTAATCAGACCAACTTTGCTTTCTGATAAAAACTAATTAAAGAAAAATGAATGCCAGAGTCACACCTGCAGGCCAGCTCCTTGCATGTTTTTCTGTTCCTGAAAGCACCAGGGGCTCATTAAAGTTCAGTTGTAGATTTAGAGAAATTGCTTTTGAAATAAGTTTTTAAAGGCAGGACTGCTCCAGCCTGTGTTCCAGCAATCCTATATATTGAAGTTGCACTGTGAACTCTTTATTATATTACAGTTTTACATTTTCTTTTCAACATTTACTTAGATACAGAACTGTTATTACAGCTTTTGGGACACTAAATCAAGCCTCAGATCTTGATAAACAAACTGTAACTCATTTTTAAGTTTTTCAGGTCTCTAAGATTCTCCTTTCAATACTGGGTTAACAGTGTTTTTACCTAGCTTAGATCAAATCATTTCAATGTGTAAGCCTGGGAATTTAATTTTCAGACGATGAAAGGCCTGGCCATTGCTGTCTTGTTTAATATTTTCTAAATGTAGACTTTTTTTTTTTTGTTCTTACATTCACAAAACTGTTCCCCAGGAGTTGGCTAACTGAACCATTACAAAATGACTTTTACACTCTGTTAGTATCAGTAATTCTGGTTTTCTGATTAGTAATGTTTGCGTGAATTTTCTAGCACTCATTACCATTGCAAACCAGATCCACCTGCTCCTTGGAGAACATTTAAAACAGTTATTTGTACATGAAAGTATATTTCTCAATCATGAACCTGAGTAAAATGTACTTTAATTTTCTTCTTTGGTCATTGTGCAATCCATCTCCTGTGTTTTACCTCAATAATTTGATGACAAGCAGTACTTTGGTACCAGCAGACGGTCTAATTTGCATGTATTATAAATGAATAGCATAATGACCAGCTGTAGGAATGAAAGTCATCTACTAAGGGTTTGTACCAACGCAAGACCGTACCCACGTTGTAGAACAGTAAGAAACTATATTAGACTGGCCTTTATTACTCAGAGTAGGTGTTTCAGAGCGCTGACCTTACTCACAGTTTACCATCATTTTTAGATGGCTTTGATGATAGCATATGCATTCATAGTAACACCAGCAACTGTAGACAATCAACCTCTAGTTTTGTTGTCTATAGCTCGCAGTCGCAGTCCATTCTTCCATTGTTGCCTTCTACATTTTTTTGCTGTTTTTGTGCCTCTCCGTCTTTTTAACTTTCACATTTTCTGTACATTTTTTGTACATACATTCACCAAGAGGATACGAGTAAAGACACAAACTCGATACTGAAGTTGCGGCTTTATGCAGCCACCTGAACTTCATGGAGATGCAACTTATTGAAAAATATTGAAAAAAATATAGAAATAATTACAAAAATGCAATAAGTGCTACAAATAAAATAATAGAAATTCTACCCTTTAATGCATGGAAATAATTATCACAATGAACTCAGTCCTTTAAATCCCGTACGAAATACATGGGTTGTATTTTCGTATACAGGGGCCATCTATGCTCTCACCTCACTCCTCTCAGCCATTCTCAAACATATAGAGCTTAATTTCACAGAAGTCAGTTTAATTTTTAGGGATCATTAAAAGAGTTCCTGATTAAAGGAGACATGGAGCTGCCAATAAATGCTTTAAATGTGCTGAGTTTCACAGATACCCAGAGCACTCAGCATTTACCCACAGATAGTGATGTGATGTCTGTTAGAGAATGGTTTGCAGGGTGAGAACACACAGCTGACATCCTGCCTTTCCAACCTGATCTAGTCAAACCAGCTGTTTGGGTTAGTGTGACTTTTTTTTCCATCAGTCTTTCAGTGCTTGGCTCAGTTCTTCACATAAATAAGCAAATAACAGTAGTATCTGTAGATGGGTGAATTGTGTTAGCAAGGCATCCCTTGAGTTAGCATGACATAGATTTTACAAATCCAAAATGATGAACACCATTCCTCCAAAACATCTGCCCCCATTTGGTGTTTTAATGATGGTGGTGAAGAGTGCTATCTAAAATGTTGGGCCAAAATCATCCGTAGGTGTTCAGTCATTTTGAGATCCGGTGACTGTCAAGGTCATGGAATATTATTAGCATCATTTTCAGACCATCGACTGAGCCCTTGTGATCTTTATGGAAACATGTGCATTTGCTGTTTTTCTTTCAGTTTTTCCTTTTAATATGTCACCTGTCAGTGTGTTTGCATAGACCTATCACCTTCAAGGACATATTCTGCACGCTGCACTGCACCCACCAGTGAGAAGAGCTGCCAGAGCCAAGGTTTTTTAATTTGTTCTTTTTTTTTTTTTTTTTTTTTTTAAACGGGCACCATCCAGTAAACACCCAGAATTATAAAATGGTTCACATCCATGTTTTATCTAGTACTGTTTTTCCCTCAGTTTCTGTCTGCAGTGTGTGCTTGGTGAGAATAGCTAATCTGTATACAGTTAGATTGTTTAGTCTGATGCCAATACAGAGATTTTAGGGAAATATTAATTATTTAAACACCTGTCTGAATAGGTTAAGGGTTCCAGTCTTCTAATCTCTGTTCTTGTGGAAGATCTAAGTATTCATGCATGGAAATGTTGCTGTCTGGTCTCTTAGTGTGTGTTTCACAGTATGCAGTTGTGTGTTTGTGTGTGAACCCACATGTATGGAGACAGGCAGCTGAAATGATTAAAAATATATGCATGTCTCGTAAGTTCTCACCGGACCACGTGCCGAGCTGTATCAAGAGTGCTGTCAACAGACTTCAGACAAATTAAGGCGGGGGGGGGCAAATGACTGTCATCTCACTGGGTGGACTCACTGTGACCAAAATGTGACTACATCACACAAGACATTTTTTTCTGTTGCCCATAACTGAAAAGAAGCAGTCTAAACAGGCCATGCAAATTTATAGGCTTGTGGAGTCGCTAGCCTCACAGATATTAGCAAAGAGGAGCACTGAGTTCAAGCACTAGCCAAAGAGAGAGTTACCAACAGGCACTGCATTATTTTACAAATCTTCCAGCCATCTCTGATCAGACAAAGAAAATAGCTACGTACATACCTTTTTTTTTTTTGTTTAACATTGTGGATAACAAGGGGTTTCTCTGGAACTAGTTCTGCAGCAGTGACAGTGTTTTCTACTGCTGGGGACATAACATGTAACACATAAAAATTGCCCTCTGCTTTCACATACACTGACAATGCACAGATTATTAATTGTCTTATATTGTTTTAATAGCAGATATTCCAAGCCTCACCTTCATTTTTGTTGTTCAGACTGGTGTCGAGGGTTTCACGTGCAGGTACAAGAAATCTCTTGACAATTCATATTATAGCACTTAGTTAATATTATAGATCTCCAATGGTATCACATAATGCAAGCCTGTTTGATTCATTATACCCATTCAATCAGGATGTTTGAAATATAATTAATATTAATAATTAGGTTCCACTGTACTGGTCATTGTGATTTAATTCTTCATTACAGAGGACAGAGGAAGTTTATTTTAATATCAAGTTTAAAGTGTTGTTCTGCATAGATAACCATCTCCTCATGTATGTCTTTATTTCACCAAAACAGTTTAGTAATCTCATTAGCAGTTTGAAATTCAGTATCTTGCTTCAGGGCACCGTGGCAGTGACGGTGTGGTCACAACCTCCTGTCAGTGCAGAGTGCGACTTCCTGGTTACTGCCCAGCCTTTGTACCATTGATCCCTCCAGCAACAAGTTAACGGCCATGTACATTCCAGGTTTTTGACATCCGATGATCAACCCATGCTCTTATCACAGACTCACAAAAACGCTCTAATTTAAAGGAAGCACTACGTTCTGCAGGCTACTCTCCACTCGCAGTGTGACAGAGAGTTGAAAGACTTAATGATTCTCCCTTTTTTTCCCTGCATTGGGAAGACACATTAAATTGTGACCTCTATTAAGTCAGAGAGCCAAAATGCATTTGAAGAAATTTATTTGCACCTTTCTGAACTTGTATCAACTTGAAGCAATAACATCGCCTCTCTGCAAAATAGAAGCTCTTTTTACTCATGGATGAGACCAATTAACGCCTGCTGTGTTCTCATCACTCTCCTTCCCCATTCATTTGGCATATTAGGCAAAATGCTCTGAGAAATGTAATTACATTCATGCATCATTAATGGCATATCTCAGTGTTATTTAGATGGGTAAGAATCATGGACTTGTGCCCTGCTGCGTGTTTTGCTGATAGATTCCACATGACTTAGGCACATTTGCACATGACTTGTATGCCATCCTGTTTCATGTTCTATGGCATCCACATCGAATAGAGTGGGGAAACGGGGCTGCCAAAGGGGAGTAGGGAGGGTGATAGACACCCAGGTAAAACAAGAGTGATCCTCAGACAGGTATACAACTAGGTATTTTACTCTGCCTTTATCATAGCACTGAAGACCCTGACAGTGATCGGGCCTTTGCGACAGTGGCACCAACAGTAATACCACTTGGAAAGCCTATGTGATCAGTAGAGGAAGAGGACCTGGGATATGTTGCTCAACTGTCCTGCATGCGTGCCTGTTATTGTCATTTTATTTTTTGCTCTCTGTGCACCAGTTGTACCTAACATGGCCAAAAGTATGCAGACACCTGAACATTACACATCTCATTGAACTTTTCATAAGGGCTGCTGTAACAACTTTTACACCTCTGAGAAAGATTTCTGCACAATTTTGGAGCCTGGATGCAGGATTCTTTTTTCTAATACTGCCACAAGAGCATTTAGAGGCTGGGCACTGATTGCCCTGGTTGGGCAACAAGGCCTGGCTCACAGTCTGTTTTCCAAATCATCCCAAAGGTGTTGGAGAAGGCTCTGGGCTCTGTACCAGGCCTGTGAAGTTCTTCCACACTGAACTATTTCTGTAAAGACCTGGTTCATGGGGGTCTGTCATCTTAACAGGAAAAGCCTTCCCTCGACTGTTGCCACAAAGGTGTAAGCGCACTATTGTCTAAAATGTAAAATAGTATGCTTAAGATAACATGGAAAGCGGTAACAGGGATGGACCATGGTGCAGCAGAAATGTTTGAAACTGAAGAGCTGGCAAGCATAATTGAAAGACTGTCAAGAATTATGCACTAATAAAAAGCTAGCTCAGAATATTTTTGCCATGATTATTCATTGCTCAAGTCGTAGCACTTGAAAACCCTTCCACTGGGTCAGTGATGATTGTGG
Organism: Toxotes lorentzi; assembly: GCA_037833715.1. NCBI lineage: Eukaryota > Metazoa > Chordata > Actinopteri > Toxotidae > Toxotes > Toxotes lorentzi. The sequence goes on from JBBMJY010000004.1 coordinate 12,742,877, forward strand.
CAGCCTGACCGCAGATGAGAACAGAGAACAGCTCACTGCTTGCTTCAGCTCTATTGCCAAGCTGTATTGATCTCTATTGGATTTAGTCCACAACATACTCTCACCTAACTCAGAGGTTAACCCCCAAAGGCACCTTAAAGACTCTGAAGTTTATAGTGAATCTTCCAGGCAAGGAGAATGAATGAGGTATGGCTCATTCAGTGCCCAAGGTAACTTCAGCCCAGCTAAATCTCAGCACAGTACTTCCAAAGTATTCACTCCCATTTTTCCATTCCTCTTCGTGAGACTTCTTCTGTGGAGAGTTTAGAGGTAATAAAAGCCATAAAAAACAGAGATACTGGGGTAAATGTAATTTTCAAAGTCTGAGAAACAGCAATCAAAACAAAGCAATAAGAATAGAATAACATTACTGTAACGGTAATTCTTTTTGAGTCACACACATTAACACTGCTATCTGCAGCACTTTCTAGTTATTATACAGGGCTTCCAAAAAGCATTTACAAAGGCACATAACACATACTTTATATTCACTGGTAAAAATCTAATAGGTTTATTCAAATGTAAATTATTTTGTCTAATTACATACAAGTGTGAAATTAATACAGGCAGATATATCATTCACTTTATCAGCCATTTAGCTGTCAAATAATGATGGTGTATTGGCTTTAAAGACCACCTATGTTTTTGTTTTTTGTGTGTAATCCTGATGTACCATTTGCAGTCAGCTTGTGAGATTGTATCTGTCATAGCCTCTCTCTTATACTGCAGACTTTCCACAATGCTTGGTTGTAGAATTCATATGACTCCTGCTGTGAACTAGACAAAGCCAATCTTGTCATACTGTTTCTTTTGTCTGTTTCTTCTCTTGATTTGGTTCAGGATAAGGCACAAACTTAGTTGACAAGACAGCAGGGAGGTATGTTTATATAAATATTTCCTTCCTCTTTACTTTGCCACTTGTTTCTGAGGAATTTTTGTCAGGAAGAGAGCTAATATGAGCAGAGATTAATTCAGATGTAGAAATATATAAACAGTGATGTGCAGAGAAGCTGCAGAACAAGACAGTACATCAGTGTTGAATATTTCTTGTGGTACAAAAGTGAGATGGACAGGTACAGAAGAGGAGGGGGCAGAACCATGGGTGGGGCTCAAACCCCCACCAATGGCCATCTGTGATGCAGAGGTTGAAGTCAGATTTACAGCTGGGTTTATCTCTGGACTCATGCAGAGGCATGCTTACCTTCAGGGCCCAACAGCATTGCCAGGTCCTGCTGTGCCATGCTGTGCCACGCTGTGCCATGCTGAACCACGCTGTGCCATGCTGAGCCATGCTGGGGAGGCCAGGGCAGGTGTCTGTGCAGACAGACTTTGTTCACACTGGGAGACAAGCTGGAGACCAAGCGCTGCTCTGTAGCTACAGGTAATGGAGTGACACTCTGGCCAGAAAAAGATGCCCAACCCTTACTGAATGTCTGTGCAAGCACACTCTCGCTGCCTCCGTGTGTTGAAGAGCAAAGCTTCACTCACACACACATTAACACATACAGTATATGCCTGTGCAACACAGACCATGCCTCTGGCTCTCACCACTCCCATTGATCAGCACAGCAAGGGCACTGCTACACAGCACAACCATCAATGTTAATTTAACTTTTGAGAGTGTTAAAATCAACAGCCTGCCAGTGTTTATATAATACAGAATCAGAAAAACTTTATTGATCTCTGCAGGGAAATGCTTTATTATAGTTGCACAACACACAGGAAGTAAAAAAATAAAAGGTTTAAAAACAATGATAAAATAGTAATATTAATGGTAAACACACAGTAAGAGAAAATGTTGACAACGCAAATGTACAAAAATGAATGTGTGAGGTAGAATCGGCAGGCTGTGGTCAGCTAGAAGTGATTGTGACATTTAAATCAACGCTTAATGGTAGTGGAAAATGAGCTGTTTTATAGAGTCAGAGATGGTGGCTTGAGGGTTGCAGAGCACACATGACCAAACCAGACCAGCTATCATCTTCCTCCCCTCCCTCCCTGTGTATGCATGGCTGGAGTCCAATTGCAGATGAATATGGAGCTCAGCTAAAGTTGATTGATGCCATTTGTCTTGGCAAGCAATCATACCTGCGCCAATATTTTTGGTCCCCTTTATTCTCTCTCTCGCTCTCTCCTCTCTCTCAAGAGAGCAGTCAGTTAGTTTGATAAGTGATATTTATAGCCGAGATGGCAGCTGGGGAGAGCATGCACAGCATGGCAAAGCAGCGACATATCAAGAGAGTGGACCATTAAAAGGCATCAGGGAATTGGGGCTTTGTTTTCATTAATTGCTTTCGTCGTCACTTTCCGTCTCTCAATCTTCCTGCGTCTCTCTCTGATTCTCTGCCACTGTCTCTGTCTTATCCAAAGTCCTCTCCTCAGTTCTGGCTTGAAGGACAAATATGTGGTTGACTGCTGTTATCAGTGCTGTGTGAAACAGCCTGTCTTTAGAAAAATAGAAGAAAAGTGTTTTCACCGTCAGTATGGTGTCTTCTCTAGGAGTTAAGAGTACACTCTTGAGAGGGTGAAGGGAGGCCCAAGCCATCGTGGCTACCTTGATTTCTGAAAGCAGCTGATTGGCTGGTTTCACCTCTAATCAGCAGCAATCACAAGACTTGATTGAGGATGATGGATCACCTGTGATGATGGTCAAATCCTGATGACAGAGGGACTAATAATGATAATGGCTGGGGTTCCTGTGGTGCTGCAGCACTGTTGGCTCACCTTTGATCACCTGAAATACCTGGAGGCATCAGATGGTTGTAAATGTTTGTCCTTGTTTCAGTTCAGCCAGTTGAACCAGAAGTCAAAGGGAATGAGGGTTTTTCAAAGAGAAGTCTATGTTGGTACGGAGACAGGAAGTGATAGGAATTGAGGGGATTTATGTGATCTCCCTGTGATGAATTAGTGGCGTTCTCTGGTGAAAAATGAATCACTGAAGTAAAATGAAAGATCTGCCATTTGACAAGGGCAGTCTGTTTTTGATCAACAGAAAATTATTATTATATATTGAGTTGTCCCCAGTTATATACTTATGAAGACATAGTGACTATTAACGAACACTGTACATTTCGAGTAGTTCTTAACTAGTTTACATATTATCTCAGTGTTCAAATGTTTGCTGTAAGCCGTCATTTAATCATGATTTTCTTTGGACTATGTATTTTCCTGGCAATGTTTGGCTTCAGTGGTGCTTGAAACTGGCCCGTTTCCCATCTATAATCAATTTCACTGCTGATCATATTTGTATTTCCAGCTCTTCACAATCTGCTTACACAGTATTACTTATTGCAGGGTTTCATTATCAGGTGTGCAGCTAGCCATGGTGAGGAATGAGAAGAGAAGGAGTGGCTAAAACAAACAGAGTTTTTTGGTTTTTTTGTTTTTTTAAATATGCCCAGCCTCACTGAGTATTGATACAATACAATTACCTCTTGGTAAATTAGAAATTGTTTTTATAATTCCTTATCTATTTGTTTTAATGGAATGGCAGGTAAAAGGGAGAAGATGAGAATAGAAATACAGTATATCACATGGAGTTACTATAAAGCTCAATTACACAGTACATGGTATTCATTTCCAGCGCTTTCATTTTAGTTGGATGGCTTTTCATATTTCACACAGTTATAAGCACCCTAGACACACGTATCCAGAGAAATATCTGAAATTGTAGTGCAAACTTCAGTGTTTTATTATATGATCCACAATTAAATGACTTATTAGTTAGGAGTGTGAGGGTTAAAGCTGTAGGGTTCAGACAGTCGATATTGCAAACATTAACTCCCCGCTGTGCTGTGCATCTTAATTGGCTACATCAGTAGATATAGAAAGATGGGCTTTCCCCTGAGGGAACCATACTGGCCTTAGCTTTTGAAGTCAGTTCACATTACCTCTTTTGCCCTTGAAAGGATTGTTTCAAAACAAGTTGAATGTCTTTCCGTCTAACAACAGTGTATATTAAAAGATCAGCACTCGCTTTCTTTACTTCTGTACAGAGTGCATGTTTACATGGAAACATGAGACAGTATATTGTCAAATAGATATTAGCATGAGTTGCACATAATTTAAGCATTTGTGTGTGCATAATTCTTCCTTTGCCAATGACAGCACAGCTGCGATTTAGGCAGGTATGCCTTATTACCACATAGTTCAATATAGTGTTTTTCTCCAGTTGTGGCCTTTGTTATGGTTTGACCCTGTCTGCCTTTTCGATTGTAAAACTGTTTCAACAAATAACACAATAACTGCCCCAAACGTCTTACTTACTTACAGTCATTCGGGTTCTAAAAAATGTTGATACTTTCTTCTGATCACAATGATTCTTGCTCTATTTTGTAGTTACGGTACAGTATTGGTCACGGTGTCACATTCTTTAACTGTAAAACGTGACAAAACTTGCTTCAGTCCATTTTATCAACTCTGTTTGCTACAGGGCAGATGAAATATCCACCCCGTAGCCATTATTTTCATGAAGATGCATACAAACTTCCTAAGGTCAAGCATGTTTATTGTGCCAGATGTCACAAATTAAAACTGTGTACACCCAATTTTGTCTTCTAATGGTGATATATATATTAATCAACCCATAACTTTTTATTATGTGGGAATAAAGGTAAAATGTGAGAAAGACTATCTGAAAGATAGAAGAAGACTATCTGAAAGATATCTCTGAAAGTTTTTCATCACTCATAGAGGTGTCCTTGAGCAACACATTTGCGTCTACCTGCCTCAGGCTCACTGCTCCTGGTTGCCCTCTGTTCTTTTATCCCCCTGGTAACATATATGAATGTAACATTCCCAAAGCAGTGGAAATCGCGTATCTCTCTGAAAAGCTAATCACACTGAACATAATATAGCAATTTATGTGCAATACAGATGCTCCTCAGCAGCGACATTATCCTCTATTTTTACAGTGATTTAATCTGTAATCAAGTCGTTGAATCCTGAGGGTAACAGAACAAAACCACATGTGATTCATTATGTTGAAAAGTACAAGATCGGAAATTGTACTTATTCAGCAGCACTCCAAATGTCATACGCCGAACAACAAATGTGGTGTTGATATAATATGGAAACAGCAGAGAGTTTGGGTTAGTAATGAAAGCCTCCCTTGGTAAAGTTAAAGTGGAATGAGATTAAAGTGACAGAAATTTAAACCAACAGAACAAACTGCACTCTTTTCTCTTTACCTATTTTCTGCCCAGGAGACTGGTCAGGTGTGAACTGGCACAGTAATGGATGGGCGTGGTTTCCCTACACTGAAATTTTTCCCATGAAAAAGGCACATGCTGACCTCAACTGACAGCTTGTGGGGCACGAAAACAAACTATCAAGTGTACCAACAGCTTACTACATGGCAAACAGTAGAGACTGGTAAACACTGTCTGTCATATGGCTTAGCAAGGGGCAATCCAGATGGAGACGGTTTTGTACTTATTTGCCAATAACTGAAAGTTGCCCTAAGATAGAAGTTAGTTTCCCGTCAATGATGGTTCAGTGTTTCCCACAGAAATAGATTATACCTGATTCTGGTAGCAGGGTATTATGAAATAAAGCAGTATATAAGGTGTTCCAGTGTTACTGTTTTAAGTACTTTGTGTATATTCATAACTGAACAATATATACAGCTCCATTGCTTCTCGTTGTCCCTAACAAATAGCAAACCTTCATCGACTCAGGTCGGGGGAAGGTTGATTACATATTGTGTTTGGTCAGTGAGCTCAGTCCCCAGCACGCTCTCATGTGCACTCCGACTGATAGGCACACAGAGAAAAATTTTATGGATTTCTTGACAGTCCACTGGCCACCAGTGCAGCAGGATTTCTCCCGGTTCTCTCAGTGGCCAGTCTGACTATTTGACAGACGGGTCCGTTGTTAATGTATTAACAACGTGTGTGTTTGTGTGTGTGTGTGTGTGTGTGTGTGTGTGTGTGTGTGTGTGTGTGTGTGTGTGTGTGTGTGTGTGT
>JBBMJY010000004.1:12748981-12775717 GCA_037833715.1 Toxotes lorentzi
TGTGTGTGTGTGTGTGTGTGTGTGTGTGTGTGTGTGTGTGTGTGTGTGTGTGTGTGTGTGTGTGTGTGTGAGAGAGAAATAGCAGGGTGAGGAGGGGCTGAGCGAATCAGTGCGCTGCACACAGCTCTACAATGAAATAAGATTTTAACCACTTGAAATAGTTAAAAAAAATAGAAATCAATATGTGGCGGTCAGCGTTAATAATGTGGCAGGCCACCACAAATAAATCAGTGTATGAGAAACACCGACAAGTGTGAAAATATTTTCGGTTCATTATGAAACTGTGGTGGGACAAATTAGGCTATGGCGGGCCGCCACAGTCGAGGTAATTAATGGGAAATACTGATTGTTGCATATGGTCTAACAGAGTGAATACCTTATGCTGTATGTGTTTCTCCTCTTTATAAACATGTCTTGTATGGCTTAGTGCAACTACTCCTCAGCAGAGGGGTTTAACCAAATTTTCGACCACACCACCTGTTGTAGTTTGATCATTAGCTGGTTGGAATTTGGTGTTTAAATCTTACTCCAGCCATTCCAGTTTAACCGGTTTAACTCTCACTTCCTTCCTTGAAAGATGGCTTTTTAAAAACTGAACTGCTGCTGCCATTCACATTCAAAGAGAAGTGGTCGTGACCCGATCCAGTGATGGTCCAGCACAGAATGACATATATGCTGAGCAAAATGAGACCGAAAAATCTCCCCAACGCAGAGCACAAAGAGTCTCAAGAACTTGTTTTCTTGGAGCAAAAGCAAAGTACAAATGGTGTCCTATTTCTGTTTCCAGTGAGAATTCAATTGACAAAAGTTGCAGTGAACTCACATGAGGAGAAGAAGATGAAGCACTCGACACACCGACGTGTGAGAAATCAGCCAGCTATTTTCATTCAGGAAGTTCAGCATTTATGTGTGCATAAATGGAGTGAGTGTGGCATATTTTTTTTTTGTCAGCGTAGCTAAAGTGACTACTTTTATATTGTATTTTGAAAGTGACAAACCACCTCTGCCCTTTGACATTTTGCCATCATCATTTAAGACAGAATTGCTGGGGAGACTGGTGGGTTTTTAGAGTATATGAAAATCAGATTGAGGTGGTCTTGGATGTGAAAGAGAAGTCAGCATTGCAAGGCTTCACCCAGGGGAAAAGTCTGAACGGTGATAACATTGGCTTTTATCACTAGTTGTATGGTTGACTGCATCCTATATTGTTCAGGGACAGACAGACCCATCCATCTCCATTGGCTTTCATACAGTGGATGGCTCTATGGATCAGGGAAGGAGTATAAGCATGAAATGTCAGGGTGATTTCATTGGTTGGCCATTTACAGTTTTAGAGAATGTCTGCTGTTATTGTAGTTTCTTTCTTCCCTCCTCTGCAATGGGATTGTTAAAATACTGCAGGTGATAAAGGTGAGTTCCTTTTAGAATAGCAATTTGGCACTACTTCTGTGAGTTTTTTTTTTTTTCTTTTTTCAAGTCATTTCTTGAAAGGGCATTACAAAAAAAAAAAACATCCCAGCAATCGGATGATGTGGTGTCTTTTTACTTCAATTTCATATTGAGTTTGAGTTTTTGCAGTTGGCACTGTTATGTTTGTTCAGTATCAGTAGCCATCACTGTCCTGTGGTAGCTGACCAGTCCAATTAGTCCAAATTAGTTTTCACCAGTCATGAAATTCTGCCTTAGTTACGCATCCTCCTGTGAGCTTAAATTTTTAAGATGAATGCTAGAGTTTTCTCACAGATGCAGCTTGTGTCTTGGATGAAGGGTCTGAGGTGGGTGCAGCACATGTGAGAGAGAACTGATCAGGAGTTGCTTTTGGCTGGATTCATTTGCATTTTTGAAGATTTATCTGGTTGACCTCCACAGTTATGGGGCATTTACTGAGCTTACCTGATCAAACGGAGAAAGCCTTATGTTGGCTTTGTTAACAAACTATGAGGAAACATGCAGATGGGCCTCCAGTGTTAAACAAGGTTTCTTTTAACAACCAAAATAAATAAATAAAAATAAACTTGTTTAAAGCATCTGCATCATTGCAGTGATGTTTGTTAAAGCCCTTTCTAATCTTTATAAACTCTTTGGCATGCAGTCCAGCAGTGTTTCAAAAGGATCATCAAAAAAGATGGAACACCTGCATTATAGTGCAGTGACGATCTGGAATTAGTGAGTGCTTTGGAAAAGTTAACTATTAGCAGTTTAGCGGATGAAAACAGAGCTCGCGTAGGGAACGTATTTCTGAGCATTAGTGAGTGCCCATAAATGTAGTAACAAAAAAAACTAAAGCACATTTTCTAGCAGCTCTGTAGATAAATGTCACCACAGTGGGAAGAAAGGTTTCCTTCCTGTGGGTGAAACTCAACCTTGAGGTTTCATAATGTGCCAATGATGATGGCTAACCACGACATGAAAGCAATTTCATCCGCGAGTGAGATTCTTGACTGGCGGAAATCACACACGGTCTCTGTTACCAGCGAGCCTGCGTGGACACACACATGCATGGAAGCACCTCGGTATCAATCACGATTGAGCCCGAGTTTTTAATAGGAAACAGAACAGCATAATAAATAACACAAGTCAAGCGTATACTGTTACTAATGATCTTTAGATTGGCCATTATGAGGAGCAAAAGTGCTCGGAGTCACTTAATTATTCTCCATGGATGTCTGGGCCGTTGTATTGCAAAACACAAGTCAGCCAGCCAAAAAAAAAGAAATATTGTTATGAGCACAGACAGTGTGTGCTTGTGTGTGTGTAATTGAACATTCCAATTATATGTTCCTGCGAATGTGTAACTTTCCAGGTTGATAAAACGCCACAGAGAGAGATTCATGTGTGGGTGTCTTGATGCAATTAGGTAATGAAATTTTGTGTTCTTGCATGAACATGGGGCACCTTTTCATATAATGCTGAAGAGAGAAAAAAGTTGTAACTATATACATTTTTAATGTATAGCTTGTGAATTTATGAGTCTGTATTCAAATTATGTTCATTATACGTTATGTGTGTGTAGTTTTGCTGAGTGGACTGATATAGAGTTTGAGGGAGCGAGCAGATGCACTATGGATTTACTTGTGGGTTTGTGAATATGTGGATTCCTGGGAACTGTACGACTCACACTGATCATTCAAATTGCTTGTGTGTCGGTATTTTCACAGAGCAGGCTCAGATATGTCTGTCTCCCTCCTTATGTCCCCTTTTTATTAATGAGGTGGCAGGGTGGCCTGGTGCAGAGACTATCCCATAACTGAGAGGTTACGGGTTTTGTCCCTACCATAACCAAAAGGCAGCTATCAATAGCCAGGTGTCCTTGAGCAAGACAATAAACCCCACTCACTCACCCAGTGTAAGCCACTCTGAAAAAGAACATCACTTAATCCCCAAATTGTGAATTGTGCAGGTTTTTGGAACACAATAAGTCTGTCTTTATATGTGATGGATGTTTTCAATAACTCTGTGGGAGGAATCAGAAGTGATTCAAGGTTATTCAAGGTTATATAAGTGCTGCTAGAGCTAGCTACCACAACTTCTTTGTCAGCTGAAAGTGATAAATGGATATCAGGCAACATGAACATTATTATAGACTGAAAAATAATAAAGTGGAACAAAATGGCAAACCACCTGTTTAAAGCTAGATAAACCATCATGTAACCTAAATGTTAATGTCAATCCCCCATGTGTCCATCAGCAGCCCTCAGTTCTCTCTAAGAGTCTTTCAGTAACTGAACCTTACCTTCTCTTTGGTTAATCCCTAAAATATCAATCTCAGTATTGATTTAGCTCTGTTATAGGATGTACTCAAAGGAAAGTGGTTGACTCTCTGGTTTATTGAATCTGTATACAATGAGCAGCTCAAGGAAAATGACTTGCAAAGTAAATTTGAGAATGACACTGAAAATTCCTTGTGAAATAGACAGGTGCTAAGTATTTTGGGTAAAATGATAGTAGCTGGTGAATAGTTAGTCCTTATATAGGTTTCATGTTTTGTTTTGTTTTTTCATTTTCTAGACTACATACTCCTTTGCCATCAGGTGCGAGCGTCAAAAAGAAGATTGCACTTTGAGGATTGTGTGATTTCAACAGGGCAAGAATACAATATAGATTTATTAGTGTGCTACAGTGTGTGTGTGTGAATGTCAGATACTTGTGATTTTATTCTTGCAGTTACGGAATTCCTTAACCGGCAGCACTGCCTGCAAGACAGTGAATCAGACTGTCACCATCAATTAACAGCTATCATTCTTTTACCTCCTGATTTCAATTGAGTATCATGACACTTTGATTTCATTTTAAACACCGAGTCATTTCTCACCTCCGTGAGCAGTCTCCCTCTCATGCTGTTAGTATTGTCAACTGATGATGAACAGAGAGAAAAACAATGAATGTCTTTATGCATGCATGACTATGTTCCACTATATTCCACTATATTTCTTTGGCAGTGACGGCATCTTTCCGTTAGGTGAATTACAAGAGAGAAAGACAGAAAGTGAGTAGGGAAAGCAGTGACTATTGGAGAGGAAAAGACTCACAAAGGCACAAAAACAACAAGCACGGGGACGTATGAATTTAGAATGAGCAAGAAATTCTAGACTATGTGAGGAGGCGAGAGAAAAAAGGGACATTATTAAAAGTGTTGTGTGATTGTGTTGTTTACCCCTGTAATCCTCTTTCTTTTCTCCCACCGCTGTCCTCTGGGACTCCTGTCTCTGTCTCTGCCAGGGACCCAGAAATGAAAGTCTTTGCATGTATTTCTGTATGTTTATGAGTGCCTGTGTGTGTGTGTGTGTGTGTGTGGTTGCATTTGTGTTTTTGCCTGTGTTTTGTAGTCTTAATATGTGTCATTGTTTTTGTTTATATCTGCTTTTCTGTGTTTTTATGCGCGTTTGTGTGTTTATATACATACATGTATGATGGTGTGTTGATATAAAGTGTATGATCCCCAGGCCCTGAAAGCTGTACGTACAGTCCAGTCAGAGTACAGTGACTGGAAATAATTTCCTTTTCTTTTCTCCCTTTTGTATTTGTATATTTGATTTGCACAATATACAAAGGATCATCATCTGACAGCATTTGTGAAAATTAAATGCTTTTCTAATTTGGTACCTTCAGACGATCCTCTAATTTATTTGCATTGTTGTGCCAGATTTCCTCTGAGGACGCTTTTTACCCCCCAAACAGCTGAAAAGACATCAACCTATGAAAATGACACATAATATTAGATGAAAGCACTGAAAGAAATTGAAGGAGGGAAGCGGATCTACTCGCTGCTGTCAGTTTTGAAGCCTTGCTAGCTACAAAGTTGCACTAATGAATATTAATAACAGTTATCGGAACAAATTTGTCAGATAAATAGAGTATGACCAAATGCTTTAGGTGGCTTAAAACTTTTCTGAATGATTTAAGTGTTTATACAGATTTTTTTTTTTTTTTTTTTGATGAGTTACTTTTCAAAGCAACCAGTTGGCAATAGAGAGAAATTGTTTTACACATATCAAAATCTTTCACTGCATGCAAAGTAGGGTTGTATTTTGATCTATTTCATCATCAAAGACAATCTCAATCTATATTTTAGGCCTATTTGAAACATAATAAGAAACAGTGCTTTACTGTTACAGCAGTCTTCAGTGTTATTGGTCTGGTGATTGAAGGAAAAGGACTTTAGTATGAGCTCTGTATGTGTTCTTAAAATCTTTTTTCGTTCAGGTTGTGTACAGACTTGTTAAAATTACCCCTTTAATACAGTAAAAGCTGATTATTTGATAATTTTCCATTTGTACAGCATCAGTCTTTGCATTATGATGCTAACACCCATGACCTTCAATGGTGACCTCCTTGTATTGACCTTGGCACACAAACAATTTTGTCCTGTACATGGAATCAGAAATTATCGCATTGTTCCGAAAACACCCTAAACTTTGTTAATGTAATCGATAAGGTTAATTTGATTGTTTAAAAAGGGAACACCGTGCTCGGGACTCTCCTTCCCATTGGTGTTCACCATCGTGTCCATAATTCAATTAAACCTATCTGGGATAACACAATAAAGCCATTGAGATCATTCCCATTGTGGTCTTTGTGGTCCATAATTAACATCCCTATCACCTGCCTTGCCTCAAAGAGAGTTAAGGGCAAAAGAAGGCCATGGGCACTCTATAAAAATGCAAATCTCTGTCACCTGTTTATGCAAATCACTGCAGAGGTGAACTCAAATCCAGTTTGATTTAAACTTTCTTGTACAAATTCTGCTTTTTTTTTTTTTTATTTTACTTGCAGAATCAACTAAACCAGCTAGCTGTGCTGAACAGCTTATCAGTACACCAAACAGTCAAAGAAGTAAGGTGTGGAAGCATTTTGGATTTGACTCCATAGAATCTGAAGTCACCTGCCATTTTGTCACTCAATCGAGGCAGCTCAGACACCGAGAATGACCCCAACAGCGTCACTTCCACAACATGGTTTTAAATTAGGCTACATGGTTTGACAGTGACAATCACAATGTTTTGTGTATGTCACTCGTGTCTTTTGAAAGTCATGTACAAGGAGCGAAAAATGGTCTTGAGTGGGATGGGTAGATATTCAAGACATAAAGTAATTGTGTCACTCTTTGTGAGTTATTTCTCTTCTTTCCCATTGATTTTATTGCTCTATTTTCCTTTACCATATCTCCATTGTTCTCAGACTCATCTTTTCCCTACACCCTCCTTCCCTTTCTGAATCTAAAGTTTGGCTCCATACAGACATGGCTGACTGTGTTCCCAGTAACCTAGCAGTCCAGTCAGCCAGCTGGGCCGCCAGTCGCTGATGGCCTACCAAACCCGCTACGGCGGCGTCCAGCTCCATTTTCTCCATGCCAGGTTGGTCTCAGTAGAGACCCAGAATGGCTGATGACTCACCGCCACTTTCTCCCGCCATTCTCTTCCCATAATCCTTCCTTTTTAAACGTAATGGAGCTAATGTTCAGCCTTGTGGACAGCAGCTAACGGGGAGGCTTGGGGCCTTATGCAAACTTTATGATGGCGGAGACTGTCGTCTCTTCTGCACACTGTGATGTGTCGTTCGAAGCTGCACTTATTCTAACCCTGATTTCTGCTGAATTATTGATGATCAACAGGGTGAGGGTTTGCTTTTAGTGCTCCCTTGTGGTGCATTGCAGGGCTTTGCGCTGCATCTGCACTCATAAGATCATCACCACCCAGACGGCACAGAACAGACTCTCAAAAGCAGCCAAACTTCCATGTTATGAAGTAATGGGCTTGTAAGTGAATGGATGTACTGTGTGTTTCAGTGTGCATGTGTCTCTACTTGTAAATTGTGCATGTATGGTGTTGTCACCTTAATTTAACAGAGAAAGACACAAACGAAGACAAGAAATACAAACAGCAGAGGGAAAGTGAAAGAATATACTACAGATTTACTGGTAACATCTGTGTAAGCATATGAAGTCCAAATTAACCTGCTTTTTGCAGCTGTGCACAGCTGACAGACATTGATCTTTCTCCCTCTTCCCCTAACAAACACTGATATCTCTCTAACATGATATCTCCTCCTTATTAGAGTAAATTATTTTGTCTTAGACTGTGTCTACTGTTCTAAACATTTTGATATATTATATCACAGCTCAGTCAAATGTCACACTGAAGTGAATTAGGAAAACAGGGTATGTATATGAACATTTTCAGAAAGTAAGGTTTTTTCTAGTATAGAAATCGCTGCCAGGTTTACTGACTTTTTTACTGGCTGTTTCACAGAATAGTTGGCAGTTATTTGTAGGGTGATGTTACCTTAATAATGCAAGAAAACGTCTCGAGGATGCAGGCAGATCCTTTGTGTAGGCCTACATTGATGAGTTCCTCCAATTGCAGTATCCACCAAGGTGTTAGCCAGTTTTCTCAGTTCACTCTGGTATGTTTTACTGTTGTATTGCCAGCAATATTTACTTTTTCATATCAGCACTGATAAAGTAAGACCATAGAAGCAAACTCGGGTCTTAACAAGCAGCCCAGTTTTTGTTGGGCACACACACATACAACAGCAAAAACAAGAAAGCATTCACACAAAAGGTCCATTAAGTGCATGAATATTAGATAAATACACTCTATTACACTTTTTTTCCTGCATGACAGTGAAGGATGTCTGCTCTTTGTGGTTCTTTGTGTGTGTCTGTCTGTGTATGTCTGTGTGTGTTCCCTAGTACAGTCATTTTCTCCATGGCTCGCCTTCATAAGATATTTACATGGCCATCTATTATGGATTGTGATCTGATTGAAGCTGAGTGTTCCCATCTTGCCCCCTCTGTGAACTTGCCACATGAGCACCAGGTTTGAAAGAAACAGGTTTCATCCACATTTCAGTCTCCAAAAAAGCACAAGGTAAAGCCATAGTCTTTCATGCTTTTTTTCCCTGAAGTTTGCTTTGTGCATTCTGTGTTGTGTTTGGTATATTTTCTCCTTTGGTGAATATGGATAAATGTCTGTTGACAGCAAAAAAACAAACAAACAAAAAAAACTCAAAGCAACTATTGTATGAATGTCTGAGCTCAGTCACACTCTTGTGTGCAATTTCAAGTCAGCACAAACAATGCCCTTGGCATTTCCACCACACCAACAGCAAGTCGTGGAGTTTGCTGCTTGTGTTAACCATATTCCCCCCTTCAAATTTAACTGCTAAATCTAAATCCAACTTGGATTCGTAGAATACCCACATCTCCAGGCAAGAGACATATTTCTGGACTTCTGTAAACACACTGTCTGTTCCAACAAGCCCTAAATCCCTAATCCTCAACACACTGGCCCAGATCCACCTCTCTGTCTGTCTCTGTTCACCTCTCTCTCTTTTCATATTTTCCTTTTTTTTTCTCTCTCTCACTCTCTCAAACTCTCTTGTCCCCAGTAACTGTCTCTCTCTCTCTGTCACCTCATTGTGCCTCATACTCTCAAACATGGTCAGAACACACACACAAACACACACACACACACACACACACACACACACACACACACACACACACACACACTCTCTGACCGCTCAGTGGCGGTCCCTCAGATGCTTGGCCTCCGTTCATTTCACCAGCTGCCCTCCAGTCACCTAACCCCCATACCGCTTTCTGCCCGTCTGATTTTCTCTGCTCTGCTCTCTCCATCCTTTCTTTGTTCGTCCTCGACCCTCTTCTCTGTTCCTCCTATCTCTCACACCACCCCTCTTCTTGTCTGTCGCCCTCTTGTCTCTCTCTCTGATATTCATCCACCTTTCTTCCACCTCTCACCTGTGTCCCTCCTCTTACACCCCTGCTCTCTCTCGTATTTGTATCCCCCTATATACTTATTTTATTCTTCTCTTTTCGTGAATTCAAATTCAGCATTGAGGTTATCGTCTTCAGAAATCAAAAATCAAATCAAATCCAGGTTACAAGAAGCCATCAAGAAGTGAGCAACATTGGTAATAGTAGACTGCTGAAACTATAACTAATATTCAGAGTATTTAATATGTAATATCAGAGCTCAGCGTATTTAGTCTCTCATTGGAAAATAAAGTAACATTTTACTAGCTTGACTTTCTAGTTCTTAGCCACTGAACTAATACCACATAACACACTAATAGAAATACTGTTTGCGCAAGAATGTGCTTTATAAAATTGTAAAATGTTTACTGTAAGTATTTGAGTCGTCTAGATGAACGGCACAAAACCCTGTATTATTTGTTATAATTATAAGAAAAATGCTTTATTTTGTGTCTCAGTTCAAATCTACATCAAAATACATAATGGGAACAGAGATGATCATGGATCACCAGTTTTGTTTTCATTCCTGTGCAGCAGTCATGAGAAAAAGTGTAAAATTTCATATCAGACAATGAAAAAAAATCACAGTACAGTAATAGCCAGGACATGTGTCCCATTCTCTGATTTAGAGAGAAATAAAAAGCTGAACTGACTGAATATGAACCCTGCTGGATTCACGCAGCAGGGAATTAGGCTACTGGCCCAAATCCATCAAGGTCAAGAGGTCACTTTTCTTTTCTTTCTTGTCCACCCACACCTCCCTCTCTACCTCTTTTTCCTGCTTTTTCTTCACTATTTCACCTCCTCTCATTCTTCTCCTGTCACCTCCCTGCTCCCTTTCCTTTGTTCACTGTCTCCGTCTTCCTCCTGTCCTTCTGTCTACCCTGACTCCTGGAGTCATGACAGCCAGCTGTCAACACCGCACCGGCTCTCCTGACCTCCGAGCAGACCCGACAGCAGCACTGATGAGATCACTCACTGAACGTCTCTCTCTGGGCACAGCTCGGTCAGAGCTATTTTAGATGGCAGTTGTTCTGTTTTACTTATTCATTAGCTTCCTTTTCTTTTTTTTGTGGTTTGGTCTGTTTTTGCACATGTTTATTCATGTGTGCGTGCCTGGCTTCTTTTTGACTTCTTTTTGTTTTGTTTTGTTTTGTTTTGTTTTTTTTCTACCAATGATTTAAATCGAAAAAGAAAAAAAATGTATATGATTGTTTTCCTCCATGATGCCTCTTGGGTACCTTGAGGCAAATCATCACTTAAACATTAGACCTGTCAGTTGTATAAGTGGGAAGAAGTGTTTATGTTTTATTCAGTACTTCTAATTCTGGACCGTTCCATTTATGGCTCTGTCTTTACCTGTCTGGTTCCACATTGTTTTTTATCAGCGTCTGCTGGTCACAAACATGAGTGTTCACTTGGAAAGCATCACATGTGAACTGAATATCACTGTCGTTGCAGTGATGGTGCAGTCACCAATGTATCATCTTAAAACTCTTCTCTTTCTGTTTGGGTTACTTTTGTATACTGATATTTGGTCAATGACTGTTAGGGGTGTTAAAAAGCAAAAACCAGAAAACAGTTAAGCCTTCATGTGTTTATGTAATTTGTGCTGAGATGCATATACTAACATTCCTACACCACTACTTTTTTGCATTGTGTGCCACTGACATAACATGTCATACTGTAGTAATGCTTCAATGATTGCTTTTGTTCTGGTTGAAGAGAACTTAAGTAACTTATGTGTCATCCTTCCACAACACTGACTTGCGTGCAGATATTGACGAATACATCAGTGGGGGACCAACACTAAGTTTTTCAGTCAGGTGTCGGGCCACAACAAACCATCAGAAAACTTTCAGTGCTTCCCTCACAAATGTCCAAGTCTATTGAATGAATGTCATTGAATGTCTCTACTGGAGGAGTCAACACCATTCATCCAAGAGCTATTTTTTCATTTGGTGTTTGGATGGTAATGGTGGAAAGCACTGTCTAACACATTGTTCCAAAATCTCCCATGGGTGTTTTGCCGAGTTGGAACCTGGTAACTGCGAAGGCCGTTCATTGAGCCCTTAAGTCTTGTATGGAAGTATCAGCTTTGTCTATATTTCTCTGCTTAATTCTTTCAGACTTTTCCTTTAATTTGTCAGTAGTCTGAAGGTTTAGAAAGTTTTTTCGCATATTCGCATATACACATATACGCATATTCCTAGCTTATGAATTTTGGGTTGGACTGATCTGTTCTGGACTGCAGACAGAGGGAATATCCATATAGTTTTTATGCTGACTTCATAAAGTTATTGGAATCCCTAGTGTCAAGGACCAGTTGTGCAATATGATTTTTACAATATCTTTTGACATGTTTTTCTCTGTTTTTGGTAAAAAAAAAAAAATCTGAAGACAATGTGCCACAATAGGAAAACCACAGGTGTAAATAACAAAATAACGACGGCTGAATTTCCTTGAGCTGTTACGGTTTCAAGGTACTGGGTTTTTGCTTGCTGTCATGGCTTACTGGGACACGATGAAACGATGATAAGTCATATCTGCAGTGAATCTGCAGTTTTCTGTTGTCAATAATTTGGCTTTAAAACAAAGCTAAAAAAATCTGTTTATTTTTTTTATCATCAGACTTTGTTTAGGCTCTCCCCATTATCCATAAAATGACAAATTGTTATGCAACACACACTGTTATTCGGTTAGTAGAAGCCAGACCCTCGGTGCTTTAACACTTAGGGCCCTTTGGCAGATTTTAGTTCATGTCTTAGCTTTCAACAGTGTGGGTCACAATGTTTTTTTTTTTTTTTTCTTTATTGTATGATTCACAGCGTTGGTCGATTAAAGATAAAGGCAGCCCTCCAGATACCCTCTAGCTTTCCGAAGGGCTTTCATTTCCAAGTTGAATCCTCTCTCTCCCTCACGCTATGGTTTTGTCTCGATCAGGTTTCTTCTTCTTTTTCTCCCCATCTGTCTCTCTGTCAACGATCTGGCATTCTTTCCACTGGAACTAGTATGGGTTCCATCCCCAGAGTCATCAGAGCCACATCTCAGTGGATCTTATTTATTTCTGAGGAAACCATCCATCCATAGGCTCTTTCATAACTCAACTGTATTATTAAAATTCTAGCATTATATTTGTAAAGGCAATGGGAAGTTAATTTTCCTTAAATTCCCTTATTTCCCTGAAATTAGTCATTGTTGTCACTTGACATCACTTCACAACATCCCCACCTCTGTTTTACAAAGCTAAATCCATCTCTTCTTAATTGGATCAGTCTGATTAATTCTCCTTGTGGTATTGGGTCTGACTCATCGCTCATGTAATTGGATTTGTCTTCTCTTTCTTCTGCATGTGCCGTTAAAATAGACATAAGGAGCAGGCAGATATGGAACAATCTGCATAACTTAAGCAGTCTCGGCTAAATATATATTTAATTTGTATTACTCTGTTCACAACGCCCTTTGCAATGCGTGTGTTTCAGCAAGACATGATTGGAAAGCTGAAGGTAACAACATTGTTGCTGATTTATATAAGGCCTCACAAGCTGTTTCTGTTTAAGAGTCCTTGAGAGGGTAAAGCTGCAGGCAATTGAATGTTCTGTGTCACAACTCTGTAAACATATACTCTAGCAAGGTAAGTGCAAACAAGCAAGCAAGTCCCACATGTTTATTTACTGTCAGGTATATTGAACAGTCCAATACCATTACCATCAGAATAATGCTGCCTCAGTAATTGTGTATGAACACCAGCCAGGTTTCTCAACAGCTCATTCCCTGTGGTTGTTTTTATTTTATCGCCTCTCTTTAGTGTCCAGACAAGGTTTTCAAGTGTAAGCCCTGTAGCTACATCTGCACACTGATGACAGTGTTGCTGTAAATTAAATTCCTTCACTGTATTACAATCATGCTGTGCTGCAGTATATATCTCAAATCTCAATGACAAAACACTGACTACCTGATGAATGTTGTCTTTTTTCTTTTTTTTTTGCACTACAAATATATTTGCTGAACTAAAAATATGTGAACAAATAAATAAGAAAACAGTTGACAGTTGTAGATGGAAATGTATTCATACATTATGCAAGCACAAAGGCATCAAAAAAATCAATAAGGGATGTACTGCATCTATATCTGCATGCATTTTACACAGTAATTCGGCATGCATATATCCTCCACTACTTCAACGGTCTATTTAAGTGCAAAGCTCGAGATGAGGTGAAGTGAAAAGCTCCATTCATACAGGACTAATATTACCTGGGGGATGCCCAATGTGTTTGTAATGATAGCACAGATCATTGCAGATTTTTGTTGATTCTTCTTTGTCTGCCAAGACAGAAGTCCCCTTGATAATACTAGTCTTATGTAAATGGTGGTCTCAAACATAATGTATTTTTCCTCTCAGTATTCTTTGATAAGGATATTGTTGTGGCCAGTTGGACCCAAAGGATTTAATTCACACACTATCTCTCTGTGGATGAAGCATTAAGCAGCCAAAGCCCACCCAGCAGACGAAGCTTTTACAAGCCGTAAGAGACGACATAGCCTCTTGATCTTCTCTCTCTCACCTTTGCGCCTCACCTCTGCGGCCTCTCGCCCTGCGGGGCCTATTAGTCATCTTGGCTCTGGGAGTGAGGCCGTCGGGGGGGTGGTGGGGGTGGGGTGGGGGGTGGGGGGCTTGGTCTCTGTTCTCCCAGAGAGGGAGGTTCAGGTGTGGTGTCAGCAGAAATATACAGTATACACTGTAGAGAGATGTATAAATAGAGAGATAAATAGCAAGAGGTTGTGAGAGCAAGATGAGGGTGAAGATGGATCGAAGGGATTAAGATGTTGTTGATAATAAACAGGGATGGAGTGTAGCAGGAAGCTTTTACAACTATGGGAAAACTATATTTTTTAATAAGGGAAAACAAACATTTTTGCACAGACAGGAGCACAGAGCAGAATTCACCATCCATTTTCTTTCTCACACAGGCACACAAACACAGAAAAAAACAGAAAAATTTAATTCAGGCCTTGAAGACAGAGATATTATGACTCTAAATACTTGCGTATAGGACGTAGGAGGGATGTTTCTTCTTTTCAGACATTTTCTATTTGTACAATATAGACTCTTTTCGGGCAGAGATTATATTCCCCACACTCACATGCTCGCCTAAACCTACTGCAGAAAAATACATTTGAGAGCTTATTTCATCCTTGGGTGTGCTGGCATTAATGTGAAAATATGAGTGTGGCAGCTGAAGAGGACTGATGCTCAAGCCCTATATTGCTGTAGCCTGAGTTGTAGCTGCAGCAGCGGTAAAATAATATAGCAGACGGAGTGAACCAGCTTTTCTGAGTGTCAGAGATCAATCACAGGCAGCTTGTGGGCCTTTTTTAAGTGTACTTTTCTGCTACTGGACGTGTAGACATCTAAACACTTGCATACACACCTACTCAAAGTCAAGTAACAAACGGCGGTGCACTTTGTAGAACTTTGATCCCTCTGGAGTCAGAGCAGATGGTGTGCAGCTCGCACTTGGGTAAAATTTGCAGTTGTTTTCATGAACAAAGCATGACACTCGGGTTAGTTTGTATTCAGTGTGGATTACTGTTGAATGAATGTTTGGATCTATGAATATGGATGCAAAACACCTTCTTACATCCATCTTAACATGTAATTTAATTAGGTTCTGAATCGAATTAAGTCTTTTCATGGAAAAAAAAAAGTTACGGACCTTTTTATGTACCTTTTTTTTAATATTTGGTTATTTACCAAAAACATTCGAAACTGTAGCGATGACACTTCAGTGAAACCCAACCTGGGAGGGGGGCATTTCCTTTTGGCTTTCAATGTCAGCATTAAAATAACTCCTTTATTAAACTTGCGAGCACCCCTGACTCCTAAGCTCATCCAGTCTGTCAGACTGTTATACCAAACAATGACTATTTCTTGCCCCTTTTCCAGCTTTTCTTCATACTTAATTACTGGGGAAAGCCCAGGGGCTGCATCAGAGATTTGCTATTTCACAAGAGGAAGCGCTGCCACCCTCCCAAATAATTTTCAGTCCCCTGGGGAGGGCAGCCCGCACAGTGAGAAACAGATACTTGTCATACTGTAAGCAATGTGGCCATGTGACTGACAGCTGCCGAGTGTGAATTCCAGCTCTCTCTGGTCTCACAGTAGTTTCTGCGTGTTGTCAGAGCTTTGTATTCCCATATGGTTCACCAGCTCTTTTTGCCCGTATGCCTCCTTCGTTTTTACTTCACCATTATTTTTCTGCTCTCATTTTCATACCCTGTGGGCAGTCGCACTGCTGGTTGCCCAGAGAAAACATATTGTGTCATCCCAGCATCAGAGTTGTCAGTTGTCTTGCATAAAACACTTTTTTTTCAGTCTTGCATTTCATTACTTGGATTGATAATCAGCCTGTGTTGCTTTTGAAGGTAATACTATTTTTAAATAGTAAAATACCTAATTTTTTTTTTTTTTTACATTCTACTCAGTGAATCTTAAGATTGGCTTCAGCCCCCGCTGCAACCTTGAAAAAGATTCAGTGGACAGAAATAAATAAATATTTGTATAAAATGGGATGTAACTCATGGCCAGCATGAGGCATCGCAGCAGCTCATCTGTCACTTCACAGTTGCCGGTTGAAGCACTCATAGTTGCAAAATGTCAGCTGAATTAAAGGAATAAAGGAAACGGCCTTGAGTGTTGTGGTCAGTCCAGTAGGAAAAAATTTTATCAGACAAGCTAAGTTAGGGTGAGGTGCTGTGTAGGGTCACATAATGGAGTCTCAAGGTGTTTAACATACAGTCACACAATATATGGTGTTGAAGAGAGCTGAGCCTCCCGTAGACCGGCTGTAGATATGCAGGAATCAGAAGATCAATACAGGCCTTTCAGCTGAACGAGCCAGATGAGCCCAGTGGCATGTCCATGTTCTGTTCTCTCTTCCCCACACAATTACTGTTTCACGTGAAAATCTTTTCATTTGTGTCAGTGGTCTTAATGTTCCAGCATTTGTTTTGTCTGTCTTTTACTTCTCTTAATTCCGCATCTTTTTTTCATCCCAATCCTCATTTTACTGCCTTTTTTCATCTCTGCTTATCATCTCTGACTTTTCCTTTGCTTCATTAGTTTAATTTAATTCCTTTAATTAAGTCTGCTTTCTCTTACCACTCACTTACCAACATTTTAATCTGTTTTCATACGTTTTACTTCACTGCATTTTACTTATACAGTTCCCATACATTAACTCCTATCTCAAATATAACCCTGTGCGAGTCCTCACATAAAAACAAACACACAAGAATTTTGGTTCTACATTGTTAAGTAATGAATGAGAGTCTGATGTAACCACTTTACAAGTGTCCCAACACATTGTAAGACATCATAAACAGCTACAGCGACCTCATCCTCATTTCACTTGATTACTTTTTCTATTTACATCCTTCGCAATCAATAATCTGGAAAGGAGGGGTGGCACAAAGGAGACATCAAGACAGGAGGAAAACGGAGTCAGCTTGTGTTAATAAGGGACTTGACAAATACCCTTAATCAGCTATGGCTACTTGTTTTAGTCTTACCATCAAGCATGTCTCCTCAAAAATCAGTGAAAACTTTTCCACTGCCGGAGTTTTGTTTGTGATGTCAACAAAGTTCAGTTATAGTCAGGGTTCAGTTTTATGTCTGTGTTACATGCGTACACAGAAAAAAAATGGTGTAAGAGGATGTTGATTGTTGTCTGGTTCTAGTTCAGGCAGAAATGACATTTAAAACAGACAATGGATTTTGTCATTGTCAGTAAAACTGACCAAAATCGGATAATTGTTATTATAATTATTTCCTCTGTTTTACCTTAGTGTGTGTGTGCACGCGCGCGTGTTTCTATGTGAGAGAGCTGGCTTCAGCTTGCAGCAGAGAGTGCCATGATGTGACAGAGCCCATAGATAATAGTTATTAGCAGTATGCTCTCTGTATTCAGATAACAACTTATACCATTCTTCAAATTAGCTGACTGAAATGGCTTCAGTGTCCATCCACTCAGTCACATGTAGTGAACACCAAGCTACTGGCTAACCTGCCATTAAGAAAGAGGTCATGGAGGTAATAGGTACTTTGCAGCTCTTAATGGAGAAGAATGGCTCTGGTAGTAAGTTAATATTAAATGTAATTACCTTCTCAAGTTACTTCATGTAGTGGTGTTGCTGTCGTCATCTGTAGTGTCCAGAGTGAGGACACTCGAGCGGGTTTACTTTCAGTCTCAGTTGTTTGGTTCTATGTCTTTCAGCCAGTAAGTCCACCACTTTTTGATTTTTGAGGTAGTGTTTAAATCCAACTGGCAAACAGTTTGCACATTTCTCTCCATTCACCATGTTGTTCAAATGTAGTGTTTTCACTTTGCAGCTTAAATTAGCAAAAGTTCCCCAGAATTTTTTGTTGTCTTTGTATGGCAGTTTAAGTAGTTGTTTTGTGCAGGGGGTGTAGTATTTGTAGATTTCAGTAATTTTAAGCTCTGTCCATTGCTTCAGTTGCACTGCCCTGAAGTGGGAATGTTAGTACTTCAGCAAGCTGTAATTGACGATGATGTCTTTCAGATCATTTTAGCCAATGTATCATTAATGTGAGACCAAAAGAAGTAGGGGGCAGAAGTGCAAATATAATATTAATTATATTGTTTTATCAAATATCCAGGTAATAAAAAAGTGTAGTACGTTCCATCTCTTTCTATTTGAATTCCAGTTTCGATCTTCTGTTTGCTTAGAGAAGTGATATCTTTTTTAGGTACAATGCAGCAAAATGGACAGTTTGTTCTTATCTGTATGTATGCTGCAACATATCTCACCTAGCACCAAGGGCTGCTGTCCATTGATATTCCAGCTCAGCGTGCACGTCAGAAGCGCTTTGTCTGACTGTGCGGCACTGAGGAGACAGTGTTTGACGGCGCGTTTTAGAATTTAATTATCTACAGCTGCTTCAGAGCAAATAGAATGATCTGTAGGATCAGCAGATGTGACAGAGCTTTTCTTGGGCTGCAAAACACATATGCATAAACTCAAGCACTTTACACACATGCACACTTTGCTTGCATACACAAACTACACAACTGACACAAGGACACTTTTGGGGCTGAACGCCATCCAACAAAATCTTTCTGCTGGCAAAAAAGGTGCACTTTCAGTTTCTGTAAATGTCACATATTGATATCCTGAAGGATTTGTGACTGCAGCCTCTGTGTTTCCATGGTGGTTTCAGGCTGGTTTATAACATAGAAGTGCTGCAGGCAGCCAGTCCCACATCAGCAGGGCAAATGTTCTACCAGTCTAATTAGTAGGACATTCTGAATTGTCCCTCTGTCTCTCTGAGGGGAAAGTATCAAAAACAACAAACTCCCCCTCTGTGGTGCTGGATTAAATAGAACATAAATAAAGTCTGCGGTGATTGCTTTTAAATGTTTAAGGGGTTTAAAGAGCTTGAGAGTCTATATATTGAGGCGTACTTTAGTTGCCAAATGGTGCAAGGGTTTGGACATAAGAATTTCTCTTCCAGAGTGAAGTGACATATTCTGACTCTCTTTCTTACTGCCTGTGTGTGTGCTGTGTTCTTTATGTGAGTGTGCTGTACAGTGCATATGTGATTGCGTTCATGCAGATTGTATGCCTCGTTCTGGATTCAAATTACCAGTGGCTTCATCACAGTGATATAGCAAAGGCTTAGACTGACAAGATTGTAGCTTCTCCTGACAAATGAAAAGGCAGTCAGGCAGGCAGGCAGACAGTTGTGCTGTGCCCCCAGTTATGCTCTCATCCACTTAGGCTTGCATAAAAGGAAATGAAAGAGGAAACTTATCTTTGTCTGTTGAAAAATGTCAGAATGATAAGGCAAAATGGTCTTAACGCTTTGTAAAAATCCCTCATGTTCCCATACAGTTATCGACAGCGTTCCTTGCTAAACATGTCCGGGAAATCTCTGATTATAGTGGACAATGCCCGTTCTCAATTTGCCTGAAGCCCAGCAGAGCTGAGCACCAGATGGGTATTGACAAAGAAACAGAGGAAACAGAGAGCGTATACACATGCACAGCAAAATAAAGAAGACAAAAAGACAGAGGACCAGAAAAAGAACCAGTGCCAGGATGAGAGGCTTGACACCGGATGGTCAGCCTGGCATTGTCTTGGCACCTTAGAGCATCCAAACTTATAAGAGCCATTTATAAGCACTGTGCCGGCAGCTTAGACAGGGAGGATTATCAAATGACACTTTTAGCCTCTTAGACAAGCCACAATTGCAGCAACATGGTCCAAGAGAGCACGAGAGAAAGGACTTACAGCGAGGATGAACGCCAGTGCAAAGATTTAGCTAAATGTCAGACAGCTTGTGTATTGTCAATGCAACTTTTATGCGCTATTGTTTCTCTTGTTTGAGTGGCTTCTGTTCATGTACTCTTTTCTCTGAGCAAAATGGGAAAGAGGTGAGGGAGCTGATGCTGTAAAAAAAAAACAAAAAGAGGGAGGGAGAAAACGGGAAGGAAGAAAAGGAAAGACAGCCACCGGTGGGTAACTGCCGCAGGACGGTTGTAGCTAAGCGTTTAATCTCCCACGCTTGGAGAATACAAACGATCTTGTAATCGTCCCCGACCTTGACATGAACAGCAAGGTCGCAAGGGAGCAGGACTATTTTGCATTTCCCACAGATGCCCGAGACACGCACAACAATTAGTAAACTGGATAAAAAGGAATTGAGTCTGTCTTACTCCCCTCCTCCTCCATTCACTTCTTACACTACCCTTGGGGTATTTACCTGGCACACCCCCAACCCACAGCTTCCTTTAGCAGATTAATTATGATAAAGGACTAGTCAGTGCTTCCAAGTCAGGTCAGACTGCATGTAGGACTGAAGCTTAAATATATTTGTCTACCATCACTTATTTTGTATTGATTAATTGAAAGCCTAGTCTCTAAAATGTCAAATGTTATAAAAAAAATGTCCATCACAAGTTCCTGGGTACTAAAGATGATGTCCTCAGATTGCTCGGTTTGTCCAATCAACAGTCCAGAAACCCAAAGAATCATTTCAATGATGTAAAGCTAAGAAAAGAAGCAAATTAACATGTTAATCAATTATTAAAATTTCCATCAGTCCTCATGCTGATTAAGTAGCAGATGTATGGACTAATCCTCTCTGTAGTATCTGTGTGTGTTATTGCAGTTATAAGATGTTGTTAAGCACAGATGTTGTGCATTAGACAGGGACAGAACATAAGAGTATATGCCTGCCTGCACACTGACACCTCAAAGTGAGTAGGAGGGTGCTAGTGTATTAGTGTCTGTGTGTGGTTTTTTTTTTTTTGTGTGTGTGTATGTATGTTTGTGTGCCTCCATGCGTCGGCCCTGGATTCCCTTTTATGTAATTAAGGGACTTTTGTCCTCCGACAACAGCACATTACCTCTGTTTCTAAATATGCTGAGAGTTTAGATATGATTATACTCCAGGCAAATTCAATTTCTGTTTTCAGCAGTTTGACTGTAAAAGCCTGGACTGGGCTGTTTTAAGTTAAGCCTGTGTGGTTTTTAGCCTTATTCCACAGAGGGATAATTGAGTTGACCCCTTCTCAGCATTTCAACCAACTCAGCCTTAAAACAGCATCAACACAATAGCCACTAGGTCACTTTGGGGATGTATATTCATTTCCTTGTAATGTTAAAACAGCCTTCACAGTGTGCCATAACTGAAACATAATATTACATGCGACGTTAGATGTTTTGTTGTTTATTTTTAGCTGTTAGAATTATGGTTTAATTTTCAGCATTTTATTGTGTTGTTTTCCTTTCTAACTTGACATCGACTTTATTCATATTGTGGAATGTGTTTCTCACAGTGGTGCAGCCAGCAGTTATCTCCTAAATGTTAAATAATAACAGAGCCCGATAACATCAAAGGATAAAAAATAAAAAAAAAGTCAGGCAGAACCCTTGAATTTTTAAATGATGAAACTGTGCGAAAACTCAACTGGGTCGGTTGCAGGGGGGGAGTTGTGCTTTTGTAGGTTCTATAACACCGTGGAGAGTGTGGTAGTTCACGGGTTAAGGAAGGTGAGAACTCTCCTGTTCTTAAATAGGCATTAACATAACATAACGTTTACTCTTTTAAACAAAGCTGTCAAACTCTGAACTGGAGTTGTCAGTGAGTTCATCAGTACGTGGGTGCCTACAAAGGAGTTCTTCATGTTTGTTACTATAAAAAGTGTTTTCTCATGATCATATGAATAATGTGTAAACTCGGGGAAAGTTTTCAACTCAGTTTTAATGTCTAATTTATTACCATTGACATTTGCCAGATGGGGTTGAGAGGCACCATATACCCTGTCTGTACTTTTTTTTTAAGGATGCAGTTTCCACTGCGATAACCCCAAGGCACATGGGCCCATAAATCCAGCCCTCAGATCACAACAAGAGAGGGGGGTCCTGGTCAAGCTCATGGAGTCAGGAAAGATCAATCCAAGGTGGGGCATCTGGCTGGTTCAGCAGCTTTTTCAGTTGCTTTAAGTGCAAGTAGATTAAATCAGGGGGAAGAGGCAAGGTGTCCTAGGCAGTGAGTGGTGATGATGGGAATGCTGGCGTGTGCAGTGTGCATTTATTCATGCATGTGTATGTGTGTGTAGGGAAGGAACTGGCACAAGCAATGGCTTGTGATGATGGTGAACCGTGTGTGTACTTCTGTCTGTGTCGGGAGCAGTTTGAGTTATAGACCTTGAGTGAGGACATTTCATGGCCTCACTTTCTGACACACCTGTAAAGGACTGTTTTACAGTTAAGACTTGGTTTTAGGGTTCAGGTTAGGATTAGGTTAGGGTTAGGGCTGAGGTTAGGCTTTTAATTGTGATGGTCAAGGTTAGGGCAAGGGGCTAGGGAATGCGTTAAATCAATGAGTGTCCTCACAAAGATAGAAGTATAAGTGTGTGTGAGAGAGAGAGATGTGTGTGTTTATCGGGTCTACACTAGGTAGCAGAAGATGTGAATTCTGCTTGCCCCTCGAGTGCACCAACGCACTCAGGTATGCATATTTTGTGTGTTTGTGTATGCATATGCACTTATGTGTGAATAGTGCTGTGAGGTGTTAATGAGGACATCTGGCTGTTTGATTAGTAGGGATTGTATTTTTTTTTTAAATAACAAAAGGATTCTCCTTGTTAGCACCATCTTATAACTGCGATCAGGACCGGAGGTGTTTGGCTCGAGTTTACGCTTTCTCTATTTCTGGTGCATACTCTGTAACTCGTTGTGTTACTGTGTTGTAATTGATATGTTTCCTTTTGTTTTATTCTACAATCATATCTAATGCAGTATTTATTTACATGAAGATGAATCTAAGCTTTGTCGTGATTTTCTGTAAAGCTTTGTAAAGATTTGGAAAATGGAAAATGTTGGAACATATTTTATTTTACTTGTTAGCGTTCATGAACCTTGTTTATTTAGTCTTTCCTTAAATAAACCCTCTTCTCTTGCTATTCCAGCCCTTTCTGACCCAAATGAAGATCCCTGTCGAAGGACCTACTGTGGACGGGGTCGGCAGTGTGTGCTGATGGCGGAAACTGGCCGTGCCGAGTGCGTTTGCCAGGAAAAATGTCGGCCCTCCTTTGTGCCGGTGTGTGGCTCAGACGGCAGGTTCTACGAGAACCACTGTGAGGTTTACCGCACCGCCTGCCTGGAGAGGAGACGGATCTATGTCGTGCACAGCAAAGACTGCTTCTTCAAAGGTACCGCTTGACTTTTATACTGATACACTGACACTGCAGGGGGCTGCTCTACACTGTAAAAAGGTTTAGTTATTTGAAAGTAGCAGCAGCAGCAGGAGGTTTAAAAAGTCAATTTTACTGGGTTATTCTGATTCTGATTGACAAATTACAGAGAAGTAGTCTGAATGCCAGCCCTGTGATGTGATTAGTCAGGTGGTTATGAAAATTAAGACCAGGTTTGTCTCAAAAACAATATTGCTATTATCCCTCTGTAATTGCACCAGATGTGTGATTTGTTGTTTGTTTGTTTGTTTGGCTTATTCCTGAAGAGAAAAAAAATTGGCATTTTTTTCAGTCTTTCTTTTTTTTAGCCATTTGCCATGACTCATAAACCTTGAAAGCATTGCATTTTAGTTGTGCTTGATGGTCTCTGGATTTATTTAGCAAACAAATTTCTTGCCAAATGTGAAAAGGCAAAATTGTCTTAGTGAGTGTTTGTTTTTCCACAGTAGTTATGCTGTTGTGTCACAGTTATTGGAGGGGCTGATAGATTGAAGTTGTATTACATCTATTTTATTCCAAGTAGCTGCAAAAATATAATATTAATTCATATGAATTCATTCAGATTTCCTTATTTATTTAATACCAGTATCCTGAAATGAAATAATCCCAGCTGTTTCATAAAAAAAAAAAAATGTTGCATATGATTCATGAAAAGTACTGAATTTGAGATTAGCTGAAAGCCTTAAGAAAAGACATTCAGAGTAAGGAAACATTTAGGTTGTTAAGATTTTTACTTTTTTGCAGTGCTGTTTTTATACCACAAGAAGAAGACAGTGATGCTGCACAGCAGTTGTATGTCTTTGAAGTCTTACTGCATCACTGAGCATGGTGCAGGTGAACACACTGGATGCTTTTTGTGAGTTAAAATGCCCTCAGATGATTTTCTGATACCTGTGGGGCATAGTTTTGAGCAATTTCAAGGCTGCAAGTGGGGGCTTTGACTTTAGTTTGATGTTGAAACATTTAAACAATAATAGAGTTGTACAGAAAGACAAAGGAATTGTTTTGTAACACGCTGCCACTTGTCAAGCTCTAGTCGCAGGCATCAGTCACTGTGGAAATCATGCTGCTTCTGTCAGACACCTATTCATTCGAGATGAAAGAATGAAATCATTTGTAGTTTGGCACTGAAGGCTGTGGCGCAGGGTCAAGTTTGTCTGGGAAATGATAGCTAAGCACTGGCGCTGGCACTCAGACAGTAAGCATTTTTTTTTTTTTTTTTTTTTTCATCAGGAGCTGTGTTGATCTCGTCTGTGTACTCCACTGCTGTAATCACGCTCCTTTCAGTTCAAGTCAGCATACCTACTTGGCAGTTGGTCCTAATCTCAAACACTGGCATCTAAATCATTTATAGTGGCACCTTAAAAGTTGATTCAATAATTAATCTAATTGGGAGTTTAAATGGCAAGTTTTCATTCGGAAGGTAAACATTGAGGGAGTAGTGTGCAAATGTCATTATCTGACTTGTCTTTTTGTGATTTCATCCAAGAATTTAAATATTTGTTTCATAAACCAGTTTTTTTAGTCAGTGCTCATGCAAACATTTGCACATGTTAATCCATGTAGTGTGTTCACATACACACACCTGATATACTCCTCCCCTATGCGGCCTCTACATCCCTACATCAATATCCTGGCACTCACAAATCACCACTAGGTTACTGTGGATCACCAGTTCTCTATGGTAAATCATTAAAATGTTCACTCCTCGGCTATCACTCATTAGCAAAAGTGCACTCTCAGCATGAACAGTCAGCATTATTATCCAACAAACAGGCCAGCCACTTCATCATGACTTCGATTGGAAGGTAACAGGGCTAGGTAGAGCTACTACTAATTTTAACTATTCACACACACAAAACATACAAACACTTTATTTTATTTTTTTAACAATGACTGGGAGTTGTTGGCAGTCACTTTCCAATACAACAAACATGCGTACATATGCACAGTGAACCTGCTGGCATCTCCTCCTCCTTAAATTTTGTTTTCCAGGTCAGACTTATATTAAATTCAGTTTATAATCCCTCAGGGTGCGGATGTTAAAATAGGAAGTAAAGCTATAGTTATTTGGAGTACATGGTTTTATGTCAACGTTGTGCAGAAACACAGACACACATGCTCACACAAACAAACACGGCATATACCGCTTTTAGTCATATCAAGTTAGGGAGGGAAGGATTCCTGGCAGACACCACCGTGCATGGCTAATCCACATTAGGGATGTTCAGTCGGCACATTAGGCTTAAACTCGAGATGTCTGAATGAAAACCAGCAGGAGATGGAAAATGTTGGAAATCAGTCAGACGTCACAGGAATCCTGTGTGCTTATGTTTGTGTCTGTAAATGGGAAGTAATTATTGCACCTAATGTACAAAGTCACAGTGCTGTGCTAGAGTCATTATTCACAATTATCTTTTTTTTTTTTTTTCTTTTTTTAGTACAAACAGTGGAGGAACTGGAGGTGCAGTGCATTGGTTAAGTGTAATGCGAGCATCCCTGCTGGCCGGTTGGTGACCTTATTCATCTGCGTTCTCTTGTTTTCTCTTGTTCTTGTTACTATGAAACTCATCCAAACAGTGGCCACTGCAGAGTGAGCCACCTTGTTGCCTTTATCTCATTGCCCTATGAATGGAGTTTGTGTCAGTATTTAGCAGGTCTTGTAATATTTAGTTTTATAAAGTAAGTAAAAAAAAAAAAAGACTAGAAAATCTATCAGTCACATTCATTGACAAACAGGTATAAAAAGTGTAAAAAGTAATACACTTTTAACTCAGCTATCATTCAGAGAGTGTGTTGTTGTCCCCTTGCAGCGTTGTGTTTCAGTTGAATGAGGAGTAGATGAAACTACAGATTTTTTGTCTCCCGTTTTCTATCTCCTGTTTTGAGAGCCTGAAGGTTATTAAATGTTAGATTACAGAAAAAGTCTCATTCTCTCAGTCTGAGACCCTCACAGACAAAAATTGATCTCTTGGGTTCTTGGGGTCTTTTTTTTTTTGTAATTTCAGATTTGATAAACCTAAAAAGCTCTGCTGTGAAAGCCAGTTTCCTTCAGCTCAGGGCTATGGCCAAATTCACAGTCTCAAATTTGGCAAGTACTTATTCAGGCCTTCGTCTCATCATATCTGGATTATTGTGATTCACTGTGCACAGCCAGTTCCAAACTCTCTACTCTGGCAAAAGAAAGAGGAACCGCATTCTTATTGTGCTGACCTCCCTTCACTAGCTCCCACTTACAGAGCTGATTTGAGGTTTTGTTTATTCGTAAAGCTTTGAGTCAGAACACACTGACAACCACCTCTGTCACTGTTCCACCACCAGTTTGCTCAGGACATCTGAGCAAATGTTTTAAGCTAAAAGGTGACTTTGTCTTTTTCTTTTACTACCTCGAGGCTGTAGATTAGCATTTGTCATTCACACTTCTCTCATCTGAAATATAATTTGCATGCTGTGGCTGCTGAGCCTTGCAAATTCCACTCTTAATTCCAATCTTTGTTATTTACACTATGATCTCTGCAGGAGACAAGTATCCTTTCAAGTAAACTGCAGCATGAAGGCTTTCCATAAACCTGATTGGACAAATGTACCACTGTTATTGGTCTTACCAATACTATGTTTTACTATGTTTTGTTTTGTTTTTAATTAAATTTTTATTTTTATTATTTTATATATATA
>JBBMJY010000004.1:12775918-12796275 GCA_037833715.1 Toxotes lorentzi
TTCACATAAATATATATATTTATGTGAACTTTAGAGAAAAAGTTTACTTTTTTCAAGGCGAGAGGGCAGCTCTCCTTTGGTTTAATGATTTTAATTAAATTTTAATTTTATTTTTTCCTCAGGCAGTAGGGAGAAAGAAGGTTTTAATGGTTCAAACTACTGTAGACCTGCAAACATAGTCACAGAGGTGAAGGAATCTACCACTCAGGTATCTGTGAGAGCCCAGATATTCTCTTTGATGCAGCTTGAAGGAAGCCTGTAGCCTGCCTCTGACCTGATAGGACTGGCAAACTCTAAAGTGCTTGGCAATGTCTTTGTGGTTTTTGTGACAGGCAGGAGAGGTGATTGTGTATAAGGTAGAAAGGGCGACTAGAAAGCTCTGAATGGGGCTCTTTGTACTGACCTGTCACTGGTGTCTTTGTATTTACACTCAGTCTGTTTAGCTGGTACTTCACTCCATATTAACTTAACAATATGTGTACATAGTGCAACAACATTTTAATAACAATGGAAGAAGAAGAAACACTTATAAAATGCCATATTCACAAAAAACTATTACACAGCGGTAAAGAGACACAGCGCTGTTTAGGAACCAAAATAGGATAAAGGGATTTTCATGATTGCACCTTTTCAGTGAGTCATATTCCACGTTCTTTGCAGCGCTGCTAAGATTAGTCTGAGCTAGCTTAAGCTATCCAGCCCACAAAGACTGCTAAAGAATCGGCACAGAGACTATGAATGTGTAACACAAGTTAAAGTCACCACTTTGTCTCAAGAATGGCAAATTGATAAACGGCTTCAAAGTTAAAAGTTTTTTGACCGCAAATGGCTTCATAAGGGGCACATTGTCAGTAAAAAAGACTGATAGGCCAGCCGCACTCAAACCTAATAACCCATTTAGATTGTAATTGCCAAAAGTCATAATATGGGTTTTCCTTGAGGATGTCACTTCCCCCACAATGTGAAAAATGACATCCCTCTCACCAAGTAACTGATGCCATAAAAAATGATAACACCTTTCAACAGACAGGCAGTGCCACCCATTGACTGATTGTTTTTCAGACATAACCATCCATCTTAATCATATTTTTTCCCTATTTGTATTGTCCTGAAAACAGAAACACGTTGGAACGTGTGATGTTATGAGCTGATTTGGTAAATTGTCTTTTGTCTTTTCGACAGCACTGGGCTTTTAGTCAAACCATTGTTAAACAACCTATGATTATGTTCAACATTAAAGCACAAAGTGGTTTAGTGGGGTTGGTGTAAGAGCTGCTGTGCCTTCTGTGTTTTGACACTCACAGTCTCTTACTACCCATCTTTTCCTGTGCTTTAGTTGCCTAAACTTTGCCATATCTTAAAGTGGAAAACACACACACACACACACACACACTGTGGCATTGTGCAAACAGTTTGTTAACTTGCAATTTATGGAAGGTCATTTAAGTCCACAACCAATCACTCAGCTAATTTGTGAAATTAGCATTACATGCATAGATGTTTTCTCTCTCCTCTTTATGGTGAGCGCTGGGCTGCAAGTCAGCCCACTTCTGACCCTGGCTTTGATTACAACCTCTTCCCTCTATAACCATTTGAAAAAGAACTAAGAGTTGATTAATCACTTTCATCTTCCTGATGAGTAGGAAGCTCCCAGAGAAGGCAGTTTAAAGAGACATCTGTTTCCATTGGGTCATGCAAGGCTCTCAGCAGGGGGGTTCTTTCATGCGCCCCGTTCCACTATGACCACTGATTTAGGGATGAGTGTCGTACTGGTGATACTTAAATTGAGACTGCTGACTCCCAGATCAGACGGGTGATGCGTTGCCATCCACCAGATGGAAAGTAGTAGTGAGTCTCTCCAGGCTTTCCAGGCTCTCCAAGCCCATTACTCCCAACCTTTTTACCTTATAACACCTTAAAACAAAGTGTGTACTTGCGACGCTGACCTCACAGTTGGAAACCGCTGCATTGAACCAGCCACCAACCACCAAATTGTTGATTAGCCAAATTTCAACAAACATTCCAGGTACAGTGATCCGGGGGTTGTGAATTCCTTTGTGTTTTCCTCTGTCCACCCCTCTCTTTAAGCCATCCATCATCTGTCCATGTTTGCCACGTGTCTCACTTTGAGAGCCGCCTCAACGATTCTGATTACTCTTTATCATCCAGGCTCGTTCGAGGACAGCCATGGTTATTGCATTAGTCATCAAAGCTGCCCCCCTCGTCTTTCTCTCTTGGCAGCCCGTGGCAGCGCTCTGCCTCTGCCGTCCATCTTATTGCTCGCTAGCCCTCTGCCCCCTTCTGTGACTGAGGCCATTAACTCGGTCACACAAACACACACGGATCTCATAAGGAGGATCAAATTTGGTGTGAGCTCCAGCACGGCAGATTTAGTTGTGCGCGCAGAGGCTGGATAGGGTCACAGCAAGATGCTTTTGAAGGTGAAAAATATATCAACCCTTTTTTTTCACACTTTGCCAATACTTTGTTTGATTTAAATTACTAAAAAAATGACATTTTTTTGCATGCTTTCATGGATATACCTGACTTTTGCTTGTGACCTCTTCGGCTACATCCCTTTTTGAGTAAATGAAATGGTGGTGTCTGGTGGTATTTATTCAATCCACAAAACCTAAATCAACATTACACTTAACTTTAACCTGAAAACCGGTTCTTTCCTAGAAATTATAGAAATATTTTTTTCTGGATTCTGATGCAGAGGCTTTTCTTATTCTGAAGACTCTCATTTCTAGAAAAAATGTTATATAACCTGTCAGGTCGTAGTAGTGAGTCAGTGGACCACAGAAAGCTGAACTCCCCAGTGTGCTTCTTGTTCACCTTTTATATCTTTGGGGTGAACTGACTCATCATATTGGTTCATGTGTACTCATTGTGTGATGAGAGGCAGCTTGAATTGAGCGGACTCCTCAGTGAATGTAAAAATTGCTGTAATTCATTCTGCCGCAGCCTATTAAACGACACCACTCAGCTCTACATCACAGTGACATGTTTTATAAATGCTCACAATTTAACATAAACTGTTTCAGCAAGGTGTAAAGTTGTCCAGGTCACATAATGCACCATTGGACCAGAAGTTGCCGTCCAACTCTCTGTTAGGTTAATAAGGACTAACGCCAGCTTGGGCTACCAGGTGTGACATGTCCACACACATACACAAACACACACCTAACACCCTCCAGGCCTCTCTTGACAGGGCTGTATTTGTTACAGTGGGCTTATTAACGAGCAGTCCAACTATCCCCATCTTTCTTTTCCTGTGTTTTTTTTCTTTCCTCCAACACCTTTCTCCTCATTTTCTCTCCTCAACAGTCACGTGGGTTTTACCTCATTAAGTTGATTTCCTCCCCACAGATTCATTATGGTGAAAGTATTTGCTGTGTGAAACGAATGGCCTGTCCCAGATAGAGATGTCCCCTGGTCCGGCTCTGGTCCCCTGCCTCATAAACATCAGTCTCCCCTATGAAAACAGAAAGCTCTCTTTGGCCACTGACGTCCCCGCTGCTGTGGTAGAGGGACATCGTCAAGGATACTGCACCAAAAACATGGTGCTTTCCTGTCAGCCACAAGGCAACAGCTGGCGTCTTGAATCAGGCTACACCTGGTGTGGTATTTAGGCATAATGTAGACTGGATTTATGAATTTTCGGAAGCTTTTTCTACTGTTAGAATAGACTAGTAACTAATGGTGTATGGTACTGCACAAAAGTTTGGGTTTGATAGATGACAAAAAAGGTTCTCTGTCTCAGGGAATAATTAAAGCAAAAATATAAGTTCAGTAATACAGCTTTTGAAAGAATGAATTCCTTAGTTTTTTGCTTTTTTAACAAGCCCCACACTACGGTAGTTCCCGTTTCGTGTGCTGTATTTATCACACTACAGTGCTGCAGAGAAATCTTTCTCTAACCTCACTTGGTGAAAATAAATGAGTAAAGCTGCTTCACTTGTTGGCAGCAGTAAATGGCACCAAGATGTCAAATCTGGGCACACCTCTGTATTGGAGCCCTAAAGGTAGAAAGGTTTATGTAGCAGTGCAGCTTTAAGGGCCCTGACACTGTGCCGACAGCTGGCTGTCATTGAGAGTCTATAGCTCCTTTGTTTTTTGCGGTACATCCAACATTGCTGGCTCTAGTCGGACCTTGGTGTGAGACTGTTGGTGAGACAGCAGGCTGACTGACTGCAAATCAGTGAGTTTACCTGTTTATACCTCATTATAGCTCAAGTTCCACCTTTTCTTTTCCTGATGATAACACTGTCAGTTGCAACTCTTAATCAGACAGAAAAAGGGTTAGCTTGTTTGTTTTGTTATTTTGTTAGTTGGTCTTTCAGTGATGTTTGTGTGGATTATGAATACAAATCACAGACTTCTTATTTTCTACTATTCTCCTTTTGTCTTTGTTTAAATAGGATTCATTCAGGATTTTTAAGCTATTTAAGTGCAAACCCAAAATATTGTTCTTGCTGTGAGGGGTATTCAGCTGATTTACATTTTTCTACAGTAGTACCATTTATGTATTACCTGGTTGGTTTGCTCCCGCTCTGGTTTCTTCACAAATGATAAGAATTAACCCAAATTACAACAGAAAAAAAGATTTGGCTAAATAAACTTTGCTAAATTACTGACTGCAATTTTTTTCCTGTTCAGACCATTACAAGGGAATTTTAAAGGCAATTTTGTGTGGCTGTGCTGTATGAACACCTTTCAAAGGCATTTGAAGTTTTTTTTTTTTAAGTGTTTTATGTAATTGAAATTGCAGAAGCTTTCATTTTATCTTTTCCTAATTCCCATTCTCATCTCTTACTGCACACTCTGCTTTAGGAAGGCACAGCAAATTACACACACAGATGTACACTCACTCACTCAAATGAAGACACACCACTGTCATGACAAAAACAAAATAATCTCTTCTGAAAGAGAATGTTTATTCATGCCTAAGAGATTTTGACATGCTTGTCACAACACTGGCATTGCCTATCACTTTGCCTTTTCAGGGATGAGCTGTACTCCATGGAACCACAATGGGGCCTCTTGGATCGGCTGCATGGCTTTAGCTTTTCACACATGTTGCCCAGCCTGCCACATACAGCTTTATTGATAATTGAAATTTGAAATAGGAGCGAAAAAAATTGAAAAAATTGAAATTGCATTGCCATTTGGAATTCAATTTCTGTATTTATTTCTGTCTCTCTAACATGCTCGCACATGTGCTCCATGTTTCTCTCTCTGTTGTTGAAGTAATTAACAGATCCCTAATGTTGACTGTGTTCAGGGGAAGCCATTTTGGCATTCTGTCTCATCTCTTGTTGAGCTAACAGGTGGTACTGCATAATTTCTGGAGCTGTTCATCTACACGGCCTGCTTTTATTACTGTTCATAACACCACTTTTTAAAAGCTGTTGGCAAATGCCTCTGAAACACTGAGAAATTAGAAAGTGACAAATGAATTAATTTGGCCCATCCACTAGATTTCACAATTCTTTCATCAGTTTAATGGCCCCATAAAAGGAAAATACATATGGCTGCCAATGCTTTTGGACCCAACTTTGAAAACTTTGCTTATCAGACATGTTTTTGTCAAAGCTAGAATCCAATTACTAGCAAGTGAGATTATTAACGTCTCTCAGTGCATTAGCATTTTAGACAGCAATCAAGTAATGCATTTACTGTTTGCCAGGCGACTCTTGCTTAGTAGTAAACTGCCTTTTACACAAGACAGAAACACATTGCTCCCTCTCTGTCTCCATGCAGATCTGTTTCTTTC
Organism: Toxotes lorentzi; assembly: GCA_037833715.1. NCBI lineage: Eukaryota > Metazoa > Chordata > Actinopteri > Toxotidae > Toxotes > Toxotes lorentzi. The sequence continues at coordinate 12,781,698 of JBBMJY010000004.1, forward strand.
TCCCAGCAAACCCTCTTTCTCCCCCCCCCTTAGACCACTTTTCTCTCCTCTATATTTCACCCTCATTTCTCTCAATATGCCCCCAATATGGTGTAGACGGGGATTTGAGTGACTCTGTCAAGCTTCTCTCTACATTCCCCAGTCTGTGTTAAATTGGTTCAGAGCTTAAGTAGAGTGTGGGCCTGGAAAAATAAAAAAAATAAAAATACAAGCATCACCTCAAGGCAAAGTGACCCTGGCGAGAAAAAAAAAAAAAAAAATCCTGCCTACTCTATATCCCTGACAAACATACACACCCACACACACAAACACAGGCTCGGAGTCTAACATGCATGTATGCTTGTGTTCCCTCCTAATCCAGCACAGCGTCTTCAAAGATCTTTGCTGTCTTTGCTATCACATTTTTTCATTTTGACAGTAGTTACATTTGTATTTCCAATATGTTGCTTTGTGTTCTTCTACCTCTAATGTAATATGCCAATGCAGAAGAAAGACACTCACAGTGTTGTGAATATGAATGCAGTGGTATGAATGTGACCTTGCTCACCACTTGTCACCAGAACCAGAACTACAGTTACTGCAGCAGAAATGAGAGCTCAATATGCAGCACCATTTCTTACATTACAGTAGTTTTTGACTAACCATTTAAAACATATATCATTCCCCCATATGCAAAACCCAGCCGAAGCATATTCCACAAAATTATAATTTGGGAAGATTGCCAGAAATACTTCACTTCTCCTCTGAATTGGACTTGCAGAACTGCTCTTAGCAAAGAGAACCCAGGAAAAATTATAATGATACTAAGAGTAATGAATAATCAAGCACATCAATTTTATAATCAGAACTATCCCAGAGATAAAACTTCAACCAATATGCACTTAGTCATCATTGGCTGCTTTGGATTGCAATAACAGAAAATCGGTCAGCACTTTTAATGCACAGTGATAGTCATTTGCTTTTATGCCTTTGTGCTTGGGCATAGGTTATCACAGAGGGAGTGAAGTTAAATGATGCTCAGTCACTCTCATGAAGTTTGTCTAAACAGGGTACATTTTTCATGTTTCTCAGGTGAGCTCACGCACACTTCTTCCTGCCTTTTCTCTGCCTCTCAGTTTCCTCCTGAACTTTCTGGGAATAGATAGCTGAACAGTTCCTCCACTGTCCTGTGTAACGTGAGCTGTCAGATTTTAAATTTTCACTCTGCCAGCTCAACAGTTTGACCAGAGGGCAAAGAACGAGCCCAGACTGACGACTCGTGCACCTCAGTGTGCTGTAGCAACTGATTTGCCAACTCCTTCGCTGACTGAATGATCAACATCTCACATAGCCCTCTATTTGACTGAGGCAATTGAACTACTGACACTCTCTAAACACTACCCTCAACAAAAAATGCAAAGTGGGTATAAGAAAAACTTAAAATAAAATCTGCACATATTGTGTATTGATTTCTGATGTTTACTGGCAATTCCACACAAAAAATACTTGTAAACAACATATTAAGCCGTTTTTTTTTTTTTTAGTTACTTTATTGATCCCTCCTGGGGACGTTACTCTCTGCATTCTACCCACACCAAGCGAATGAAACGCACACAAGCATGCACATGCACTAGAGAAGCTGGGGCAGGGGGCTGCCCAGTGAGGCGCCCGGGGAGCTGGGGTGAATTGGTGCCTTGCTCAGGGGCACCACAGCCATGGTCGCAGAGGCAGGGGAGGCGCGTCTCCTTCACCACCACCATATCCATTTTTATTGCGCTTGGTCAAGGGATTGAACCCACGACCCACCGATCTCAGGCCAACCCAAAGTCCAAAGCCGCACTCTTAACTTGTTGCGCCACGGCTGTCCCTTTGCAAATTCTAAAAGTCATTCATAAGCAGTGGCAACCAGTGTCACCATGTTTCTATACTACTTCATTCAGATTTATTTACTGGTTGTTAGTAGGAAGTGGCTCTGAATAATACCCCTTTCCACTTGACAAAGGTCACTCCTCTGATATAAATGAGTGATTTAATGGCTAATGGCATTAAGTCTGTAATGAGAGTGTCTTTATTTGGCTTTTGTTGTGCCCAGTAAACAGCAGTTCTGAGCTGCTGACATGTTCTTTGTGTATATGAACAATTTAGCTTGGTTTTACAGCAAATGAAAAAGAAATATACACACTGAATAGGAAAGCAGTGTAGCATTCACACCATTGTGTTGTTTTCTCTTTATCATTGAGCAAGCATTTATTTGCACATTTCATGGTCATTTCATACCATCACACCAATGCAAGAAGCTGCTATAGCTCCAGTATATTGAGTGACACTGTGCCCTTGGCACTCTTTATTAGCAAGTACAGCATCTCAATACCACAGGGCCTATTTGCATCATCGAGTCACCATTCTAACAGAAGTCGCTGACTATGGAGAGTGCTCTAATTCTTAGACCCAAAGGGAGTAACGACCCCAACATCTGCCTCGGGGAAGTTATCAGTCCGTGTTATTGTTTTCAAGCTCATCCCACGTGCTTTCCTCTGAGAATAGGAGCAATATGGATGGATGCTGCTGACCTTTTTGTTTTAGCGCCTATGTTACAGGTGTCACTGATGCTAGCAGGGACCAGTAGCTTTCTCTCGAGGTAAGGCTCCATCTGGTCACGGTCCCAATGCTGTTCCTATGCCTGCTGGCATGATTTAAAGCAATGCTGCCAATTCAGCGAGTTATTTACAATATACTCTTAAATTAGATTGAGTGTTTGTGCCTTAGGGCTGAGCCTTATTGTTACATACAGTATTTCATCAGTGTTTTATATTTTGTGTCTTGCAATGATGGAAGAAAATAAAACTAAGCAATTACTTGCTACTTTCTGACAACATCTAGCAATTCATAATGACTATGGAAATTGGCAAAAGCATCATAAAGTATTTTAGCAAAGACAACTTAAAGTTTTTTGTAAGTTTAGTGGGTTTTTTTGCTTCTTTTGCTGGCAAACATTTTTGACCTCCACTGAGGACAAAAAATGCTGAATTTTCTTTTTAATTAAATCTGGAAAGGATAATTTATAAATAAATTCTTGACAAATGAATATTTAGAGCAGCAGTAAAGCTTTTTTTTTTTTCCTTTTCTTTACACATAAACTTTGAGTCCATATGGTTTCTAGTTTGAGACTGCTAAATTTGGAGTCTAATTACTGTACTGTACTGTACTGCTATGACTGGTCATGGTATTAAAAAAGATATTCTCACATTTGAGCAAAGATATCTGCTGTAGGAATGCGTTAATTGTCATCAAATATTATTATTTGACAGTATATAAAGGGGAGAGTTTTTCTTTCCTCCATTCTTGGGTAGACATTTACTGTTGTACGAATAGAACAGGTCTCTTTGTCAGGGAGCCAAAATCACCATTTAAAGTAATTATTCATGGGTTAACTGTATATGAAATGCCAATATATGATGACCACTTGTCTTTGCTGCTTCAAAGCGTGCCATAGCTTTGAAGGGAACTCTCCACAACACAGCTCACAGTTGAGTAACTTTCAGTTAAAGTGTAAGAGACAAAGACAATTTATCATCCAATTCGAATCAATTATGGAAACTAAAATAATATTTCTTGGATTACAGAAAGTGGGGGTGGATTAAAAACGTTATAAACATTAGAAGGCCTGCTTGAGACTTGACTCTGCCGCTGTAATTACATTCTCCCCGTAAAGTCAAAATCTTGTGCATTCTTTATGTAACATTAGATATTTAGTATGTAGGGAACTGAAGTGTGATCCCTGGCCTTGCTCATTATCATGCAAAACATTTGCATTATGCACTGCATGGCGATGTGAGATCTTTTCAGTGATGGATACTATTTCATATGAATTAGTGACTGCACTTCAAGTGAATTACTTACAACTGGGTGGAAGGCGAGGGTTGCTTATTACTCATGATACTAATGCTGCAATTTGTTTGCTTCTCTCCTTTCACCGCTCACTCATCTGCATTCATTTTCTGCATTTTAAGCATTTGTTTGAGCAAATGATTAGAGGCTCCGTGTCTTACTAAAGGCCATTTTATAGAACATTTGTCTGCTCAAGTGGTCACACCCGTGACCCTACTGTGACAAATGATTCTTTAATCGCTAAATGACTACTGCTGTTCCACACACTTCATGGTAAAGCAATTTGTTTGCAGCAGACCCTTGGTTAAGACTTTACACAAACCCACATGCTTATCCACGCCCATATGTGTGAGTGAGTGTGAGTGTAATTAATAGCTAAACTGCTAATTGGCATCATTACCATTTCTTGAAAACGTGACCTACTTCTAGTGCAAGAAGGCTGCCAGTTGTAATCCCCAGTTTTAATGAGGAATGCTTTTAGTGTTCACAAGCCATTTCAGTGAAACTTCTCTGGTGCCCTTAACTCAGGAACATCTGGCAAGAAATACAATTCTTTGAACTGCATTGCATGTTTGCAAAGGCGTTGCTTCACTTAATTTAAATGACACTCTTAACACAATTTAAAGCACAATTGTTTTTGCACAATTGTTTTGTCTTCGTATTGTCATGGATCTGATTAAAAGAGAGACACAGCTTTTTAATTCAATCATTCAATCTTATTACTATGTTATACTATTTTTTCTCTATTGATAACAGTAACTATTAGTAGAAGAAGTTACTAGAAATTGGACCATTTTACCCAATGTTGTTCCAAAACATCAACATCAGTTGGAAACAAAAACAAAACAAAGCTAATATCACTAGCAGCATTGAGAAACTGAAAGTTTTGTTCTGTCTTTTAGGTTATTTAGAAAACTGCACAGCACACATCCTGGACACTACAATATCTGAACAATACTTGACAATACTGTCTTATACTTTCTACCAAACCTCTTTTCCTCATCTTGTTCTTTTGCTCATATTTTTTTCTTCCATTGCTCATTGTTACCTCAGACAATGATGGCAAATCCCCTGGCAGATGATAACAGCAACACTTGTGGGACAATAGAAATCTGAACTGAACTGAACTGAACTCCACAGAAACACTTCAAATGTTTTAATGGTGCCTTTATCTAGTTAAATGTTGTCATATCCATCGTGGCCAGAGCTGGAGCTTGCTACCTTATCTGTGTGAGACACATGATGTTATTCTTCTTGGTGTCTCTGTAGCGCTCTGTGTATAAGTGCAGCTTCACAGGCAGAGAGGATGATAATTGAAATCCTGAGTGGCAGGTCACTTTCACAATAAACAAACACTGCATACTTCAGCTTCAGTAATTGCGTTTGAAGAGCAGCTACAGTGCTAGTCTGGGGAAAATGCAAACACACTTGCAAAAGCTCGCGTACACACCGAACACACATGGAAAAAGCCCCAAAGACCGCTCTTTCCTGCAGGGTCATTTGCCATGGAACGCTGCACGAGTGGTTGGCCTGGGAGCTGCAGTGACAGGGCAAATACACTCTTCCTCCCATGACTGACTCACACACAGAACCTACCTAGAACCTAACTCTCAAAGCTCCCCACTCGCTCACACACACACACACACACACACTGGAGTCTAGGCCCCAAAGCTCACAGAGTGACTTCCATCACTGCCTTCTTTTCTAGTACAAACGGAGCAATGGAGCAACCATCCCTGCAGCTACACCCGTGTCTCTCTCTGCCTCTTCACTCATGTGTCCCTAGAGCCTCAACCTAGCTCTCCAAGCCCTCCACTCACTCCCCTCCTTTCCCCCTGCTCCTCTCCTTTATCCTCCTCTCTTCCCCACTCCTCCCTTCCTCTGTCCTCACTAGTTATTCACTCATCCACTTCACTCTCCATCCCTGAGGCCCCATCCTGCTCATCCATGCTCCCTTTTCTCTTCTCCTCTCCTCTTTATCCACCCATCCTGTCTCAGTTCTTCTTAGTGCTCTTTGTCTTATTAGACAGAGTTAAACCTTGCTGGGCAGTGTCTTGGATCACTAGCAGTCCAGCATCAGTGGTTAAGTAAGATCTCTGGTCAAATGGCAACAACTTGTTTCTTCGCTTATTTATTCTGGGTCTGTCTTCCTGTGCGTTTTTAATCAGGCTTCAGTCTTACATTACTTATTCATTATTTCTCACTACACCCATTGAGATTGTTTCTGCCCTCAGAGCAGCTCTGCCTCCAAGAAATGTTTGTATTGCTAATTCTTCAATCCGCCTTAGGAAATCTCTCTTCCTTTTTTTTGTATACTTACTCTCTCCTGTGGGTCTCTACCTCTGCCATCCCTTTATTCACTGTCTACTCTTTTACTACAGTATTTCAAGCTCTGTACTTTCACACAGTGCTTTTCTTTTTCCTTTTCCTCACCTGACTTTATTGTTCTCTTTCCTGTTTTATTCTCCTGACACCCTGAAGTCCCGCTCTCTGTTGTCAGTCAGTACATTGAGTGCTCCCTTTGCCTTTCCTTTCCCCTGTGCTCCAGCCCAGCTTAATATGACTGTCCCTCTGTTACATCTCAGTCCGTCATCCAACGAGCCTGCAATAATCTGTCTAACACAAAGAGACACTTTCTGTCTCCTGAGCTTTGTTTGACGGTGATTCAGGCCACTGCGTTGCCTCCCCAAATGGTTCACAGCTGCAGAGAACAGAGTACTGACATTAACCTCAAATATCTCTTTCACTCATGTATTAAGTTATTATACCAAATGTGAATATGCCTGTGAACCTGCAGAACAGCCCTATTGTAGAACTCAAAGGCATTAGAAAACTTTTTTTCTGCTCTTCTTCAAAGGTTTTCAGCCTGTGGGCTGCTGACTGGAACCGAGCCTCAAAAGCATTTGCTACTGGGCTGTGAGGAAACTTCACAATACAGATGAATGTGTAATAATACAATATGCTGCCGTTCAGAGCTGTTTTGATATGTTCCAGTTGAATTCCAGTTTGCTGTAGTGTTATCTGCAAACATTAGCTTTATTCTCCTTAGGTTTATTGCTTAGTGATTTTACTGTGAGAGCACCAGTGTATTGTTAAATCAGTAGTGACATTTTTGGTGTCACTGGCATATTTCATGATACTTCTCTAATCTCAGTGTTAGCACTGCTATAGGTAGTGGCCCCTTCCATTATCAGTCCTTCTTATTGGTCTGATTCTTTATCAGTTCCCTTAAAGACTGCTTGAATACGAACACAACTACACTGAGTCTGAACACAGTGTAGCAACAGAGTCGGAAAAAGGCATGTATGTGACTCAGATGTGTAAAACCTGCATGGTGCGTATAATGAACGAGATTTTGTTGCACTGGCTCGGAAGTTAAAGGCAAAGGAAAACACAATAAGGTACAATAAACTAGAATAAGGAACGAACTAAAAATAAAGAAGGAAAAATAAATTACTGTAAAATAAAATGCAAAAGTGCACCGAGAGAAACTGTGTGTACCTGATAGTGGAGGTTGAAGATGTCAAAATAGAAATATAATATACAGTTGGCCATTAATATTGCACATGCCGTTGGCATATATACATATACATATATACGTAATTATATAATAATACTTATGATTATAGTATATAGTTCAGTTTATGGTATGCAGTATACATATTATAATAATTGCACATGCCAGAGGTGAAATAAATACATAAATGGAAATATAGAAATATAGTTCCTGAGAGGTGACAACAAAGTATTGCACATGTATGGAGCAGCTGTACAGATAAGTGTATCAATATAAAAAGTAAAATTTAAATGCCAGGTAATGGCAAGGCGGCCATTTTCTATTGCACAGTGTTACAGTGTCCTTGTTGAAAGGCTACAAAGCGTTCAAGAGCCTGATAGCCTGTGGTATGAAGGAGTTGCGGAACCTGGTTGTTCTGCTTCTGATACTGAGCAACTGTAGTTACTAACCCTAACCCTAACCTTTCCAGACTTACTTGAAATGACCATTCAACAGACATTACAGCTAGCACTGTCATTATCTTTTTTCGCGATATGAAGTCACATTTTGGACCGTTTTTTCCTCTTCACCTTGATTCCTTCTTGCTGACATGCCAGCATCAATAAAAGTAATTGATAAGCTCGGAGGCATACAAGTCCTACGGTTCGGTCAGTTTGGAAGTGGTTCTGGATTCCCATCTCCAGCAATGCACAGAATATTTAATCCTTACAGCTTGGATGCAGTAAGTAGGTGAGCTGTGCCTGTCACTGCACAAGATGCTTAATTACTCAAACAGGTGCTTGCCACTGAGGCAGGATTGATGCTTCAAGTGCACTCAATTAATTGAAGCCCATTATCAATAACAGGCTGTGAATCATCCCTTAGATCTTCTCTGATTTAATTTAGCAACACACAAGGATCAACCGTGTTAATTAGAGATTTACAAGAAGGTAGGGGCATGAGAAATAAACGTGAGCATCTGGTATGATTAATTTATCACATACTCTCCAAATGACGACTCTGTAGGCTTTTACTCACTTCCTGGTCCATGACTGAGGCTTAAATGAGCAATTCATATCGCATTAACAGGTAATATATTTCATGGCTCTCTTGAGAGAGCACAGACGAGATAGACATGACTAGACATTAGCAGGTATGAAGAAACATTAGGTGATGATGTCCTCTGTCCTAAGGCTAATTACATGTTAGCACTGACCTTGTGTGGAATGGATTAATCCAAACTGATGTGCACACACAAGAACCTACAGACAGCAGAGACGGACTCTTGCACACATCTACATATCAATGCTTGCACACACTTGCACAAATACACACACTTTTCTAATGCGATTACCTCGGCAGACATTTATAGACCCAGTTAATCTAACAGCAAGAGCGTTGCACCATTCCATATATTTGTGTTCAATTCCAATTAAACCTGGGCTGTGGACAAACTAATTTTCTAAACTAATTACTCTGGGAGGTGATAAAATACAGACGCAACCTTTGAAGCAACCCTTTTCTCCCTGAAATCTCAAACCAAAATAAAACCCAGATAACTCTCTGGTAAGCCTAGCCACATGGCGACATGGTTGCAATAAAATTCTGCTGACATTTGTCAGATTTATGGCTATGGGAAGTGCAGCTCTGCCTGACAGCCTGCACTCTGTCTTCCTTAGGCTAAACAACTAATAGAGGTGAAGCTAAATGCACTCCAGTCCTCATACAGTAGCTATTCAATATGATACACTGTGGGATGTCACGGTGGCCCAGTGGATACACCTGTTCCTGGATAATTCATACAGTGTTTTCAGGAAGTATTCAGTCCCCTTCAGTTTTTGCAGACTTTATTTAGTCGTAGATTTAATGTTAAATGAATGAAATTTTCATTTCTGCTCTTCTTCATATTTAGACAGCCCCCTCAAAAAAAGAAAAACAAAAAAAAAACAAAACAAAACAAAAAAAAAAAAAAACGTCAGTGAAAATTTCATATGATGCTCATATTGTACCTGGAACAATGTTCACAAAGCATTTTCATGAGGAAAGGCTCTGCCATCACTGCTGATTTAAAGACACCCTGTTTCTTCAGTCTCCTAACCCATCACCACACCTGCAGAGCTCCTTTAGCTCCAGGTCTTCAATGAGCCAAGCCAAGAGCATCCTAAAGCCCTGACTTTGACTGTTGTCGGAGAACCCTGGCCTCATGGTGCCTCATGGCGCGGCTCCCCTGCTGGTGTGAACCATAGATGTGCTGGCTTGCAGATCCAGAGCTCTTACCTCATTGGATGAAAAATAAAAGCATTTTATTTCCTAATTCTGTCGATTTGGAAAGTGCCATTGAGTCATCTTGATCACAGTTAAGGTTGTTTGGGTGTGTGTTTATGACTTTCTAGCTCTGTCCATATCATCACGAAGACGGCACATGATTCTAATACATTCTGCAGACAGTATATAAAATGCATACTGTCCATACTCAAATGCAGAGTGTGGACTACATGGGCTGCAACTGGACTCTGTCCTTTAGGCAGGAAGTGTATTCAAACTTTAATTGGGGCTCACATGTAGTTTAGTGGAAAGGCTAGCCAGAGAGGAAGCTCACTGACAGCTCTGTGACAAATGGATAACAAGGGATCACATTTAAAAAATATAGATTGAAAAATTATACTGTTTTTTTTCCCATTGAGGAGACAAAGTGACTCAGCACCCATTAAGTGGCTGCTAGGTCATTGCTAAATTGTAGCAAAGTAGGAGCTGAGACCAACAGACTAAATATTTAAGAGCTGACCTTGTGTTTCGTCCATCACTTCTGGTTATGAGCTATAGGTAGTGACCAAAACAATAACATTATGGATACAAGTAGCCAAAATGAGCTTCCTTCACTTGGTCTGGATTCACTATTTGGGATAAGGCTTGAGCCAGAGCTCCTTTGGGTTGAAAAGAGTCCAGTTATGTTCATGCTGAGGTGTTTTGGGAATGTCCTAATGTGAGGAGACCCTGGGAATCCCCTAGGACAGACGTGGAGGGGTGAAGAACACCTGAGCGACATTGCCTAGTGCTGTCACAGCTACGACCTGGGCTGTGATAAGTGGGCAGAAAATGCTTAAAAGGAGTGAATGCTGAAAACAAAAACACATACCAGCTACTCGGAACGTCCTTTTGCGTCTGTCAAATCATCACAGAAATTGCGTTCTCCTTCACACCAATAAGATGGCAATTATGTACAATTAGTACATGTGTTATGTGTAGACACAGAGTTTAAGAGCAATGAAAATGGTTGTCTGCTTGTGAAGATATCAAACTGCAAACATGCTCTGTACTGCTGTGGGTTTGTTGCCATGGGAACAGATGCAAATGACAAAAAAGAAGGAACACCTTGTTTTTTTCTTTTTTTTTTTTTTCAATCACTCCACAAATACTGTATCTGTTCAGGCATACCTGGCATATGGGAGAAGCAAATACAGAAATAATATACACTATACAGAATGGGCTGCATTCATGAGTGTGGGGAAAAGCAGCAGATGTGGTGTTTTCGTGTTTGCACTCAGTAATATCTTCAATTATACAGTATAAATTGTTACATCAGGTTTGGGAGAGCATTTGGTTGCTGATTTGGCATTGTCTCTGCATGTAACTACAAGTAACAATGTAAATTGTTGCACAGAAATACAGAAACATTTTGGGGTAGGTTTTTTTTTGCCTGTGTAAACTGAATAAGAACAAGTCACAAATATTTCTTATAAACAAAATTTACATACAACCTCATACAACATTTCGAAAGCTAATTGTCGTTAAATAGTTGAAACATACATTGTTTACATCCATGTTTACCCGCTGGCGGTCCTCGTCTTCCGGGCCTTTGCTGGCGCACTGAATTACCTTACATTTCCTTACTTCTCCATTACCCTCCCCAAAGCATCAATTACTGCAAAAGGCCAAGCTTGTCATTATGTAAAGGATGCTAATTTCCCCTGATATAGCAAATTATTGTATGAAACATTGCATTTAAAATGCCGATTTATCAAGGCCATAAGAGGCAGATAGAAGGGAAAGAAAAAAGAGCTCTAAAGTAAGTATGCAGACCTGTGCCAAAGAAATCTAACCCATTTCTCCAGTTTAGATCAAATAGATTGCATTTAAGCTCTGCAACATAAGGACCTTCTAGGGGAACTCAAAATTAAAGATAGAAAAGAAAAAAAATTGCTGGTGGGTGTAAGATAATTCAAGAATTGATCACATTAACTTGATTTCTATGCACTTTGCAGTGCTTAGTTTTCTACTTTGTGGTCTCAAATTAGGCCAAGACTTTTTCATATGTAGCATCAGGGTAATCTTATTCAATTTATCTCTGCAGGAGTCCCGAGATATGGGGCTTATCTGCAATTTAGCCTCTGTGCGGCCTGTCGTTCAAGACCCCTGTGGAGGGTTTACCATGAGTGCTAAATACAGAAGAAGAAGATCTTTTTGGTAACCACTTTCTGCTCTATGTAATCTTATATTCTTTATAGTGCTGTCTCTGGGAAAAACTCTTTGGAAACTGAACCTAGCTCACAGAAAATAAAAAGAACCTCAGAAAAATGAAAATATTTTCTCTCAATAATGTTATGGCTGTGTAGGCCCAGTTAATGCTTGATGCAGAGAATAACCCCTCACCATCAGCCATGCTGGGCTACTGTGTCTGTCTGTCCCCTGTCTGGGAGGAGGACTGAGGAGTAGCATTGCAGAGTGGGATGTGACCTACTCCTCAAAAGCCCTCAGCACCACATGCAGAGCCACGCTTGACACAAGAAACCTATGTGAGGATAGCGACCTCAGGTCTCACAGCATGGAGGGACACTCTTTGAAGACCAATGTCCAGACTGAATAATGTGAGGTCTCTAGACGATTGTTATCTTCTTTATGAATTTTTCGTGAGGCTCCTTCCTTATTGTACTTTTTGAGGATGCTTTGGCAGTCTTTCTTTACCTGAGGTTACACGTCTTTTCTGTCTTTCTTTCTTTAAATCTGACCATCCATTGATCTCATATCTGATTGATCTGTCTTTTATCTGCCTTTGATCTGTCCCGTTCAGACTATCATCATTGAAAATGATCCTTTGTTTGCAAACTGCCTTGTCTTTAGTCTTGAACTCTCTGAATGAGATGTAAGTTTAGATGAGCCCATTGAGACAACCCTGGTCATAAAAACGAAGTATTTCTTATGACATTCCCTTGATTTTTTTCATTCCACCTGTCTCTTCCATTGTGTTTTAAAGATGCATACAGTTGCAGAAACAAACACAGCTGTCTGGCGAGTATTATGAGGCTTGATATAAAGAGACCCTGAAGGTGTCTACAGTGTTTTCACTGTGTGTTTTTTTTTTTTGCCTTTTACTGTTTGCCTTTTACTGCAATAGAAAACAGATAGAAAAGCAAAAAACATTGAAAAGTTGCCTCATTGTCTTGCACAATCCAGTATATAGTCTGACTAAATTGCAAAAAGGGCCAGCTGTGGCATGGAAATGAATGGACTTGACTTGAATGCAGCCTAACTGTGGGTTTAGTCATGTCCTGTACCGTACTGTCTCTATGCATACCCACTCACACCTTTGTGTGTGTGTGTGTGTGTGTGTGTGCACTCTGGTCCACATGTACAGTAGGCAAGTCAGTGCCGTGAGCTCATTACAGCAGCTGATGAATAGATTTCCGCTTGGGTGAAAGAGGAGGCAGTGGCGGTTTCCGCCTGAGGATGTTCCTTCCCCAAGAGCAGGTGGGACTCCAGGACGCAGCCTCTCAGAGCTCTGAACTCCTCCCCAGGTAGCTGATGATGGCCTCCAACTAGGCAAACACTGTTCATCATGATACACCTGCTGGCAAACTGATAGAGTACTGGGACAATATTTGGAAAGTGTTCTTCTGGATAGTCTTTGCTTTGTATGTGAGTGTGTGAGAGAGGAAGAGAGAGTGCTTGTTTGTGTATGCGTCTTTTCCGAAGGGCTGTTTCTTTTTTCGGATGCTGCGTGGGTGTGTGTGTGTGTGTGTGTGTGTGTGCGTGCGTGTTTGTGTGACACGTGTGTTTCCCAGAGGGCTGCTGTTTGCATTGGTGTGATTTGTGTCTCTGTTTGGCCAATAGCTCACGCTCGGCGGAGGAGATGCAGCAACAGTTTTACATTCCTCTTCTTGATGTCAGCAGCATTACAACTTCCAAATTTTGTGGCTCTGTATTTACAGTGAGAAGCAAAGATATAAAGACAGTAAATAAAGTTTATAAACACTGTAGACGTCCCACTTTTTATATTTATATATTCTTCTGAGTCAAAATTTATTATCCAGTTTGTGTGTTTTAAAGCTGGAGGTGAACCATTGTCATTTTTTCTCTGGATTCAACTATTCTTTTGCTTTATTGGGTTGTATTGTAAATCCAGGCAACTCATTTCTGAGAGTTTATTGATCAAGTTTATTTGTATGCTTGCAACTTACATTTCTATATTAATCTTTGTATAAAACAAAGCAATACATAAACAGCTAGCAATTAGATACAATTATGAATAGTAATGCATTTATTGTTTCCTGTGCATAGTTACACAGTTAGAATCCCAAGAAAGGTGAACTTCACCATTAAGAATGGCAACTACTATATAAAGATAGTTATAGAATGTAAATACATTGAATGGCTCTTGCTGAAATAAAAAAGTGTTTGATGTAATGAAAAACTTAAGGATTAAAATTTTAACAGAAAACAATGGTTATTTAGCAAGTAGTCAGTGCTTACACCACAGACTCAGATAGTTCAACAGTCTGTGCTTAAGCTAATTCTAGACAGGACTCGCAAATGTCTACACAGTGCATGGTATTACCTTAGATAAGTTTGATAAAGTTAAAATTAGAACTTAACATATAATTGAAACGATGAATTACTGATTCATATTTACCAAATTAAAAACAATTTCAGGCCAGTATCTCTGGCCTGAAATCATCTGTCCAGGGTCTACACTTGTTTGTCTCCATCTTGTCTTTGTGCTGGTATAGGAGCTAAATCTATGCTTGAGGGTGTGAACCCACGCCACCACCACCCTCAACGGGGGGGCGTTCTACGCCCGACCCCCCTTTAGCTCGTCCCTCAAAAAAACAAAGGAGAGCAGGGAAGGTGTAGTTCCCATGCAGAAAAATGTCTTTTTTTTTTTTTTTTACACAAATGGTCGGCCAATGCCCAGCTTCAATAGCTTGATAGATGAGGCCA
>JBBMJY010000004.1:12796375-12839182 GCA_037833715.1 Toxotes lorentzi
GTTAAAAAAAAAAGAGTGTGGTTGGGGGAAAGGGGGGGAAAAAAGAAAAAAAAAAAGGGGAGGTTTTTTTTTGTGGCTTTTTTTTTTTTAAACTTCCCCTTTTTTTTTGGGGGTCCCCCCCCCCCCCCCCCCCCCCCCCTTCAGAGGAGGGCTCTTACCCACTCGACTCTCTCTGGGCTTTACATCAAAAATGACTCGGTGAGATGGATATTTTTTTGAAGGATGCTGGTGTCTTAATATTCCTCCCAGTTTCTTCCTCGCCTCTATCAATGAACAAAGAATATTGGTGGTGTTACAGGATAGCAGCTGGCTCCCGACATGATGAAAACACTGAGACTTGGCTTTGATGTTGTAAGCCTTTGTTTCCCTTTGGTTCAGGTGTGTGTAGGCGTTTGTGTGTTCAGTTGATATTAAAACCATCTCGTCGTATTTTATTGTCATTGTGCCTCTTTTTCTTGATCACATTGATTATTAATGTTTATTAATGAAAATGACTCACTTTTATTTTAGACACATTACTTTTAAAGTTGTGTTTTATCTTCTTCTCAGCCTCACTTTCTGCAGTTTTGATTTTCGGAGTGTGGCCAATGTGACATTTGAAAGACTTTCATAATAATTACTGTTTGAGGAGACTCATTATGGAGTGACAGGGGACAGTAATAGTATTGGTTTAATGTTATTTGTAGAGCCATATTTCCTCTGGAGTGTGATATTTTAAAAGTGAAGCTACTTTGGCAAATTTATTCTCTTACTCATCTAATGTTGGCCGAATACAGAGAAAGATGGCAACTGACAAGTCCGATTCACTTTGTCTTTATCAAAGTACATGTATTTCTTTGTCCCAATTGTAGAGAAAGACATAAGAGCAATCTGTAACTCTGGCAAGAGTCTGATTTCAAACGCTCAACCACAGCCCAGCATGATGAACTAGTCCAAGCTCTTTTCTGTAATAGCGAATCAGAAAAGCTGAATCCAAGCACCATTCAGTTCAATTTCAGCACTTCTTCTTAACTCTGTCTGCCCTGAGTTCATGTTTTTTTATGTGAACCTTTTCACCTAAAAACCTGCAGTTTATAGTGACTCAGTACAGTCATTTGGTGGCATCCAAGTTCAGATGTCATTGTTTTCACCCTTCAAAGTGAACCAAAATAAAAGAGTTACCATTCAGATTTAATATCAGCCTGTAAAATGTACCCTTTAAGTCAGTCTGTAAAAGTAAATAGCCCCTCTTGCTAATGGTTATTGGTAATGTATTGCCACCCTCTAATTTTAGGTCTGTCACCACTGGCAGCTTAGCCCTCCCATCAGTCCAAAGTCCTGCTGTCACACCACCCAGTCCCCAATGGTGAAATGACCTTCTAACTCTAGTAAAACTGCAAAGTCACACCCCATCCTCCACTGAAGGCAGAACACTTTTCAAAAAGCAGCTCAAATTCCCATCAAACACCCGAGCCACACATTAACCCCTCTCCCCTTCAAACTCTAATTGCTCCTAATAAATGTATTCCTTTACTTTGCACTTTTTTCTTTATTAGCTCATCATTCTGTGATCGCAGAAGATAAGTCAATTTACAGTAGTAAGACTCATTTTAACATTTATGGTTGTTTGTAATTTGGTGAACTAGTGACAGTGACATTTTTCTACTGTTGTTTTCACTGTAATCTGCACTAATTAGAAATTGTGCCCTAGTATATGTATAACATAAAATGGAACCAACTCCAAAAAAAGTAAAAATGGCATGTAACTCTTGTTAAGATAATGCAGATAAAGCGCTGTTTTCATTCTTTCACTTACAGTAATTTACAATCTCGTGGTTTCTCTCGAATCATGTTTAACTGTGACCATGAATGGACACTGATTATGTTCTACAGGCGGCTGTGTAAGAAAAGCATTAACCTGTCAATGAAATTCAGTCTCTCACTATCACTGCCATCTTTTCAGCGTTACTGCTATCTATGTTCCTCCTGGGCCAAAAGGTACCCCCTTTGCTTTAATAGCCGCCAATCTTGAGCCTGAATTGTGCATGGAAAATGAGCTTGAAAGCACCATTTGATGACATTTAGTATTAATGTTTCCTTGGAAGACGTTAGATCTGCGATTCTCGGCCAGATCAATCTGCATATATTCATGGCAATTATATGGTAATTTAAGAGGGAAGCCTTGCATTCATGAATACTGCTCATCAATCACAATGCCACATTTAAAATTCTGATTCTTGCACTGTCGAAGAACATGTGATGCAGATGGCCTACTTACAAAGTGCATGGCTGTCCACATGAGCACGGTATACTCAAAGACACATTTACTTTTAGGGACTTACCACTTGTACTGCTAGTTTTTTATTTCCTGTTACTATTCAGTACTTAATGTTTAATGTAAGATGTACCCACAAGTGTCCAGTTGTGTATCACTGAACTTTCCTCATCATAGAGTAGAAAGGCCACTTGCCTCAAAAGCTGACTGACATATTGATAAAGATCCAGGTATATATTTTTTCAAATAGCCAATTTGCTATCAGCACTTAATTGAGGAAAAAGGAACAGTGGTCAGTGGTAGTAACATGGAGTTTAAAATTACCAACCATTTAGTACAATAGCTGCAACACGTAGTCATTTTCAAATGAGAAAATCAAATTTCCCGTTGTGCCTCACATCATTATTCAGTCAGACATCTTTTGATAACTGCTTAGGGGGTTCTTACCATAATTGACCAGTAGCAAGCAATATCCATTCAATAGAGAAGCTACAATAGAGGTTGCTAGGAAACGTTTTTCACGAGTATCGAAGAAATATGCAAATTAAAGAGTTGTTATTTTTGTATGCCATCATCTACCAACCTGTACGGCTGCATCATTCACATCTAATCGTCTGAATGTGAGATAAAAGTAAGATAAAAAGAGATATTTTAACACCGCTTTTCAATGCACAAAAAAATTTACACAAGATGTCTCAGTCTATGTTGATGTCTTTCAATCTGACCCTAAAAATATTATTTAATGACACAAATGTAGTGTGGTTTCCTGAGAGTTGTCACTGTAAACCGAGTACTATTTCTGCCTTCCAGAGTCACACCGTTGTGTTTGAGCCCAAAACACAGCCACTAAATATGACGCTGGACTCCTTGAGGAAAGAACAAGCAATTAACCCAAGATTGATGTCAGTTTCCCCAAACAAAGTGAGATTGAAACTGTTTACCTGAGCTGTAAATTAGATCTCGGGCATGACAACTGGCAGCATTTAGAATGGATCACCAGATGCCCAGACATCTGTGTGATTCCCTCAAGGGTTAGAGCAGTGCGCATGAATGTGTGTGTTAGTGGATCTGCATTCATGGTGTGCATGCATAAAACTTTGCATCTGTGTCTGTGTGTGTGCTTGTGTACGGCGATGCATACGTGAGTGACTTGAATTATTTACAAGAAGCCACTGAGAATGGTTCTGCCAGCAGCCTTGGTACGAAAGCACACAGATGGAATTTTGGAAAGGGGCAAGAGGATGAAGAAATAGTAGAGGGAGGGAGAGAGGAAGGAGTCAAGGAGGGAGGCGCAGGAAGGAAAACAGCAGGAGAGGATCACACAGAGAAACAATGACAAAGTCAAAGTGTGTCTCATCCTGATTAAATCATGAAGTGGCTGCAGTAGCAGCAGCAGTTGCAGGCGTATGCCCAATCATGGACAAGCACTGCTGCACTGAGAGGAGAGAGAAACCACACATGTTTTAGCAGTGGAAATTAGAGGCAGGAGGAGACAGATTAAGAGTGAATGCTGTGAAAGGTGTGTGTGAGTGTGTGTTTTTAGAAGTCTGATTTCTACCATCTTCAGTCCCTCATCTGTTAAAGTGGCACTCCATCAAAAGCAAACAAACAAAAGCTGATTTATTATCTCTCTCATCTCACACAAGTTCCCAAAACTGTAAACACGGTTGCTCATTTCCATTTTGACTACGCATTTATTTAAAGGTACAGTTTTGTTTTGTATCAATATATGTCCTCCACTGATGCCTTTAGAGGAAACCTTAACTTTTGTTTGTGGTAATTGAATCGTAGTGTAGTTCAAAATGGATCTTTTGTGTCTGACAGATCAGCTTTATGCTGTGAATATGACCTTTTAGTCAAGTAGAAATTGTTGTTCTGTTGACACAGAATAGGGAGGGGGATGTAATGTTAATGCAATATCTGCATCTTTAAAAACTTGCATCTCTGGACTCTGTGCCCTTTTGAACATGGATAATTTTTCTTTTTAACCTTTATTTATCATTACACCCCCCCCCTTGGGAAGTGCTCAGTACAATCTCAGTCAACTCCACTAAACAGCTCCAGTGGAACAGGTGGGTGGTTAAGCGCCTTGCACAAGGACACCTTGACAGCACTGGTCGAAGAAAGGGGGGAGTATTACTTATTATGTCCTGCAACCAACCAATTTTTCCTGCTCTGTCCAGGGAATTTAAACTGAAAAACCTTCTCTCCACAATCTTGTTTCTCATTCGCTCTCCCGTCCAGACTTTCCGAGTCAGACTGTGGTTTTGCACCAGCAGCCTTGTTTTTATTATAACCTTCATACTCCACCCAATTTGACTGTGTTAGGTCAGTATGTTTATAAAAGCCAAGGTGTTTTTCAGGCTGAATCACTCTAACGCCACTCCACTAATGCTGCTTACCATCACAGCAATACATCATATGGCCCCCACTTGTAAAATATATTAACCATAAGTGTACCCTCCCCTCTTGTAATGGGGTTCGAGCTGTAATTTTTGTGAGGTGCTGAAAATTGAAACAGGTGTTTAAAGGTCCAGTCCTTGATTCTGCTGTAAAGAAACTGTCCTTGACGGTGCTTTCAAGGACACTTTGGAATCAGAGGCATGGGAGTGTACTGCAGAAAAGCAAACTGCTTTGGAGTTTGCTTCTTCAATTGTCAGTTTTTCGGTGTCCTTGAATGCATCAACTGTTCAAATTTCAAACAGTCCCCGCTTACATCAGTATAACCAAACAACAATCATACAGGATTTGTAGTCAATGAGCTAAAACACAGGAGTAGACTTTTAAGGCTCAGTAAAACTTAGATGAGGGGCAGGAAGCTGTCAGCAATGGCTGACTTTTCATTTTTCTGATGGCAGAAGCATTAGTTTTGGTTATAGTTTTAATGTCAGTAAACTTTGTTGAGAAGGCAGTTGAGGTGGTTCGAGGGCAATAAAAAAAAAAAAAAGTAGTTTAAGGGTAGTTTTAGAGCCAGAGAGCCAGTCTATTCATCCTGCACTGTTACAGTACAGGAGTAGTAGACTGTATTTTTTTTTTTTTTTTTTTTTTTTTTTTTTTTTACATCAAAGCTGCCAGTATTTTACAGAGCCAAAGATTTTTCCTTCATCTCAGGTCAGATAAGTATCTCACGCTGCATATAATCTATAACTGGGCATTAATATTCTTTATGCAAACCCAGTATCAAGCGATTCTAACGTGAGATTATGCTGCAGGTTTTACACGGTGCTACACAGGGAGCAGATATTAAAAGACCCATGATAAGGGTTGCTAACAACACAAACAGGCTGACATGTAGGTCTTACCCTGAGCAGTTGTAACCCTCAATCCCTGGTCCCATCTGTTTTCTAAGGAGCTTTTGTCTGCCTACTTCATATGAAACAAATCATTTTTCTTTTGTCCTGTTGGACTCAGTTCAGGAGCGACAGAAGGCTCCTTTTCAGCTCCCACAGCTTTGCTTGAGCAACCTGCTTTTGTTACGTTTCTCTTCACATGGCATCAATCAGATGTGTTCAATTTTATTTCAAATGTTATACACAACCATTTACATTGAATTATTAATATGGGTTGCAGTGCTAATGAATACATCATTTCCACAGAACTGTTGAACTGAACTGAACTTTCCATCCAGAGATCACAGTTCCTCTTGTATTCATCCGAAACTGAACGCTTAAGAAAATGCGGTCAACCTGCATTACTTCCTGTGGAAGACGGATTATTTCAAGGGGAGAACACAGAAATACAAATAAAATGTGTCAGGTTTGGGGTGGAGGCTGATTAACTGTTGTGTTTAAAGTAACAATTGTAATACTGTATGTACTGTCCCGCTCACTTTTACTATGAGGGCAGCTAATCTGATGTTTACTGACTTGAAAATGTTACAGATAGTTGTTTTAAGAGGTCTGTTGGTTCATTAGTCTCATTTGGTCACCTGTTGTTGGTGGTCTCAGTTGTCCTGATCTAACCTTCTGTTTTCTGAAACACCTGTTTCCTTGCACCGACAATGATCTCAGTCCTGGCTGTGTGTGTGTGTGTGTGTGTGTGTGTGTGACACCTGTATCTGTCATTTCGGATGAGTTTCGGCGACATCTTCTACTGTGTTGTTACCGTGGTTCCCTTTAGCTACAGCTGTTGGCACATCCATTCATTTAACAGAATGAGAGGCCTCTCAGCAGGAAGCTAAATTGATATGCAACTAAATTACACATTTGACTTCACATCTCATGTAAAATATGGTTCAGGAGGCAGAGTACTGCCAATTAAGTTTTAACTTGTGTCAGCAAGATTTTCAGCAAGATTTTCTCACTTTGTTGAATTCAACAACTTTTTTTTTTCTTACTTCCTTTGCCTCATCTAACAAGTCTTAACTTTAGTCTTAAAATATTAAATCTTTCCAACTGTGAACTTCACTTCTTTGATTTATGTAGCATAGTAAAATACCTGACACTTGTCTACTAAGGCATTTTAAATTTGATGAGAGGAAATTTTATCCAAACCTTACACAACACTGACGTGATTAACCAAAGACTGGATAAAGAGTAGGAAATGGAGTATGTCTTAGTCTATAGTAACATTTAGTTCATCAGTTTATTCAGTTGAGTGCATAAAGGAATAACAGTATCACTGAGCAAGCATACCAAACATACTGAGCTAAAATAAGGACACTTTTCATTTTTATTGACACCTGCAACTAAACCTTATCTGAGTAAGACTAATTTAATTAGTGCTGCTGAGAACACACAAGTACTGAGAGTGAGTGCTGGATTAACATAATCTATAAATGTCTGTCTCTGTACGATACAGTGGGAATTAGATCAAATTTGGCTCCATGCTTTAATGCAATTTTGGGTACTTAATTAAACCAATATTGAGATTGATGCTGCTGAGAATAGAAAGCTGACACAGACCTTAAATTCGTATTAAGTAGAAGGGAAACAAAACGTACCGACATGTAGCTGTTCTCAGACAAAATGACTTTTTCTTTACATCATGTAATATGGATGTGATGCAAAATCCAGCACTGTATAGATGAGTAACTGATACATTTAATTGGAAATGTTGTTTTGTTGGCAGCCTTATTGTCTTGGTGAGGTTTTGAACAGATGATTGTTGATATTTACTTCCATCTTCCACCCCCTAGGGACGGTGGCAGTTAATCCACTGTTTGGGATAGTAATTGCTTGGATTTTCTTTTTGCTTTTCTTTCTGCATTATTCATTAACTGCTCCATTTTAATTAATTATTCCAGATGACGAAAAGGCTCCGGAGACACAAGAGTTTGCTGTAAACGCACGTCATGCCTCCGTATACTGACACCAAAGCAGCTCCTAAAACAAAGACAGCTCTGTGAGCTATTGTAAGGATGCATGCCAATAACCATTTTTAATGAGAACATCACTGCCTGTAGTTGTACCGTAGGTTCAACTACAGGAGTATTGAATTCATAGCGTAATTACTCTTGGTGTGTCTGGTGTTTGGTATATAATTCCAAAATGAGGACTGAAGAAACTGTATCCCTGAAATCCAGCAACCAGTGGTAGAGGAAGTATTCAGATCATTAACGTCAAGACAAATTTGCATAATAAGTCTTTTTGAATCATAGAAAACATATGATTCCACTTTTCTTTGACTCCCTCCACATTCACATGTTCCATTTACTTGTCTGCGTCTGTTTGGGCAGACATTACAAATCATGTACAAAAATGAATCACAAGAATCTTGATATGACTGAATTTGTCTCTTTAACTTTGCTATTGCTCTGACATTACTCTCGAGAAATTGAGCTTATCCACTATAAGTCATCATGGGCTTTGGTAATTAAAGAAAGTACAGTGATGAACTGTGTTTCCCTAATGCTCTCAAATTAGTCACTGCTACAAGCAGGAGTACTCCAGGGTGCACATTGTTACAACATACTGTACTGTACATGTGACCAACTGGCCTAAATCTGCTTCACTGCTTCCCCATATTTTAATACACTGTGCCAGTTAATTCTCCCATTTCTTTTACAGTTTCTTAAGCTGTTCGTTCAAAGTACACCTGAACTCGCAAATCTATTTTATACATGAAGCCCACCACAGATTCAGTCAAGCACTCACTCGCACGCCAACACATTAATTTATACATTCAGTCATTCACTTACAGTGTTCTGTAGTAGCAATTAGAGCACGTCACTCACTAATTAACTTTTTGATGGTTTCAAAACTGTCATTGTTCCTCAAAGGAATCAGTTTTTTTTTTTTCAATCAGTGTGAAAAACAAAAGCCTGTTATAGATTTCATTTTTTTTATTTCAGTCTGATATCAGCAGTAGTTTGCAGAAGCACTGAAAATGAAGATCTACTTTGGGAACTAGGCTTTGCCCATTGTGTCTTTCTGTTTCTCACTTTCCTCTATCTTAACTATCTTAGAATATATTCTGTCAAACAGGAGAAAAACACTACATCACTGGACTAGAGTGGAAATTTATTTGAGAATTGCTCTGCATGGCGTGTCATAAAATAAATCAACACATCGGAGCTCAGAGACAGTTCGTCTCGGATTTGCGTGTGATGAGTGACAGTCTTTGGCATGAGTGAAGGGAAATGGAGGTTGGCCCTGGATCCTGAAGGGCCAAAAAAACCAATGGGTATTTAAATAGCTGTATATCCCAGGCTGTTGAAACATGTCATTCCAGGTGACAAGCTGCTGTCTGAAGGACTGGCTTCCACTGTTACGAAATTGTTATGTCAGAAAGCCCTTCAATCCTGATAGTTTGTTACACTGTATGAATTCAGCACAGTTACGAAAGGGGAGAGAAAGAGAAAGAAATATCGCAGCCAGACAAAAAGTCACCAATTCTTTTTTTAGGAGCAATCCTCTGAAGGGACACAAAGTTGAAATGGGGTACATGTTTTTTAACTGCCCAGCCCCAATGATAAATTGACCTGTTCTACGTTTGCACTGTGGTCATTTCTATAAATAGTCTGAAGGCAGAGAGGTCTGAATAACTCCCAGTCCATCCAGGTCACCTCATTATTAATGGAAAACTACAACTTTGACAAAACGTGTTACTTGTATTTTATTTTGTTTTTTTTTTTTACTTGTGGTTTGATGACTTCCCCCAACGGTGGCAGATGTGTGTGACCCAGATAGCTACACATAATGAACTGAGGAGGCGACGTGCAAACGGGAAAGCCATATCAACAGAGGCCAGGCAGGGAATTCAGAAATACATGTGTTATTTGTTTCTGTTTTGTTAATTTCCCCCTTCATTAGTTCTGTTTTCTGGTTAATGGCCTGCTTTGCTACTATTCCTACCTGCTGGCAGAGAGAAGGACTTCAGTTGTAAACCTTTAATGAGTCAATATCAGTGCACTAGTGCCAGTGTTCCTTTGGGCAGACAATTGGGTATGCAGTGCAGTCAAATGCACTCTGACTTCTTGTTCTGTTTGAGGTATTTATTCCCTTTTTTACCTGATTTGTAACATTGAAAATCTAAAATAACTCATTGCAAGACTGAGAATATGTGGTTAGTATACAATACAAAAACTCATTTTTTTAATGTTCCATTAGCCATTGTAAAATATAGTTTCTCTGTGTAAAAACAGTTTTGTGACAGGTCCACTTGCTCCTATCAAAGGACATGGCAGTAGACAACAAAGTATTTTTTTCTATTTGAACTCTGGGAGGTTTTAAAACTCATGAAATTTTCATGGTGAAGATTGATTTTTACAGTCTTTGAGGCTAGGCCACGTCACCTAATTTATGTTAGTGTGTGGATTAGATTTATTGGCAACGTTTTTACAATCCAGGATAGTGACATCCATATACTGCACTCAACTCATTGGCACATTATATTAACTGTTAAAAAATGGTTGCTTATTCAGATTAATTGTAAAAGAATAGGCATTGTCCAAAGGAGGCCTGTTTAAGAGGTATAAATGTCATCGGTTAAGGTAAACGTAAGTGGGCTGAGCCAATGAACAAACTCTATAAAAATGAACTTTCGACAAAGTAGAATAGTAAAATGCAACTCACGACCATATTCATAAGTTTGAATCACTGACACAAAAAAGCTGAACAAATGTCTCCCCCACAACACATGCCTCTCAACTGAAGGTGCAATCGACTGTTCCCAAACAGTTGACCTAGACCTAGTAAAGAACTTAAAGACTGAAAGATGAGACAAAATATCTTTACCTTTATGTACCAACAAGCAAATGACTGTATTGTAATTATTGTGAGCGAAATAAATGACCATATTATCAACTGATTGCATTGTCTCTCATTAGCTCAGGGGGAAAACATACTCATTATAATTGAGGGCTGTCATCAAAGATGAAATTAGCTTTCTATGTTTGCTTCATTTGATGGTAATGAAAACACCATTGGCATGGTATTGCATGATTGTGGAAACTCAAATGCGAACCAGTTCATCTTGCCTCTTGAGAAAACATCTGAGACTAAATTAATTTCCCTTTTATGCCGTGGGTTTACGCTTGGAATGACTGCTAATACAATGAACATTTTGATTAAAAGAGGAGTCACATGCAGCAGAATTTGTTTGAAATATTTGATAGCATGATTTAATTATCATTTTAACTCAAATTATGATTTTAAGCAACAAAAATGTGTGAACTTTTCCTTGCTTTGACAAAGAAGTTTCTAAAAATATACTGCAGGTGTGGTAAAGTATAAAATGATATTACACTTTAGTGTCATCATTGCTCTTTTAGCCCAAATTGATGTTTAGTTAGGTGCTGAAGCTGCTACATTAATGTGAAAAAAAGAAAAGAAATCAAATAAGACTCCCACACAAAATACTTTTCCTTTTGCTACTGAAGCAAATTTGTGACCTATAGTCAAAAAAGTTCACAGACAGAATTTAGATGAAAGGTAAAACTCTCAGATAAAAGGGATGAACCGTTTTCTCTTTGACTGAGCAGAAAGAATAAAAGCTGTGTTCTCAGCGTACATCCCTGTCTTCCTCTTGTTCCTTTTTGTGTTGTTTTTCAAGTGTCAGTACACTGCAGAAATGATCTTCACATACATATGTGGGGGGAAAAAAATTTTCTCTCACCTGCCAACTACTTGATCGTACTCGGTGAAACTGTGAGGACATCATCCATCCTCATTATTTTACCCGTGGTAGTTGTCATTTGAAGTTTCTTCTTTATTCTTGCTGCTACTTTGCGGTCCTCAGTTATCCTTAGATTTCTGTAGAAGTGGAAAGTTTTCTGCAGTTACATCATACTCCACTTACTGTACTGTGTAGGATGTGTGGTTATCTCTTAGAAAGCTGAACAAAATTTGTCATTTGATCGTCTAAATGTTCTTTGTTTCTGATTGCTGCACTTTATAATTATGTCCTGTGATGTCAACATCCGAACCATGCCTGTTAGCGTTGAAAATGTAAATATGTTTACTATGGAATTTGAAAAACCTACACACAATATTAAGGAAGGCAGGTCTTAGATCTAGTTTTAAGTTTCTGTTGTGCTCACAGGGCGCATGTTGCTAACAGAGAATTAATGTGAACTTGGAGGTGACAGAGGGTAGTTTCCCTGAAGCTCTCCCACATCGGGCCATGCATTCAACTACATGGGACACAAAAAAAATTAGATAGAAGTGAGCCATTGGCAATTTCCTGCACATCCCTTTACAAGCAACTGAAAACATTTTTGGAAAAGCTGGTTGGCAGGGTGTCAAAACATAAGGTGCATGAAGTAAGAGGAAGAAACAGTCCAGAGCGTGGCTTCATTTCATGAAGAAAGATGATGACAGTGCTGCTTGTAATATCTGTAAAATGGTCATTTCAAATAAGTGTGGAAACACCAGAAATACGATGAAACGTCTTTTAATGCAGCACGGACGGTTGGAGGTGGCTGTACATGCTGTTGAGGAGGAGGTATCATTACTAAGACACGTTTTAAACTTGACTGGGTATTTAAAGCCGGTGGTAGAGATGGTTGCCGTGGGGGAGTTAGGGGAGAGAAAATGAGGTGGGGGAAGGGGCTGTGGGTAAGTTCAGAAAGAGTTAAGCGTTTATTTATTTCAGTGTACCTCCCACTAACTGAAAACTACCAAAAACTGGCCATTCTTTCTGTGACTCTGAAACTTTCCCTACAAGGTCACTGCAGTATTTGGGCAGGGTAATGTTGGATGTTAGTCCAGGGTTCTCTGTCGTCAGTGGGGTTCAGTTAGGGCACATACTGCCAGAGGCGGCCATCTCCTCCAGTCCCCACATTCAGGCAATTTAAAAGCTGTATACTCGTGGGATCATCAGGCAGCAGCTTGCAGGCCTCAGCAAGAGCTGTGAAAGGCCTTGAGATTACTGTAACTTACACTGCAGGTGTAGGGGAGAGAGGAGGCTGGATGCTAAAAATGTAATCAACGCCTGAGCTTGTTCTCAGGCTCAATCTATTAGCAGGAGAGGGGGCTTGGTAATTATTTTCTTTGGCTAAATCCGCTTCACCAGGGCTGAGGGTGCAAGTGCAACTGTATTTATATTCCATCTCTGCCTTTGAAGATCTGCTTATTCTTTGTGTTGTTGTTGTTGACCCTGTACTGAACAAATTCTGCTCTTGTATTTGTTTCATAGGTCCTACAGTAGGAAATAGTTGGCAAATACCGTAATTTCCGGACTATAAGCCGCAACTTTTTTCACGCGCTTTGAACCCTGCGGCTTAAACAATGATGCGGCTAATTTATAGATTTTTAAGGGCTAACGTAATGCCTCCAAAACATTTAGCCTCGTCACATCAGACCAATGAAATTACCGCTCACAGGTCACAGTGGACCGATGAAACTGTTAAGTCAAACGCACTCGCGCTAAATTCTTCAGAACGGCCATTTTGTGCTTTGTGCGCAAAATGACCATCATGGAAAAGAACGGAGTGAGAGGAAGATAGCATCAATGACTTTTCTGGTAGGCTACTGTATTTTTTTTTTTTTTAACCAGCCGTTTTACTGCCATGTTACTGCCGTGTTACAGGCATTGTTCAGAAAAAAGCATTTATTTCAATAAAAGTTCAAAAAATCTTTTGGTGTACCATCTTTCTTTGTAAATATCTCATGTTAAAACGTTGACACCTGTGGCTTATAGACAAGTGTGGCCTATTTATGTACACGTTTTTTGTTTTTTTTTTCTTTTTAAATTTAGTGGGTGCGGCGTATATTCAAGTGCGCTCAATAGTCCGGAAATTACGGTAAAGGACAATCAAGCTAATGGAAGCTGTTGGATGGGACTGAATATGTTTTTCTGCTAAAAAGCCCAGTGGAAATGGGAGGAAATTTGTTTTTATGCCCCCCTCACCAGCGATAGCTGTGGCATTGTTTTTGGGTTGTCCATACATAGGCATGTCCGTCCATCATTCATCATCATCTGTCTGTCCCATTGTCTTGAATGTGATATCTCAGGAACGCCTTGAGGGAATTTCTTCACATTTAGTACAAACATTTACTTGGACTCAAGAATCACCTGATTAGATTTTGGTAGTCAAAGGTCAAGGTCGCTTTCACCTTCCATCCGTCCCATTCTTGTGAATGTGATAGATCATGAACACCTGGAGGGCGGAGGGCACTTTGCTGTAACATCATAATGTTCTGTAACAACACGCAATACCTTTTTATTAAATTCCTCCAACGTCTTCACTACATACTGTATATTATTTGAGTCCTGACAGACATGGATATAAACTGCAACTTTACTGGTTGGCACAAGTGTACAACAATTTTTCAGCAAGTATCTTTGGAGTGCTGACTCCTTTGTTCCTGTTGGTTCCTGTTGTAATGTTGCACTCACAAGTGTGCACACAAATATTGTAAGTAGGATTGTCAGTGTGTACATCGCACACTTAGGCACCACAGGTTAATCTTCCTTATCACTTCCAAATCTGTTTGGCTCTGACTCTGGGGTTTGTTTACAACCTTTATGAGCATCATGTACTGTCTGACTTTTTAATGATGTCACCACATACTGGCAGTGGCCCATTTAAAAACACCACCATCCCCCACTCCCTGCTGTTGGAACGCTCATTGAGGTGTGTGTTCCTCAATATTAATTCAGGCAAGAAACATCCAGTGCAAGGAGACTAAAATAGTTATTGGACATAAAGTGTGTTATACAACAATTTGAAACCAATAGTAAGGATTTTCTAGAATTAGGGCATGAATACCTCGACTGAAATAATCACTAAAATAAAACTCATTTAATACATAACCAAACCTAAATGCAGCCTTACATCCTTCATCTCAGTGAAATTTAAAAACTAGCTGTACCCGCTCAGTAAATCAGTTACAATGTGATGGACAACCAGAAATGGGAATTGGGGGCTTGCAGGTTTTTTTATAACACTAACTACTAAAATAACACTGATACTAGTGATATTTACTATAGTAAGTATTTAGTTGATTCAGATGAGCACTAAAACCAAAGAGGGCAACAGGGCAGTCGCTGCAGCCCGTGTAGCTCCTAAACTCTGCATGTCTCTCTAAGTTTCACTTTTTGTCAGACTGACGGGCTTCTCTGTGAGAGTGAGTAAGTAAGAGCGAGAGAGAGTTGGATCCAGAGGAGGAGAGAGGAAGAGATATAGGCCTGGTGTGTATAGTGCTGATCTGCAGTTTAAGACACCCATTCTAGACGATAGGCTTGCAGACAGACACGCAGGCAGGGACTGAATGCTACTGTACTATTTCTGCTTCACTGCTTTGCCACTAACTTTGGTGTTGCAATGGGTTCCTCATTTTGTCGGTGCCAAGCTGCACACACTCTGATAAGGCTTCGTGAGCACACAGTGATCCACTCTGCTGAATGTATGGCGAGGCAAACTGGCAGACAGTTTGCCTGTACTCAGGATATCTAGAGGCGTCATTTTAAATCGGTGGGGGTTATGTATTAGCTGAGAAATGTTGGTGACACTTTAAACTATGAATCATCACTTTGTGCTGCCTTTGCTTTTAATAACAACAGCTCTGTATTCAGAAAGCAAGAATGTTGTTTAATCCATCACTCTGACCATGGTATTTCATTCACGGTCAGTTGTGACAGCTCACAGCTGATCCTATCGGCTGACTCCTGCAGTCCCCAGTCACATTCAAAAAGTCAATGAGGTCTTTATAACTTGACAGCTCCTACTCATACTGTACGGATTGTCCATGCTGCTGCTGCTGCTGCTGCTGCTGTTGACCCAGGTTGCTGCAAACTCCCTCCACCTCCCAAACCTCCTCCTGCTGTTCTTTGTAGACGGATGCTGCGCAAGCTGTTTCTGAATAATGGCTGGGTTTGTGCCATGGTTTCACATTTATGGAAATATATGTCTGTGGAGTTTTTATTGCACTTCCTGCAGAATGTCTCACATGCTGCTTGGATTCATCTGGAGACGAGGATCCTCAAGAGCAAAAACCTTGCTGTCAAATACAACTGTACTGTAATTTGTTGTAATAAATGCTACTACATTCTTTGACACATACATGTGTAACTGAATTACAGGATACAACTAAGGATTACTTCAAAGTTAAGTCCCTAAGGTTTTTATTATTTCAGATTGCATTTTTGATATTATTATTTGCATTCTTTCTACAAAGGCCACTGAATGTATATACAATCAGTAGCCAGCTATCCATAGTAGGTTTCATTGTTACTGGTTGAGTCCACCTTTCCTGAGCTAGATTAAGATTACCTGTACACCCACAATGGATTTGCGAGAAATGGTGTATGTATGTCCTTCAGTGTTACAGTTTGTAATTTTACCTCATTTGTAGTAACTTTTCTGCTCTTTGACAGCTCTCCTACAGTCAGAGCTGTAGGAGAGATGTCATGATATTGCTTATTTCCAACCATTAGTCTAAAACCTAAAGATATTCAATTTACAATGATATAAATATGGAGAAAAGCAGCAAAACGTCACACTTGAGAAGCTGTAAGCTGCAAATCTTTGGCATTTTTGCTTGAGAAATGATTTTAAACAGTAGTTCATAATTGGTCATAATTAGTCGTAAAACTGTTCTGTCAACTGTCTGCCATGTAATTTTTATTAATCATTAACCTTTAGCTCTGCAGAAGTATTTTCAGCAGCCTAGAGTCTTTTTCACACTTTGTCATACAAAACTTAATTATGTGCATTTCCTGTTACGTTAAACATTCTGCAACTTTAGTGTGAATAATAAAATGGAGAAAGTTAAAGGTTTAAGTGTTTTCAGTCGCAGCGGTCACAGAAGAAACGCTGGATAGATGGCAGTAAGCAGATTTCAACAGCTGCCAACAGCGATTATGCAATATGAGGCTCTCCTGTGACTTGTATCACCCTTCCAAGATTGGCTCAGCTCTCTTAGACCTTGCTGCCCTCAGGAGCAAAGAGTGTCCATCATATTCATAATTATCTGGAAGGGAGGTCCATCACCATTGCACATTAGCAGCACACAGACAGCATGGCAGTAAATAATCCCATCATTTCAGCCAGAGGAGGGCAGGCAGACATAAATTTAACACAGAACACTTTTACATCCTGGAGGGAATGTAGGGAGGTTTCATCATCTAAAGGATTGATGCCTCAGATTTCCCTTCCCTCCCTGCGTCTTTTAGCCGGAGCCAAGAACTCATCGAATAAGTACAGGAGAAATGTTTAGCTTTTTTTTTTGATTCAAACACATCTGAATTGCAGTGGATGTATAACTGCTTTTTTTCTCCACCGGAATTCTGAACAGATTGTTCTGGCGAGCAACACTTGAAGCAGACCAGCAACAAATCCGTTTTGATGTCTTACCAGCACTGGGTCACGCTCTGCTATGAAGAAATCTTTTTGTCAGATCAGACCTGGATGATTTCTAGTGAGGAGAAATGTTCCTGGCTCTTGCAAGTTTTAAAGGCTCACTTTTTGGTTTTGCTGATTTTAACCAGACATACCCAGACATTTTTGAAAGGAGCAGATCACTTTTAACTTTTTTTCACCCAGATTTAATGTTTTGGTTTATTCTGCTAACATTTAACATCACAGCAGAACCTCTTGCAATGTGCAAAGCCCTGAAAATAGTTCTTGTAATAGAAAGTAAAGAGAAACATGTGGAGGATGTGCAAATTAGCAGCTGGTCACTCTACAGTGTTATCAACTAACCAATAAATGGATAAAATACCGAATGTCACTTTGCAATGGTTTTTCCACAGATTTTAGAGTGGCTTCCACCACAACCTATCATCAACAAGCCATGTTTTTTGTTGTTCATCAGCATGAAATCCTTATTTCTCACCACTTGAGTGTGGCAGCATTAGGACTGCATTTGGGAAGTCTAAATTCTCTATAGCAGAATGTATTATGTTTTTTTTTTCCTTTCAGCAATATACCCCCTTTAAATGTCTGGGACTTTTTGTTCTTTCCTTCAGTCCATTCCCTTTAGCATGACAAGGACTTTTTTCTCTGTTTGTTTTCCCCTGCCTGACATTTATAAAGTGTGAGCTTGGAGGATGCTCTGCACGCTGGAGAGGAGCTCCATCTCCGGGACATTGGGCATCCATGGTGCGAGCAGCTTCGGATCACTCACTTAAGCAGCTAACATTTCAAACGGGCAATAAAGAGAGTCCTAGTCCCTCTAGAACAATAAAACAGTGTTAGAGTCAAGGGTGGATGCACAGTAATACAGACAGATATTTCTCTGCCACTGCGGCAGCTGCTGCGCTCAGCAGAATAAGAAAGACTGAATCAAAGGACACTCACTCTAGCAGAGATTCAAGTGTAACCTTGACTTTCTTACCATAGACAAAGGATAAAAGATGTACCTAGAGAGGGGAACAGGTCATTAGGGCACTAAAGGAAATCATGACCTTAATCAACCTCTCTCAGTGGAGCAACATTGGTGCATATGTTTCCTCTTACACAAGCCTTTGAAGTGCCTTTAAAATATAATTATTTAACATGTAAAACAGTGGAATCTCCTTTCACATATCTTAATATTTTCCCTCTGAATATATTATTGTGGGGACACAGTAAGTCTTAGCAAAGAGAGGATTGTTCTCTCCATATATGACAAGATCTAAATTGGCGTGAGGGTATTAATTTATTTCTGTCCTTCCAGAACGGGGACAGGGATGTCAGCTGGGTGATGATCCCTCATGTCTGATCCCTCTCACGCCTCATTCCCCTCACAGGAATAACATTGAACAGGGATTTAGCCAAGACCTTGACTTGACTGCCAGCTTGTAGAGAAGAGAGCACGTTGTCTTTGATGTGTAGATGTGAGTCTTTGTGTTGTAACAAGTAGAAGGGTTGCCAGTGTTGACACTCGTATGTGTGGCATTGATAGCTGAGATTTATTGGACTGATGACTTCCTTTCACTATTCATGGTTTTCTGCATTGTCGTCCACCATCATGCAAAATATTCCAGCACTTAGATACATGTACATGATTGTCTAATCTGAATACTACAAATTAGAGGCCTTCCTCAGCCTAAGTTCAAGTTCAAGACCAAAACCAACAACAACCAGTTGCTGGTTGTTGTTGGTTTTGGTCTTTCCATGGTAATTGTTGACAATAAGAAAATGTAGAACAGTATTAGCTTTATGCTTGAACATGTACTACAGGTCAAAAGTCTTAGATCACCTCAATTTTTCCAGCCACTATTTGAATTTACATTATTCAGTGTCTCAGTATTTCTGAAATTAAAGCATAGAAATACTGGTAGTTTATTTCCAACACAGCTACAAAGGAACTTAATAGCAGAGATCTCATCAAGTCTTCATCCTAAAATGACCCACTTGAGTTTAAAAACTTTCACCCCTCAGGTTAAGGTCTGGTGATGTGTACTCAGCTACAACCACTTCGTCAGGGTCAGGGAACGATCACAGCCATAGTAGGCAGCCTGTGGTGGCTCCTACTGCTCTTTATGTTTTTTTTTTCCTTTAATTTGTCACACATCCGAAAGTTTGAAGCTGAATGTCATTTTTTATAAACAAAGAGCACTATGTGCAAAGAAAGTGTGTCATGCCCCCCCCCCCCGCCCCCCCCCCTCCTCACTGAAGCCTTGCTCACTGTCCCACTGTCAACCACTTGAGAGAGAGCACGTAGTTTTAGAAGTTGTTGAGGTCACCCTGAGCTTTGAGGAAGAGACATGGTGCACAACAGGAAGCACTTTGTCTGTGTGTGCGTGCATATGCTTAAGCATAAAAATATGTGCATCTTTTATGTATGTATGTACTTTAACATGGAGTACCACAACGGGGGGGCGTTGCCTTTCTGTTGTGGCCTAGTTGAACCCTTGCTGACTTTGCTGCAGTGACAGTTTTGCTAACAACTGTAGACATGCTCTGACACCACTCCCCACTGCTACGGGTGTAGAACCAAAAGGATATACCAAGACTAAACTTCTAGAGTCTTTCTTTTAGGTTTGTCATCTTGCCTCATTTTGCATTCATTAATTTTGATAGTTGTTGAGCTGTTCGCAGATATTTGGCTATGAGGCAAATCCATTCCCATGTACTCTCAGAGGGGGGTCTCCTGCTCTGCAGTGATCGGGCAGGGACATCATGTAATGATTTATTCATGTGAAAGTTTGCTTCATATTTTGCTCTCTCATCACCATGTTTCTCACTTGCCTCGGTCCCTCACGCCCTCCCGTCAACGTCTCTCGTGCTGTCAGGTGGCTCAGGTGATGCTATAGCAAAGGAGGGACGCAAGAGAAAAGAAAAGGAAATCCTTGTCTTCTTGCACTTATTTGCATGCCTGCTCTCCATTAGTATCACATCCCTCACAGCATGTGACAGACTTGTTTTGCATAATTATTGATTTCAAGTGTGAAGAATAAATGCAGAGTGCTGCCAGTGATTAATTTGTTGTGTCTCATTTTCTCCGCGCATCCTCATCAAGCAGAGCCTTGCAGAGAATCTGGAGCTAGACGCCCAGTCTGGTTTGAAACATCAGCTCTAATCCCATAGCAAAGAAGGACATGAAGTTTGGGTCTAAATGAGGATGTTTACCTTTTGTTTTCATGTGGATTCAAGGATTACTTGTAATTAATTGGACCCCCTGCACTGAAAAGCTGTCAGACAAATTATGCAAACAAAAACTAACATTTTTAATTGAGTAAACGCTAAAGGACACACACATTCATGCACAAATACACACATTATCTATCCCCCTTGCCCTCTTCTCCTCTCTTCCCTCTATAAAACACACAAACACATTAAATCCAATTTATAGCTACAATCTAAAGGCTTTGGTTTATATAATTGAGGTTAATCAGAAGTCTTTTCTTCCATATCTCTGTTTGTTCCTGTAGTCAATGCGTGCACCATGTCAGAGTACAACAAGCTGAAGAGCATGCTGCTGGATATGCAACCTAAAGTGCTGAAGACTGGAGAGCAGAACCAGCAGAGAGACATGGAGGAGAAGAGAGCACTGGTGGATACCATGTTCAAATACCTGGATGTGAACCTGGACGGCCGGCTGGTCAGTGATGAGCTGGAAAAGGTGGGTATCCAACTGAGATGGTCTGAATGATGAGGTAAATGTATGAATGGGCTGATGATAAACAAGGGAGGATTATACCTGGAGCATATAGCACTGTGCAAAACGTTTTTCACTTTTGAAGTTTAGATTCACATCCATCACGCAATACCGTCAGGGATATGTCTGATTGGTCCCAAATTCATTCTGAAGCATGAAATACAGCTAGAGTCATAAAGAATTATCTTCAGCAACAAGAAGAACAAGGAGTCCTGCACAGAGCCCTGATCTCAATATCATCGAGTCAGTCACCTACCTGCTGAGTATGTCAAAAAACTGTGCACAGGTGTACCAAAGAGAATTAATGTTGTTTTAAAGGCAAAGGGTGGCCATACCAAATATGGTGTTTATTTCTATTCTGTTTACTCCACTTTATGTAAAGGTAATTGCTAAATAAAAATCATCCATGATATTATTTTGAAAGCATTCCCACTTTTCTCATAGTGCCTAAAACTTGTGCACAGTACTGTACCTCTGAGCGAAGGTTTTGTCAAGGATTATTGAGCGAGTGTCTATAAAAATACCATTTATATTTGGGACAGGTTTTTCTGAATTCAAGAAAAGTTGTTGCCTTAAGTCTGATTATGTGAGAGTGTGAAGAGACTCTGTCTGGTATCAACAAATATACAGTTTTCAAACCTCATCCAAAACATTTGCAGTTTAGGCGTAAGAATGTTAAAAGTGTATTACTGTCATCATGAAAAAAACATGAAAAAAAAAGCTTAATTTCTTGGAATGACAGAAAAACTTTCTTGTATTTATTGAAATCTGTTCCACTTTAAAATGTGAGCCTATCTCAGCACACATTGGACAACAGTTAGTCAGACTTCTTCTTTCTTTGTGCATCTCTCCACCAGAGATATTACTGAATGTTGTTTATGTGGTCAAACTATAATGTAGTGTGACATGTGGCTGGAACATGTAATCTTCTTGTATTACAATGAAAAATGTTTACTGAGGTTATCTTCCCACCAGGATCTGATGGGAAACACTGTGGGGACTGTAGAAAGGGACTGGCATTGATATTTGAGGAAATGAAATTATTGTGGGCATCATCTGGTGTCAGGAAGTGGGGCATGAGAGATGAGTGTTAATTAGACTCCTCCCAGCCAGTGCTATGATCTCAGTGACGTCTGCCAGAATTCACTGAACTATGTTGGAGTCACTGCAGACTGCAACAGGAGGAGTAAATCGTCACATGCTTCACAGTCTTAATATGAAAATTTTTAATTGTACCGTGGCTCTTTCTTTTTATATGTACATTGAAGGACAGTGACTTCTGTGATGCAGAAGAAAAACAAGCTTTTTAGACTAAATATAGTCTCTAAAGGGCCACAGTAATTAATCTTGTGTCACCTCACTCCGGTTGTAAGTGACAACACGCTTTGTCCTCTTTTAAAATGAAAAAGATTGAGTGATTTTTGGCCTAGTTCTAGCGGCAGAAATAAATAATAAAATCCTTTACTGGCAGAGCTGCATTAAAGATCCAGCAAAAGATTTCGATCAATCACAGCTGGCAATTACTAATGCTGACATGTTGCCAGGAAGTCTTTAGATAAGACATTCGTATTCTGCAAGAATTCATAAATTCACCGAGATAATGCTTTTAGGAATCAAAGGCAAACAGATGAATTTCACTCAGCCGTCTTTGGGATGTGTCTAGAGTCACAGATGGGCTTGGAGTGTAAAGTCCTGTACTTTGGGTTTGAAATATATTATTCAAATGCCCAAGGACAGATCAGTCTGAGTCAGTGAACACATGGCTGCAGTCTGCTGTAGGCAGTAACATGAAGAAAAAAAGTTTGTCACATCCTTTCATCTGCCATGTCACATGTGCAGCTCCATATAAAATCAATTGGAGGAGATGAACAAGCACCGGGGCTATATTTTTAAGCTTGCAAATCATAGCTGAAGGAATTAAACATGGAAGTTAGCTCATAATTCCTTACCTCCTTTTCTTAACATTTTGGTCTAAAAACAATTCAGCAACTTATGCTATGAAACAGGACAGCAACTAATCAAATTCTGTCTAAAAATTGAAGAGTTGTAGTAAATAATAAAAAAAAAATACAGTTTTGTACTGTGTTATTGCTACTGATGCGCGCTGTAGCATTACATGTTTCATGGTAGAGAACCAGCAGTGTGAGCGGTCCAGTTTGATCTATCTGTGCATTTTGATACACCTGCGTTGCTCACATTTAGTGAGTAAAATCTAATATTTAGAGTTATAATATTGAGATTTTAGCTTTGTTCATTGACTGGAAAAAAAATAACACAAGTGATTGAAAATATTGTTTAAAGGCAAGTGTTTTCTTTACCCTAAATTCTGTCAATGAATGAATGAATAAACATGAGACAAAGTACATAAAAAAAAATAAATAAATAAAAATCGTTTTTTTAAATGAAGCTAGGTTTTAAGCTAGATGACTCAAGGTCACTGAATGATATGTATATATAATGATATGTGTATATTTAATGATATTATATATTATGTTTATATTTTGACTTTGACCAGGATTATTTTCCTTGATTGAAAATGACCACAAACGAAAAGATAAGGTGAGGCATCCTGTTTAAATGCTCTTCCAGCACTTCAGTCCAGGTTTCCAGCTCAAGCTTTTGGCAAAATAGACCTGCATTTAGAGTGTAGCACTTTTCTTAGTAACCGTTATGCTTTTATAGAAAAAAAAAACTTCTTTTACAGAATATAGTGCAATTGGAATTTTTGAACAGAAGCTGAATCTTTTGTTTATCTTCCTATAACTGCTTAACATCACCTATTCAAAGATGGCTCCCCTGAGAAAGACGCACCACTAAAGGGGAAGAGAGGGCTCATAAATGACAAACAATGGAGGAGAGAGTGATGCGTCTTCCCAGGGGAACATCTTTGAATTAACTCAGGTGCAGTATGCACAAGTGGAGGCAGCAAGATAGAGATAGTAGAGATATTCTTAAAATGGAAAGCAATCAGAAACAGCACTTAGATGACAGATTGCATATTTAACCCAGACAGCAATTAATCTCAGAATGAGCCACTTTCTCTGATTCAGGTGTTTATGTACGAGGCATTTTCCTTCAGAAGGAAGTCGTATTCTGCTTATTGGTGGAATGAAAAACTGCTAAGCATTATTTATAATGCTAATCATATTCAGCTAGGCAATTTATTTCAAATCACTGCTGCTCTTGCTGGAAACACATTGATCACTCTTTTACAACATGGAACAGCGAAAGTTGAAAGCTTCTATGAGAACTATTTTGTATCTTGTAAAACAGAGTAGTGAAAATCTGATTTAGATAATATAGAATAACTCAAATATGTAAAATACAGAAAGTAGGCAAATGTACAGTTTTAATTACATAGGGGATTCTATGATTCCTGCCATTGGGTAAACTAAGGACACGGGCTGAGCCCAGCTGCTTATATTCATAAGAAGTGCCAAGGCTATGCTATTAGAAAAATACTGAAATGTTAAATGTGTGTGGTATGTCCAAAATGTCAGATTTACATTTATACCGAATGTGCATAATGTGGGTCTATCTTACAGAAGATAGCTGAGAGTAAAAAAAAAAAAAAGATGAAAGCAAGAGAGAGTTGATTCAGCTATAATAAGGTGTGAGAATTTTGCAGCTGTGTATGATAATTGCCTGCATCCACTTTCTCTACACGTTATTAAAATGTTTTTTTGTTAAGGGTTTTTTTTTTTGTTTGTTTGTTTTTTTGTTCTGATATAAGATTTAACATATTTTGTTTCTATGTTTTGTGTGTGTTAGATCTCCATGAAGGAGCACCTGGAGGACAGCCTGTTGGAGTGCACCATGCAGGACCTGCTGCGTTACGACGACTACAACAACGACGGACACCTCAGCCTGCATGAGTTCTATACAGCTTTCCGTAAGTCTTTGTTTGTGTCCGTACTTTGCCCTTTTAGTTTCAGTCTCCATGTTCTTTTTTGTCAATTTTCCCTCAAAACTATTTATGCCTGTAAAACCATCTATCGTGCATAAAGCCTATTTATAGTGTATCTACTTTTAAAATGTAGAACAGTTCACTTGCCTATAAAGTTCTTCATAATTGTACGTTAAACCCCACCTGCCAATCTACATTTTCTGCTAATACTACATACCCCAGCACTTGTATACCTGGCAGTAAATTAGTTTGCTTTAGTGGACAAACAGTGCAATATATATGTCACCCATGCTTTTAAGACCTAAAAGCACATCCCACTGTCACCACTGTTTAGAACCTGGAGACCTCCCAGCCAGTCAGCCTCTACACATCAGGATAAAAGTGTTTCAGCCAAAGATAAACTGATAATTGCACACTCACCCATGTGCCCAGACCCAGCTATGATTATAGCATCTGGAACAGCCATAATCGACTTTGGGGTTTAGGCTGCGCGGCAGCTGAGAGCACAGGCAGGTTCCACCTTATTAAGACCAGTAATCAGAATTCCACTGCTAATGTTACTGTAGCATCACCATTAAAATTGTTGGAAGCCATGTCAATGTTCTGCAACTCTGTTTTCAAAGTTTTTCTCCTCCATATCCAGATTCAAACTGCATTTAAATAACCAAGATCTAAATCCAAAATGGTGATAAAATCTGATAAAGCTGATGAATCCAGCAGTTAACTGTGGCACGTGTCCATTTCCAAGGCTGTGTCTTCAGCCTGTGCAGGTCCATTAAGCCTCACCACTTATTTAGCCTCCTAATGACTGGTTTTAGTGGGAACCATCCTGTTATTATTTGGTTACACTCCCCTCACCTTCCAGATGGGCAGTTAGCAAATTGCTTGGTACTTATCTACCTACAGGCCGGCCTGCAGGTTTTAGGCCACGTTTGTCAACGCATTTTATGTTTGACAAGCAGTTGAATGAGTGGGTTGGGACCAATAAAACAAGCTATTGATCAGATGATGCTCAAGGTTAACTGTTGGACTGCAGAACGGCAACACCAAGGGGGAGTAATTAATTCTGAGTGGCGCATCTGGTGTTCTGGATAATGGTGATGGTGTTGAATTGTGCAAGTTTGCATTTAAGTGTGTTTGTGTAGAACTGCAGGTGAGTTAGAGTGTTGTGTGTTTTGTTGGGATGCAATCAGTTCTCATCCCAGTGAGCGGTCTAGGAAGGAAAACAAGCCAGCAATCACAGGTGTGTTTAGCAGGGTGGAACCTTACAATATGGCCATAAGCTTGGTATATAGAATATGAATAACAGACCAAAATGATGGGAGAAGATTATTTCTCCCTGGTTGAAATTCTGTTGTCGCTGGTTGTCTGATCTCTGGCGAACATTTGAAAGACAAGCTTTAGTCACGTTTTGGAGACCCTATAACTCAAAGCATATAGCAGCAGAAAGTGTGCTCAGCAATTCTCCATCCGTTTTCATGGTTCTCCCCTGTTGATATATATTTTTTTCCTGTTCTGAAGCTTTGATGTAAGAATAAAAACCCTTTGGCCATTTCCCAAGAAGATAACTCCAGCTCCATTGTTGTTCCCACAGTCACTGAACTTGTGCTGTTAAGAAACTCTGATGGAAATACTCCTGAAATGATTGCATTCTTCAACCCAGCAGGTTGTTTTTATGCACTTGTTTTGATTTCTCAACTGCCTCCTTGGCATCTCTGTTAAGTAGATTGTACTTAAACACCTATTTCTTTCTCAAAGAGTATGTATTCGTAATTATAATCAGAGAATAATGCTAACTGACTGTTACTGATGTAGTCTCAAAGATTACAGGCAATTACTGGGAGACAGCAATCACATTTATATTTGTGTTACAGACATTTAGAAGTTGTTCTAATCCAATCAGTACAACCACAGAATCATCTTTGCTTCCTAAATTTTTATCTTTATATATTTTTTTCTTTTCTTTTTTTATATTTATTACACAAAACCACTTCCCAAGAGGAAAGTGCCACTGTAATTTCGTTGGACATTGTTCAATGACAATAAAGGCTATTCTGTTCTATTCTATTGTAAATAATCAGCTAAGTAACCAGCAGTGTGCAGAGTAGGGTTATAGTCACAAAATGCTGGAGTACATTTAGCAAATATGTCTCTAGAAGAGGGCTTAAAAACATTTCATCCTCTAGTATTGGCAGAGTTAATTCACCCGAAGGCTTGAAAAAAAAACTGTATTTGTAGAGCTTGTCGGGGTCAGTGACTTCACCGTTGCATTCACAGTATTTAATCTGTAAATTCTGTTCTGCTGTAACCGATTATTATTTTAATTATTTTTTATACTGTATGATGTTTTGTTTTTTTCCCATCTTTTCCTTTTAGAAATTAGTGACAAATGTCAATCATGCGTTCCCAGAGCCTCATGTGACATCTTCAGATTGCAGTCCAAAACCCATTTTTATTAAAAACAAACAAACCAAAAAAAAAGAGGAGATCTACACATGAATAGCTCAACACAGAGAACATTGGCATTTCTGGATGATGAGGTTTAGTCCAGTAAAGCCAGGAAAAGAACGACCTCTTATTCTGTGCTACAGCAGGAGTGAATAATCAACCTTTTCTTTGTCATAGAGCGTATTGCAGTACAGAGATAACGGCATAATGGCTTTAAATCAGCTCTGTAGTTTCTTAATGGTGCATGGCTTCACTCGTTTCTGTTTCCTAACGTTTATTATAGTGTCATTGTCTAAGTGTGGAAGGCTTGTACACGTGCCCTTTGCATCTGAATTAGAACCGCTGTAAACAATAATTACACAATAATACATGTGCAGGAATTTGCCTCACGGACGTTGGCACCCATGCTGTAGCTGAGATGATTCACATTAACTGTTCAGGAAAAGACAGTGTTAGCACTGCAGCTGATAGGTGAGCGAGCTTGTTGAGAGATATCTGTAGCCTGCAGATGTAATATACACGGTCACACAAGGTCAGAGCTCCTTTGTGAATACATGTGTAATATATAAATCTGCCCTGAAGTGATACATGGACTGCATGTGCATTTGGTGGTGAGTAACATCTTTGTAAATGTACTGTCTGAGATAGCTGCGCTGGACCTCATAATACTGGCTTTTCCACAGTGCGTGCAGCTCAGCACAGCAGGTACAGTACATGCATTCATTGCATACACCATTTGTAGACTGTCCTCATGGCTAGTGTGTCCTCATGGCTACATAGAGGTCACAGACAGAATTGGAAAACAACACAATGTTAGGAAAGCCACAGATAGCAGAATTCGTGACACATCCACATCAGGATTCTCTTACTACTGTGGTGTTACTGGCCATTACTCCTCCAATTTATTACTTTAAACTAAAGGCTTTAATGTGATTATGGTCAAAAACTTAAAAAGGTTTCTTGACTTAGATGCAGAAACTCTGGGACTGTTGGAGACCTTCCACATCCTGCAGAGATCAGCATGAAACCAGCAGAATACAGATAAACAACAATGGTCATGAATTCAAACTAATGCCCCAGAGCCCCGCTCTTACATCAGGCCACTGGCTTGTTTGTTTTACTAAATCTTTTTGATTGACTCTGAGCCATTAAGCCAGCAAACTGGGAGCATAACAGGGGAACAATATAGGGAAACACCAGAAGAAAGATGACATGTGAGAAGAAAGCAGAAGCAGAAAGACAGCAGGAAGATGGGGGGAAGTTTTAAAGGAAGAGATGAAAAGAAAAATGAAGGCGAGAAGAGGAAGACTTTCGTAATTTTGTTATCTTTAATCTTTCTGTTTTCTCTTTGCTGGCCATTGTATGACATTGTTGTCTTAAAAGTTTGTGGTTCTAACCTTTATTTTGTGCCTGAAAGTTATCACTCTTAGAGCAGCAGTTCAGTGAGTAATCTGTTTTTCTGTTTCCTAGTTTTCTCTACAACACAAAGCACAAACCACTGGAAATATTTTGATAGCAGTGAAAGTTGCTGTTTTCATGAAATTTAAGTTTGCTAACTGGACTTACTATTGGTATAGTTCAGCCTGTAACTACACAGTTGTAGGCCTCGTTAGTGATTGTTAACAGAGCCATTAGTTGTAAAGGTGCTAACTAAAGGGGTGAGCTGTACAGTCCTGTTTTTTGTTATTTACACACACAGTTGGTGAGCATTTAATTAGGACCAGCCAAGTTTTCTCTTGTTCCCATTGTTCCTCCAGCTTCCTCGCACACGCAGTTCTTCTCTTCTAAACTTGGTCAT
Source organism: Toxotes lorentzi (assembly GCA_037833715.1). Taxonomy (NCBI): domain Eukaryota; kingdom Metazoa; phylum Chordata; class Actinopteri; family Toxotidae; genus Toxotes; species Toxotes lorentzi. The sequence goes on from JBBMJY010000004.1 coordinate 12,825,253, forward strand.
TCATTTTTCTCAACATTCTTCCTCCACCGTGGGTCTATTTGTTTTCCGTGACTCCAGTTAATAGTGGAATTATATGGAGATGTTGGGCTGCACTGGCAGGGCCACTCAGCATGTCTGACTAATTAATCAAGAGAATTAAATAGCAGAGATGGAGACGAGGAGGTGTATGAGGAGGAGAAGAGAGGATGAAATGGAGGAAGAGTAGAAAGGAGAGTATCATGGTGAGAGGAAAGGATTCGGAGAAGGGTCACAGAGGGAAAAAAAGGAGAGAAAATCCAGTGGTGAAAGAAGCAAGAAGAGCCTCTTTTTCTGTCTGAAGCGGAAAGCCCAGCAGGGGAAATGAAATTAAAAATGAGATAAAGTGGAAATAGAGGAAAGAAAATGAGAAGGTTGTAATTGGTCAGCTGATGATAGAAAAAGAGCAGCCAGGGTCAGTTAAAGGTCAGCAGTTTCATATGTTGAAGACCTTATGTGCAAGGATGACAATGTGCATATGTTTGTAATACATCTTTGTATACCTAAATGCATATGTGTGCATCTTTACATTAATGGAACTGCGACCAAAACAAATCATTTTATTCACACATGGCATTGATTGATTATTAAAAGATTATAACAACAATGATAATAGATAATATTATTATAGAAAAAACTATACTATCCCAAGGGGGAAATTTGTTTCCACAGAGTGTATGTTATCCATGCCTCTGAAACATAGATGTATCTTTGCAGTGCAAACACTTGGGTACACCCACATGAAAACATCAATGTACATGCACACATAAACAGTAGGCATGCAGACAAAAATAGACACGTGGGTAAGTGCATCTGTAATCAGTGGAATATTCAGAGTTGCTATGTCAGTGGGGATGAAACTTGTATGGAAACACAACTTTTCCAATATAGCGTGATTTTGTATCAAAACTAAGAATCAACTAATAATTTCAGAACCACGTTTGTGCAAAAAACGGAAATCATACTCAAACAATTTCTTTACAATCATGTATAACAGTGCATAACGTACAACAGCACTAGGTTAAAATATTTTTCCTGCTGGGCTCTGGCTCCATTTTGCACCTCTTAAGTATCCAGTGAAGCTCTAAGAGAGCCCTGATGCCTCTGCAGCAAGATAATATCTTTGTGTTGCTGCCCGGCAGCTCCCGTCAAGGCTTGATCTTTCATGTTACTCAAGTTTGCCCTTAATCTGCACAAATGATCTTGCTGAGATCAGATATCACTTTTACAAGGGGAGTCTGTTGTTCTCTGACAGCCAAGTGGGCGAGAGACCTCCAGCTAAGCTCTTAACAACAAAGTGACTTTGAACGCGAGGTCTTGGAGGTTCCTTCTGCACCCGTAGAATAACATTCCCTCCACCTTTTCCTCCTCTTCTTTCCATTGGTTCCGGTCTACGTTATCTCCGCCACATCCTTGTCTTTTCACCACCCCTTACACCTTTTTCTCTCACCTGCTTTCAGCACTTGTCTTTTGCTTTTATCTTTCCTTTCCTTTCCCCCCCTCACTGCACACTCTCGCCTAGCTAGTGTTTGATGCCTCATTACTGCTCAATGGACCTTTACAGCTAATTGCTGGTGTGTATAAGGGGTTTTCTGGCACCTTCCAAGTGTCCTTCTATTCCTGGGTAATTACCCAGTGTCTGCAGTAGCTGCAGTAACAGGTAAGGGACTATTGGCTAACAGGTAAGGGACTATTGGCTAACAGGTAAGGGGCCGTCGACTGTTAGCTGTTGGCTGTGGTCCCCCTTCTTCCATGCTGCACTCAAAGAGACATTGAATTCTTTTTTCCAGCAGCCAATTAAATTTTCAGGGTCCGCATAATTACCTCACACATACAGCGACTCACATGTGTACACATTCATATCCATTTCACATACAGTCATACACACATACTGACATAACACCATAGAGTCCATGGTCATCCAGAAGTCTGTTCTGAATACAATGTTAAGAGATGCCCTGTGAGTCGTCATGGCAACTGTGGCTGTCTGTTTAATCTCCAAATCATTGATTTAGTGCAACACTTAGTTGATGCCGCTAATTCCCGAGGGGAGAAGAGAGGAGAGGATAGAAACATGAAATCGAAGAGGAAAGGAGGGGAGATACAGAACGGTGATATTATAGGAGAGGTACAGTAAAGTAAACGATATGAATCCTGCACACGAACAGCAATTAAGGATGAGATATGTGTGGTGTGAGATACAGGACTGTATTATCCCTTAGTGCAAACACTGCAGTCAGGTAGACATCTTTAGTACATACGATGTGGAAGCATAAGAAGCTGAGAGCAGAGGAAAGGCAAAAATGAAACAGAGAAGGACATTTTGACTTTGTCTGTTCAGGCCCTTAACACAAAAAAGAAGAACTAATGAACTGTCTGTATCTAGATGAAAAATATGAGTGCTGTCCTTCAAGGATATATAGAGACTGTGAGCCATCAATTTATATTAATTTTATTACAAATACACTCCATGTGTACAGCATCTGAGGCACAATGAAGCACTGTTCAGTGAAACCCTCAACAGAGACAGCCATGCTTTGTAAATATCTGCCAGACTAGATGCATATACTGTTTGTGTAGCGTTGTAACCAAAATACTTTGTGGTGTATCACACAAATAGCAGTTTGTTGCAGTCATTACTGGATTCTTGTTTACCTGGGCAAAAAAATGTGATCCTTGCTCTTATATGTTGGTAAAGCGTGATGGGCTAGTCTGTACTCCTTACCATAATTCAGCTTTTCTGAAGATCAGCATTCAGCAAAGGAAGGAACACCTGGGAATGAACATTGGCCCAGACTGTAGTTTTCCCTCAGATCGTTTTGTAATGGGTTTTTCAAGCATAATAATGTAATGGCATTTTCAAGCTGTCAGACATTAAAATTATTCTCCTTATACCCATGAGATATTGTGTTTTTGAATTGATGTTTTTTCTTTTTCTCTTGTTGGTTGTGATTATTTTTTCGGAAACTAAAGGAGTGAACACTCCAGAGTTGTCTCTCTTATCACACATAGTGTTAACAGATGCCTCTGTCATGTCCTAGCATTTGAAATTATACCATTCAGCTGATGTTCTTGGTTATTGGAAAGATTGAATGTTAGCAAACAGTGATTTTAAGTCTTCCTCAGTAAAACTTTGACCAGACAAATATAGTACCTGCTGCTGTACAGACATCAGCCAAACATGTGAGCAGACAGTATCTCAGACCTTACTAACAGCCTGTACTAAGAGAAGACATACACTTGTTTGTGCAGGGGCTAATATGGATCAGTAAATTAACCTGAAATACAGAGAGACAGTTGCTCTCTTTCCCAGTGGCCAATTACACAGAAATCGAAGGTGCTGATTACATCAAAAAAGCACCCTAAACAATCTCTGAAGGAAATGAAAAGCTTTTGGTGATTTACCTTGTTTCTAAAGGTGTAATTTGTTGTATGTCAATGTGTCAGAGTTCTTCAGTTGTCTTCTTCTTCTTACATCTGAGTTTCATAGCAGAAGAAAAAAATATTTTAACTGACTAAATCTTGCACAACAATCTTTAGGTTTTGTTACCAGCCCCACGAAACCAAATACAATGCAAGATAATACAGTTTCTTGAAGGAGCACAATTTTAGCTCTACAGCTGCTCAGCTGGAAAGATTTGCTCTGTCACTCTTATTGCACTACTGTGTTTGGTTTCTCCAACTAAACATAAAAACACCTGGATGAATTGAATTCAGACATATTTTCTGAGGGATACTGAACTAATCTTAGGAAAGATACTGATTCAATAAATTAAGTAGATTGAGGCAAGTTGAAACAAAGTCAACACACCCAAAAATCAAAATTACAACAGTGAATGAAGGAAAAAGTACTTCACATCACAGATGGATAATGTATAAAACTGTAAGAGTTGCAGACAGTTTTTACTCTTGCACAATAAAGTAATGTTAAAATAATCAGCCGCAAGCAGATTGTATCCGCTGATTGGATCTTAATGTATCCCATAATTTTAATTTTAACAGTGATATAGTCACCAACAGGATATTTGAATATTTCAAATATATATTGATATACGCCCCACAATGCTTCCTTTTTTTTTTTTTTTTTAAGTTGTTAAGGCTTAATCTAAATCAAGCACCTAAATTGGGACAATCTCAGCTGGATGTCTTTGTTGAGGAAGAACAAAGAGAGGAGTTAGACTAATGTCTGCTTTGGGTATGTTAAACACGGTGCAATGAAGTACAAATTGCACTTGTAATTCATTCGTCTCCACGACTTATACTGGTTGAGTAATCCAGAATCATTAAGACATGACGTCTCATTGGTGGCAGACTCACTGCTCTACCAGACATCTAATATCTCTCATAATTACACATGCTGAATAATCTCATCCAACACTGTCCCCCACCCCACCCCACCACACCCCTGCTTTTTCCATTTCCCTCATCTATCTATCCTTCTTTCATTTCCACCACTTTAATTTCATCTTTATGTCTCTAATTAGCCATAGAGATGTAAATTCATGCTTCACAGGGACTTTGCTTTGACCTATTACCCTTTCCAACACTTCTTTTCTGGTCCCTCCATCTCTTTGCGGCTTTCTTATTTCTATTTTTTCCCCTTTCTCTTTCCTTTGCAACCAATGGGTCCCGAGGGTGGCAAGTGTGTTCCAACGTGCCATAATTCACAGGCAGCTACCCTTAGGCTGTTAGTGGCACAGCATGTGGTCTGCTTTTATCTCTCTCCTCTAACTCCCTCTCTGGCGAGGAAATAATTCATTATCATGCCTCCATTGATTTGCTCTTTCTCTTGCCTCTTTGGTGGAACAATCCCCCCCTTTTTCCCCTCTCTTTCTTATTTTAACACCCTTCTGCAATTTCAAACAAGTGTGTGTCCGCATTGGTGGATGTGTGTTTGCCTCGCCGGTTGTGTGTGCTTGCAATGGGAGTGGTACTCTTCCTCCTTCTTCTCCTCTCATCTCCTCAACGAAATCCCCTCCAGCACCTACCTTCATCAGCTTTGAAAATGTTCTCTCAGAACAAAGGAGATAAACACAGCAGAAAAAGGGCAAGAAAAGGGGACTTTTTTTTTGCAGAGAAAAAGAATATGGGAGTAGATTCATGAAGCACTGGGTGGATAACCTCAGCTTTTTGGTACTCTGCCATCGCAGCGTATCTGTGTGAGAGAGTAAGAAATAATATATCCCATAGATGCACTCAGAGGGAGTGTTGTCTTCTTCAAGTAAACATCTGTTCCGTTCTGTGTAAATCATCAGCAAGTCGGTCCAGATGGCTTGGTTGTACTGATAAGGTTATTTTTTAATGAAAGAGTTGATTTCTCCTCCGTTTGTACATTTGCAGCTGAACAGAGGCCAGTGTTGACGTCACTAAGATGAACTTGACAAGACAACAAGCACTGAGATCTTATAAAGAAAGAGAGTGGAAGGAGGCAGAGGAGGAAAAGTACAGCTGACTTGATGTGGTGGCTCCCAGCTGAAATTCTTATTTCACAAACAGCTGAATCTCACACTACCAAAAACCCAAACAAACACCTCAGGGGCTATTCATTTTAGTCCCTGCATATTCAAAAGGGTGAATCTGTCTTTTGATCAGAGTAAGGATTACAAATGTGGGGGAGCTGCAAAAAGACCTTGTGACGCTGCCTGTGTACACGTGTTTAGCGGGGGGGGAAGGAGAGAATGAGATTTGGGAGGAAGCCAGAAATGTTGAGAAAGGAGAAGGACAGATTTAGAGGAGGAGGTGATGCATAATTATATGTTTCTGCATGTTTGACTAGATCTAGAGAGCACAGAGTTAGGGCAAGGGAGCATCGGGCTAAGGATTTACCTGGGATCATAAGGAGGAATGGTGAGAAGAGAAAAGTAGAGAAAACAAGAGTAGCTAATACACAATTACATGTTTACAAGGCTCTGGGGCAGCAGTAAAGGCTTCGGAGAAGATGTGGAGGGTATGAGAGATTAGAATTGGCAAGCTCAGGAACGTGGTAGGAAGACAGAGGAGGAGGGGAGGATGAAGACAGGAGTGGGTAAGGCTGAACCACACAGCTGGGACTGGGAGGAAAGAGGAAGGGTGAGGGGGAGATGAAATGGACACAGAGGATTGTGTACATACCTTTTTTACAAACTTTACACACATTCTGGGAAACAGTAACCCAACAAAAAAAAAAAAAAAGAATGAGTCATACTCCATCTTGACTCGCTGAATAAGATGTGTCAGGTTGTATTTCAGTGATGCTTAGAGACTGTAGAAGACTTTGGCAGCATTAGGCAGTTTGCAGTTGTGAATTTGTGTAATTTGGTCAATTTTTCACTCTCAACAAGGCAAGCAGGCCTGCTGAGTCAAGTTTGTTGTTATGACTAAGAGTCCAGAGACGATAAAGGAAGCCAATAATTTATATTGTGTGATACACTGCAGGTACTCAAACACGTCATTAGTAGTGAAAGAAATCCACAAGAAAAAAAAAACAAACACCTATGCTTTTCTCCATGTGTTCACTGTTGATACTCTAAAATCAGGCGAAGTTTAGAGGGAGGATGTCTAGGCAGTCTGATGCACAAATTACTAGGGGAGCCCCTAGGCGTCAGTGATGATGATCATTTTGATATGCCCCCAAGTCGACTCGTATTTTCTCTGTTGAATCATTGCAATCTTTTTTTTTTTTTGCACTATTTTACACACACTAATATAGAATAACAGCACAGCATTCTGTAAACCTGTACAAACAGAGTCTCATCTCAAAACTCAAAATCAATTCAAGATGTTTTCACAGATGATGAACAGAGCCATCATTAAATCATCATCACAGGTAGATTATGAGACACTTGTAGGCTGTTGAATGAGTTGAATTTGGTGCAGCTGCTCTGCAGGTGCGCTGACTGTACTGTAACTGGGTGGAAGCTTTGCCACAAGCATGACAAATTAAAATACTGAGGTTGAGTCCAGGTGTCGGCCTGAAGTCTAGACTCTGAGTCAACTCTAAATATCCTGATTCGGTTACAGCCCGACAAATTACTAGCCATGAAATTTGAACAGTTGCTCTATTAATAAAAGTGCACTTCAGGAGCACTTTTCCATCCTGAAGGTTAAAACTGTTTTGAAAAGGACAGAGTACTAATAACCTTGATTTGAGCAATGAAATGAAGGCTGTTTTGTGTGTCATACAAAACTTCCATCAGAAGTGGTGGACTAAAAGAATAATTACATTAGAGTTACAGCAACAACAACAGTAGCATTAGATGTTGTTGTACCATAGTACCATTTTTCTACTACTTGAAATTACACCACTTGGCATAACAGAATGGGAAACGCCAAACATAAGAAAATTGCAAAAAGGAAAGTCGCACAAATGACATTTATCACTGACATTAATTACACATGTCACATTTGACATCAGTATCAGCTGAGAAGTGTTGTCTGTGTGATCTGTGATGGTTGAGTTGAAGGTGCTTTGTTGGAAAATCAATCTAAATGAAACCCGAAAGATAGTTTATAGTTTTTATATAGGTGAACCAGAGCCCTCCTGATCTGTTAACAAGAATTACATTACTCCTGTATAAGCGCTCACACTAGCTGCCAGTATCATTTAGTGGCTTTGAAAGAATTTCCAAATCCAGAGTTTTTTGTTCAGTAGACCTTGAAAGTGCAGCTTTGACAGCTTCACAATGCTGAAAGAGTCAAACATTTTGAAGTGCAACTCTGCACGAGAGAGAGGGAGAGAAGGTGATGATAGACAAGAAGGTAATCCCATATCTCCAAAGTCTTTACTCTCAGGAGTGCAGTCTGGTTCTCTGGCTCAGCTCAGTGTTGCATGCCCCCAGCAGAGTGTTAGTACACAGTATCTCCTGTGGCAACAAGCTCCTATTCAACCCAGTCTTTTCAAACAACAGACGTTGAGCTGGCTTGAGGGTTAAAGCTCAGAGGCTTTTTTTTTTTGTTCCAAGATGATGCTGTTTTTTTTTTGTTTTTTTTTTGCCAGGCTAAATCCTAGTTACAAGGTAGGTGTGTGTGGAACACCTTGATTTGATGTTGTACTACACATCAGAAATCCAGAAGGAAACTCAGAAGCGTTTGATGGCTCACTGTCAGGAACACAGCTATGACAATCAGGCTCGAACCAGCTGAGAGTTAGAACCACAGTCATATCCAATTCTTATCTTTGTCTGACCGCTAAATTTTCCATCGCTTGTGACATGATACTAATATTTGTTTTACATAGCTTGAAAAGAAAATTAAGGTGGACATCCTTAGGTGATTGTTACAGGTTTTCATCTCTGTTACATCAGACATTCTATGTTTTCATACATTTGGACAGAGGGAGATAAGGCCCAAAACCACAGAAGAGATCAGCCATGAAAGGGAGCGTCAACATCTAGACAAATTCAGAGGTGTCATGTCTTCTCAGATACTGCGTTGTTTACATCCTACAGTGGACACTGATTACAGAATTGACATAACAAAAAGCTTTGTGTCAGCCACGGCACAGCTTCTGCTTAGTCACTCAGCATGCAGTTGCTGGACAAACATTGCTCACACCTACATTGTGAGGGTGAAAGACAGTATGTGACAAACATTAGCGTGCTATCTTCTTCAAACACACAGGTCACTTGTTACTTCAGGTCAGATTCTTATGAAAAAGAACCGGTTGGGGATTAAACCCACGTGCTTCTCATTTTGGGTAGACAGTTCTACCCTCAAGTCTCTGTGTTGCCCACATACAGTTTTAATCATTAAGCATGCAGGAATATAGCCTGAAACTTTCATAATTATTTTCAAAACTCCTGTCATGCTTGGAGGATCCATAATAATTTAGCAGTGTGGTGTATGCATGGTGTAGACAAACTTTACTCTCCCATAATTTATTGTGCAGTGGAGAGAGAGAGAGACAGAGACAGAGTACTCCAGGGGAAAATATGGAGCAATTAATCAACTTCATCAACTCATCAGCAGCTTTTTAAAAACCTTGTTAGTGGCTATAATGGCGCTATGTTACAATGCCTGTTTATTTTGCTTTTTTAATAATTAATCACATTTTACCAAGGTGTGAAAGAAGAAAAGATATTGTACACTGGTCAACTGATACTACTCTGCTTAACCAAAGAGCAAGTATCTATTGCTAAAATTTGTTTCAATAAATTTATCTTATGTCAGTCTCAAAAAGTGGTGATATTTTACATCATACACACCAATGCCTGTAATCAGAGGTTTTAACTTGAGTTGCAATTATTTAATCCAAAAAATACATTTTCTAGTTGTCTTATGTACTTACTGTAAAATTAGCTGAGCCTGTGTTCCTGGAACTCACAGAGATGTGCAGAAATTGTCTTGATGGAAAATCCGATAAATTAACTACATTAAGCCACAAATGTTCATTCATAATTCTAAAAAGTCAAGCCCTTGTCATAAAATGATACAGAGTCCCAATACCTGAGCCAAGTACATGATTTTTTTTTTTTTTTTTTTTGGTCTCCTATTTGTATTTATTTCAGAGACACACTATGAAGGGCATTTTCTTAAAGGAAAATTTGCTCTCCTGCTTGGTTCATATTGAAAGGACAAAGCATGTTATATCTCAGCTTTGGCTTTGAGATTACAACTGTCTAACAGAAATCCTGTGTCTTAAATCAGTGTGAAGATGGAACAGAGTGGGGTTTTTTTTGGTTTGTTTTTTTTTTTTTTTTTTGTATAACAAAAAGATATTACAGACTTTCTATTGAAAAATCCAGTATTACAACATTACCCATAATAGCCTCATACACTCAAGCAATAGCCCCCACAGTATTAGGAGAGTGACAGTATGACTAATTGCTTATCATTTCTCCCAGCCTATATCATCAGTTGCAGAGGTGGCTACATCAGAGATCCTTTATGACTCAGATACTTACCAAACTGGCCAAAGGCATCAACCTGTTGTTTATTATTACCAAAATCTAGTGAGGTACCTGAATTGGGCAAGATTCTGCTCAGCAAGGCATCTAAACCCATCTTAGTTGGTGCAGAAAATATGTTGATTGTTCTTGACAGTTCTCAGGTGTGAACATGTAGAACTGGATAGATGTGATCGTTGAAAAAGAACGTGTGCTCAGCAAACCTTCCTTGGTTCACTCACATAAAAACAAGAAATGAAGGCCAAATTTTACATCATCTAAAAATGACCTACCTCTGTTTTTGCATAATCAACACAGGTGTACCTTGTTTTTTTTTTTTTTTTGCTGTTGTTGAAAACAGCCGAACCTGTGCCATTTTTCACCCAAGACATACTTATACCAAGGGAGGACAGATGAACAGCGTTTTTAGTACCATGGCCTCTGATTTAAAAACCGCTGGAATCTTAAATGGCAAATGGATTATTTAAACACATATGAGCATGGGCAACCTAGTTTTAATACTTTATAGAAAAGCTGCTCTAGTAGCACGCAGAACTGTTATCCTTAAAGTGTTTTCAATTTGTCATACTGTAAAACAGCACTCATTAGTTCTGACGGAATACTGTGGTATATTATCAGTGCAGAAGTAGAGGAAATAACTTGTCTCCAACGCTTCACGTTAGATTAAATAAAAGGGAGTGTTATTTCCTCTCAGTTTCTTTTGTCTCTGTAGGTGTAGAGTCTCATTAGCTTCTGTTTTTCTTCTCGTGTTTAGTCTTGTCAGACACTGACCTCTCTCTTTCCCTCTGAAGAAGAACACATAACCTCTTCAAATTGTACTATAACTAATCAAATTGAAAATACAGTACATAGTGGTATGCTCTCACCACTTCACCAGTACGAATTCAAGGGTCTATTGACCTCTTTAACCTTGGAGTGGTTTCTCTGGCAAACAGCCCTCATGGGAGCTACATGAAAGGAAATGATTGGTCTTTCTATTCCTCCGTCCTGCAGCTCTGATCAGACAGTTTTTGGTGCGCATTTGTCTGCATCAGAAAACGAACATAGATTTTATCCTTCCCTGATGCCAGCAGTCACATTTAAACATGTGCAACCTGCAAGCATGCTTTCACCCAAACACACACACACATTCTCTCTGCATATCAATGTTCATTCTGTCTCTATCAAGGCGAACCCTCAGGTCAGGTCAAGCTGTGACTCCTGCAGTATAGGGTTGTGCTGCAGGCCACTAATCTCTCTTACCCTCCTCCTCCACAAGGCTGAAAGGGTTTTAAAACAAGAAAGACCACTTAGCCAACCCTGTCAGAAAATGCCTTTTCAGTTTACAGTAGGAGGCATAGCTGGTGGGGAGAGAGAGGGGAGGGTGAGGGCTCTCTTCTTTCCATAAAGATGAAAGATTATCCAGATTGTCAGAGATCTTATGCTTCTATCAGATGAGAGTATCGCTTTAATGAATTGGGTCTCATCCGGCCAAATGAAGTATGGGAGATTAGCTCCAGACTGTCAGCTTGTTTCCATTAAGCCTCTCATAGCAGGATGACTTTTTTGGCCTTTGAGATTTAAAATGTCCTCAGTTTTATCAAATCAAAGGGAGTGAAGATAACATTTTATCTAAGCTGTGTCTTTAACTTGATTTCTATAAAAGCTGCGTGTGTACTGTTCTTCTTTTTCCATTTTTGTCAGACTGCATATTTTTAAATCGATCATGAGGCCGACTGCAGTTCTACAAGATTCTTCGCGTGTGTGCTTGCAAGCAAATTAAATATTCACCTTTTCTCTACTAAGAATGTTTAATGTGTTTTAGAAAACAAACTGGATCATTTCAACCTGTGTTTACAATCATGATATTTACTGGTTTGAAGCAGGTACTAGCTTTAACACAAATTTCCCATGTATATCACAGTCAGATTTGGTTTTTAGCTTGTTGCCACAAGCAAAAATAGTTTAAAATGAAAGTCAAAACAAACTGACTTTATTTAATTGTTAAACATTGTCACATTTTCTGAGTTACACCATATAAAATTTCAATTTGAAGGAATTTTCAAGGGAAAAGACCGAAAAAAAAAGCACAGATGTGTTCCTGTAGCTCTATTAAAAGAAAAATGTCATGAAAAACATGACCACCTACACACTTTCATCTCAGTCTATGCAATGTGATAATGCCAAAGGGTCGCAGCATGTTTGAACTTCAGGAGACATAACACTAAAACTATTGGAAAAGCTGTGGAAAAATGACTTGCAGTGGGACAAGTTTAATAGCCAATATTATATAACTTTCTTTTTAACTGAATTATCATATGGCATGACGATATGCAGGCTTGGCATTAATTAAAGGGACTTTGCAGCCAAGGTTTTTGATTCTGTCTCTTAGGACAGACACAGTTATAAAGCAACAAACTAACTGGATGTATAGTAACAAAACTAAAATCAGTATGTATGAAATTTGGAGGTCTTCCATTTAGGTAAACATACCCGTGAAGCATCCAACAGGCAATCAATCTGTTCATTTTACCAACGTTACTCCCACCCCTAGGGGTTGAATACAACGCCAAAGACAGCTCTACCCTGTCATTACCAACCTGATGCAGATTCATTATTGAACCTCATCCTCTGTAAATCCACTGTCACCTTGCAGCGCACTCAGGTGCCCAGCAGCATCAACCTTAGTAATGGGCGGCAGCCTGATCTTTCAAAATTGGTCATTAAATAATGCAGGGGAGACAATTGTTCCCTTTAAATGGCCTGGAAAGTGTGCAGTTCCAGAAGCACAGTGGTAGATATCCTGAGTAATACATATTGTTGACAGCGGCAGGGTTATTTTTAGAGCTTTTTTTTTTAAAGCATTAACTCCAAAAGTGGCCCTCACATCAGTCAGTAAACTGGAGAAATATCTTATTATAATCCTGTGAAGGCATTTTAATTTTTGTTGGCTTTTTAAACCTGTGATTTTTCAAAAGACAGGGCTGTAATTTAACTGTCCATCTTCTCACGTTGTGTGTTCTGTTCTGGGAAATGCCAGAGGTCATTTTTCATAAAGAACGAGGTAGCAATTTTGTCAAATTATCATGTACTCACCATAAACTAACCCCTTATTATTTTACTTTAATTTAGTGGCAGAACGGCACGAAAGGTTCTCATCAACTTCTAGCCAACACAAAACACCCACAGTTTCACAAAGTAAGGGTGCAGCTGCTGTGAAGTATCCTCAACCTTATTTTTTTAAATACTTATGCAGCTGAGGAGGAAGAGCAAGCAAAACCAGATCTCCTGCCAACCTGCTGGTCCTGGTTTATTAGTACAGCTTGGAACAGACTGTTTTAAAACGCTCCTTCCTGCACACACACTCCTACTCCATACCCTTCCTCCACTGGCTCGTTCCCTGTCTTCTCTTTGTGATCCTAACAAGGCTTGTTCGCTGCCTAGTTAAGGGACCTCACTGGAGAAGAAGCACCATCTTGGCTTTACTAGCAAGTTGGGAGACTGCCAGGCAAGAAAGCACTTGAAGTAAAACAACAGGGAAGAAATAGAGGCAGATGAAAACCAGAGAGAAAAGGAAAGAGTAAGACGGAAAGGAAGACTGACAGTCACATAGTCAGAGAGTTATCATGAGGGTGAGAGGCTCTACGAAGGACAAAGAGAGAAATAGCCAAGGATACAAACAAAGCAAGCAAATCAGAGAGAAAATGAGGTGGTGGGAGGAAGAGTGAGATAGAGAAGAAGGGAAAGTTACAGAAGCAATGAGGAGCGACAGCGGAGGATTCCTCTGTACCTGTGGAGGAGATTAAGGGTCTCCATCCAGTGTGATTAATGAGCTGGCCGCTGATTGCTCATCCCCATCTCCCTCCCATGAATAATCTCCACGCCAGCACAAGTTTGAGAGTGTGTGTGTGTGTGAGACAGAGAGAGAGAGAAAGTGCTTGTGTGCACAAAGAGATGAAGAGATCATAAGAGCGAGTGTGTGTGTGTGTGTGTGTGTGTGTGTGTGTGTGTGTGTGTGTGTGTGTGTGTGTGTGTGTCTGTGTGTGTGTGTG
>JBBMJY010000004.1:12839282-12852354 GCA_037833715.1 Toxotes lorentzi
TGTGTGTGTGTGTGTGTGTGTGTGTGTGTGTGTGTGTGTGTGTGTGTGTGTCTGTGTCTGTGTCTGTGTGTGTGTGTGTGTGTGTGTGTGTGTGTGTGAGAGAGACAGAGAGAGAGCATTATATATGTACAATATATGATAGGGATATGCAGTGTATGCATAAAATTAACTAAGAGTGCATAAGTATTGATTGCCTGGAAAATGGGTGTACATCTATAGTGTAATACACAACATGACATTAATTCAGTGTGTCAGTGTGTTTGAAATATGGATGATATATTTACTAATAGCTGCAGCCCACCTACAGAGAGCAGCCCTCATACTGAGTACACAGTGACACATCAAGATCGTTTGTACGCACTATGGGTTCCCAGTGGGGGTTCTGTCTCCCTACATGGACTGTACAAACCTGATGGTGTCATTGTGTATCACAGAGGACATTATCACATGCAGTCACGTAGTGGTACGTGCAGTTAGTTTCAGCGATTTCAAGTATAAGTATAAATCAGTAGTATTAAAAATAAAATTGTGTGTACACTTAGTGTATTTAGGTTGAGTTATTCTCTGCATCAGCCTGGAACTGGGTGATGTAGCAATATGTACGTGAGATGACAAAAATTCAGCCAGCGGAGATTTTGTTTTACGGTTTATATAGTGGTAGCTATCATTTTAATATCTATGGTTTTATTAGTCCAGTGTTGGAAATCTTGCGTGTCAGTGAAGAGGACTGCTTATCACAGGGTTGTCCACATGTCAAAGACACTCCCCAAGCTGCTTCAGCAGCAATCAGATTTTCCTCAAAGGTGTGAAAACACATTATATGACAAATTTGTGTGTTAGAATTTGAGTTTAAAAGTTTGCATTAGCAATTAGATTTACTTTATCTAGGTATCTGTATACAGTACCTGCATCTTTATTTATATTTTGCACATGAAAGGTACATGAGCACACCTAGAATGTATGAGCACACTTTGAAGCACAAACCTGTATCTTTAAGTGTCACCATGCACCACTGCTTTTGACTTAGTTGAATCTATTGCTAATGATTTCCAAACATTTTTCCTAATATTACACACAATAAAAGATGATAATAAAAGATGATAACAGATGCCAACATGTGTCCTTGTGAGTGGAGGTGCACTCTGTGTTTATCCACAGCCTTACAGACATTACTTTTGTGTTACATTGCCTAGCGGTCTAAGATTGCCTGTTGTCATGACTTTTTGGTGGTTGCATAGCAACAATCATTGAGAAAATCCATGTTGTTGCCTGTTAAAAAAGCAGAGTTGTAGTTTAGGGCTTACCAAAGTGCAAGCATGACACCAGCATGAGGTTTCTTTGAGTCCTACAAGACTCCATTGCTAAGTAGTTTGGCAGCTTTGCAGGAACGTGGAGGAAGTGTGAAGGCTGGCAAATCAAGCCCACTTACTGTAGCAGCTGCTTTTCACTTAGTGATGAGCTTAATCATTAATGCCTAAATCTTAATTTACCAAATGAAGCTGGGGATATTTTTTTCATGAGGGTCAAATATGAATAATCGAGAGTGCCCTGCATATATTTGCATACATGACATATGAAGGGAGGAGGATGTACATGTCACATGAGTGATACACGGCCCCTCACCACGGCTGATATTCAGAGGGAGAGAGTGAGAAAGAGGGAGAGGGAGAGAGAGAAAGCACTTTGGTTTTCTAATGTGGGGTGTTTGAGGTGTCACTGTCACCAGCCCAAAGCAGTGAAGATTTCATTCACCAAGAGAGCATGTGTTTGCAAGCGTGTCGCTCTTGCTGTGTGTGTGCATGTTTGTGTGTATATGCGTCAGTGTGTGTGTGTGTGTGTGTGTGTGTGTGTGTGTGTGTGTGTGTGTGTATTGTCTCAGGTGTAGTAAGAGGCATGAGATTGGCTCAAACAGCACTCTTAAATATACAGACTAATCCAGAAAAGAAGGTGGAAGTAAACAAGCAGCCATTATATGTGATACCTCACATGAAGCCTGTGGATAGTATACAGTCACCGAAATACTACTGAAACAACAGCTATATGTGTAAAATAACCTTTCAGCCAAGTTTTACTTTTGAAAAACAAAAAATGGATGCAAAATATGCCTCAACCCCATGAAATCCTCACGTTCTTCACGAAACCATACTCTTTGTAGGCACAAAGAAGAAACTCTTTTTATATGCTTTATATTTCAGGATCACACGTCTGTTGATTTTGAATCATATTTGATCAAGTTTTAAATCTAAGAACTTACTACACAGCACTTTAGCATCGTTTGTGTGGTCAACATTATTATTTTTCTCCCAAATCTTATGTCGCAACCAATGCAGATGAGAGCAGTGGTATCGAATAACTTCTACATTCACATAGACTACCTCAGTCTGTCAGAGGTGGTAATTGCAGATCGTGATCAAACTAAATGTGCGGTTGCACTGTCAGTAACACTGACTACAGTGTGAATATGCAATCACAGTGATCACAGTGGTTTCGCTAGAGATGACACGTGAATCAACTGGTAGGTGAGTCTATATGGAGAGAGTCATCTGAGGAGAGCAAAGGACAAGATGTTTCCTGACACACGGAGTGCTGTTTTACCCTATGGGACTGGTTTTTAAAGAAATTTCCATAGCTACAGCATCTGTTGCTAAAGGCACATTTGCCATATTCAGTGATGTGGCTGACTTTATCGCACATGCATTACTTCAGAGACACGGATCTAAGAAGAGCAATAAAATATTTAGTTACATACAGAGAGGCTTAAGAGATCGGCCTCTATGAAACTATTTTAGTGAATTATAAAATAGCAAAGTTTGAGATTGAGAATAAAACTTATATTTAAATGTCTTTATGCTGATGTGAAGGTTTTTGTCTAAAGATATGTTTTCAGTAAATGGTGGTGGAAATGCATTTAATTCATAAAGAAATAACGGGTCAGTATATTAAATTTTTACTGACTTTCTGCCAACCTAGTTCAGGTGAGCTAATTATTTGCTTTAACCCTCTTAACTTAGATTATATTTTTGAGACAAAGCTGAGATGTCACAGTGTAAGATTTACAGGCTGGACAGTTTGATGAAAACTAATCTTCATGTATTGTCTAACCATTTGCTCAAGTCGATCAGTCTGTGTCAACCTTATTAGTCTGACTATTTCCGTCTCCACCTCTGTACAGACACATTATATCCATGGAGCTGTTTTATATTAGACTAGAATGGATTGATTGGTGAGGAACAAATGATTAAATTTCTCCAAAAAATGTATTGCTGTATATCACAATGTACTGTACATACATTAATGTCGTAATATAATTTTGTTAACCTCAAGGAATCTATATTTTTTATATTTTCCTCCCTTTGTATTTCTGGTAAGATACAACGGGAAACACATTCTGAGTTTGTTAGTCACTGGAGAGAAGGCAGAATGTCTTAGTCTGCTTTGGATCACAAATATCCATAAATATAATTTTATGTCACAGTGACTATGCATTGCACAGTATATGGCCTTGAAGTCGGTTAAGTTCCCATACATGGAGATTCAATGAGAAGAGTCAAGTGGCATTCTATTTTCTTTTTTAATACTTGCTGTCTGTCAGGAGCAGCGACTTAATGTAATTTAATGACATTTTTCTTCATTCACAGCATTTGTGCCACTTAGATGTTAATAGAGCTTTTATGCCATTAAGCATGAATTTAGTTATTTTCCAGTGAAAAGATGTGTAAGAGAAACTTGTCATTTCAACATCATTTCAAAGACTACATGTAATTGTGAAATACAGTCATTTTAATGCAGTTGAAGCAATGGTTAAATGAAAGCGGGGCATCTAAAACACTTTATCCCAGTGATGAACTAGATGCCTTGACATTTTTTGACCCACAAATCACCCAGTCTATGCTTACTGGGTGGCTGTCATCTTGTTTTCTTGCTTCTTTGGCCCGCTCACATGGCTCCTCACATCCCACTCCTTCACCTATAACCCTCTTTCCATCTGTCTCTCTCTTTTTACTCCTTGTTCTCTGCCCCTCACCACCTCTCTCTTTCCCTCTTCTAGTCTACAGCGAGGATGTTATCTGGTTTACCCTCTAAAAAAAAAAAAGTCATGGTGTTCTGTTCTTCTGCTTTGTGGCTTGATGTCTTACTCCAGCTCACGAGGGGCTGGTCTCATAAAAGTGGAAGGGGACAACTCTAAGCCGCAGTCTTGAGCTCACCACATTAGTTATTCCCTGGGAGATCGTCTACGTGCCCTGAATCAAATTTGTCTCTCCTCCCATCGCACACGCGCACATGCTTTTACTACTTCTTTTATGCCCCACGAGTGTCTCTTTCTTTCATTTGCTCACACTCTTTTACATACTACGTGTTCCTCTTTTTCAGTCTTTTCTATGTCCATGCACACCCTATTTTTATGTTAAGACCTCTCCTTGTCTCTGTCATTATGTCTTTCTTCCAGTATTAGGCCTTGCTCCCTCTCCTTTCTCTTTCTCTCTCCCTCGCTCCCTCTTTTCCTCACTTACTCATGCTGTACTGTATACTCTCCAGAGCTGGATACAGGAAACCTCCCTGTTGGCCCTGTCAGCCTGTCCATAGCTCAGTTAGCAGCGCTGATCGATCAGTGGAGCACTTGAATTCCCCAGAAAGTCAATTACTAACTTACACATCGGTGCTATTTTTGGAGAAGGGGGGAAGCTGTAGGAATCATTAACTAGATAATGTCGTGACAACCTTTCCCAGCCAGCCAGCCAGAGCAGAGCAGGCACTGCCTATGTATATGCTGTTTGTCCGGGTCAACTGAGAACTGGACAGATCACAGGACGATGTGAAGACACATTTATGTAGAGCTGCTCTAATAGTGGAAATAATATTTTGTGACTGAGTTAAGCTCAGATGTAGCTACTAGTGCTGAGATAAAGCACCAATACTTTCTGGGTCCAGCTCAGATTGTTTTCGTAGTACCAAGTATCAAAACTATCAAATGATTTAAATCACAAATTTGCTTCTTTGGCTTTTTTGTGTTACTTTTATTTTATTATGATTTTATTTATGTATTTTTTTATTTTTATTTTTTTTAATGGAAACACATTATCAATGCTAGAATGAAAAACATTTGGCTTTGGGGCAGGGCCATGAGCAGAGCTTGTCATGACAGACATTTGTTGACAGGCAGATGCCTTCTTCCCTCCTTCTACCCGAGGCCACAAACTTATCAATCACCCTTTTTATGCAAACTAATGTCAAATGCCCTAAAGCTTCTGATCAGTCAGGAATAGATGTGGTTTTAAATATAAATAGCTATTTACGGGTCACTTAAGATTTAATGAATGAGACGCAGTGTTGAATAGTGGGCTCTGTCTCCAGCCATAGAATTAATGTTACAGTGTATAAGCATCATTATGTTCTATTTGTAAAGGTTTCTGTTCAACCAGCAATCAACTGAAGGTGGTTTGTAACTGTACAACAGGAAAATCTTGACTTTTAAAATTTCCCTTAATGTCCCGTAGGAACTGTCCTAGACCCAGTTTCTCTGGAAAGATGTCATCAACTGCAATCAGCAAATTTCCTAACAAATATTGTCTATTTTTGATAACATATAAAGCCACATTTTTTTTTCTGTCCTCTCTTAGTGTCACAGCTATAATCTCAGTGGGTTGAGTTTGGATGGCATCAGGGTTAATTTCATGGTGTCAAGATTAATTTCACAACTGGTCCATCTTTCACAAAGGTAGACGTTTTTATATCATGGCCTTTCTGCTAGACATTAAAAGTGAGGACTAATACATCAGCAGAAAGTTTGGACTGACCTCGTTAGGGGTTCGCTGACGGCTGCTTGAAATATCTAAACACAGCTTTTGACTTGATCGAGTATTTCCTATTTGATTTGGTATGTAGACAGCAGTGTTGCAGCCCTGCATTAGGGACTTTGAGCTGAAGGTTATCTTTTCACTGCTGTCAGTACTGTTTCACAGCCGAGTAAAATGAAGGTATTCGTTCCACAACCAGATAAACAAAGCGCTGTCCTAGAATCACCAGTAAGTATTTCCAAGCCACACATGAGTCAGTCATCAAAAACTCAAGTATTAGGTAGACAAAAGTCTCAAGAAGATTCATACCTTTAATAGGTAATTAATTTACTTTATCTCTTTTGCTTCATACAAACAGTTTTTAATATCAGTTTCTTGAGTCTGGAATTAAATTGATTGCAAGCCTGTGATTAATTTCCTCCACTGTTTTCTGGCATGTGTCAAATCAGTGATTACCATCCCAACTTCATTGCACCATCACTTGCTTATTTGTACCTGCGGTAGCTGTTAAAAGCTCAACCATCCTTCACAGTAGGTAGTGTTTTATCTGCCATAATCTAATTAATTACAGTTGCACACTGACTGAACTTGAAGAGACATTCCTCACCACCAGACTTTTAAAGCATCCCTACTTCTCTACCTTAAAAGAATCAATATAAAGTTGAGCTACATGTCCATCTGAACAGTCAACTACAGCATGAAGACAGCAAACCACACCAGTCTCACTTCCATGCACTGTATTAAAGTCAATTTGAGCAGCAGTCTTGTTGAAATTCACAGTACCACCCTGAAACCACCCCTCCAAGCCATGTCAGATCAATGCACTTCATCCCTCATCTGTCCACATGGCACTCAAAGCCTGTTCTGCCACCCAAATTACTGCTCTGCTGAATTATAACTTTGCTGGACCTGGCAGTGTACTGTACCCAAGGCATTCTGAAATATCACTGACAGACCGAGCTGTCAGCCCGGATATATCCATCACCTGGAGAGCTACGTGAAACAGACAGCTAATATCCAGGGGTCTTTTACAACGGTGTTTGTTATAGTCTGGATCTGGATAGGAAGTTCCCCACAAACATTTCAAAATCCGTTAGCCATCTGATTGAAGTCTATTTGGACAAAGAGTTATTGTCCTCCGTGGATGTTCAGATGAAGATTTGTTGTGATACTGGTTTCATCACTGCAGGTCTTAAAAGTCTGTGTTTATGTTTAGATCTTTTTGTTCAAATCGATTTGTGTACCATTTTGGGTTGTGATTTGATAGAGCTGTTGTACCTAGAGAGGAGACACAAGTCAGAAAACTCCCAAAAGTTTCTCAGCACAAACATGCTGGTGGTAGATAATAAGCCACATCAAAAATTTATCAACACCATGAGAGCAGTTTATTTTGAAACATTTCTGTAACTTTATTTGTGATCTGAGAGCGTCTCCCTGTCAGACAGATGTCATGCTTTGTATGTGTTAATTTTACACCGCTTTGCTAAGTATAGGAGCTGAAAGAAATGAGCATCGCCTGCTGTGTGGAAGGACAGTGTTAAAGTCTGACAGTAACAAGACAACAAGTTATTATAGTTTCTGGCAAAATAAGACCCAAATCAGCATAATATATTTAAAACATCTGAAACTACCTAAGTAGAAGGATGCCATCACAATAACTGTGCTCTATGCCAATTTTATATTTTTTAAATGGAGGCTAATTCTGTTTTTAAGGGAATGACTGACTGAATGTTCAATTTCCAAACATATTGAATGATTTCAATTTCCTTGCTCTTTTTCTTGTTCTGTCTAGATCCTTAATGGTGTATCTTTTCTTAAAATATTTCAGTAATGAAAGGTCGTGAAGCAAGGGCAGTTAAGAGTATTAGTCCATTAAATGCTCTGTGTGTGTGTTGCGCTTGGTTGGCTCCATTTAGATTTCTATCAGGTGTCTGTGTGTCTTTATTTTTTGAACCAAGTATATCCTGTGCCTGAGCCAATATTGACTCAGGGTCGCACACTGACATATACCATGTCAGTGCCGGCGTGCCTGAACTTCACATTCACACAATATCTCACTGCCATTGGCATACTTATGCTCCTCGTCTGATTTTATACCCATTTGTTTTTTTGAAAAATTATACACTGTGTACAGGGAAAGTGAAAAGAAAAATGGGAGTAAAATAAAGGATTAGGTGAAGTTGTACTGCAATAAAGGTCATAAAATAGATGTCATAGTGAGAATACATGGTACATATTGTATACATTGCAAGGCCCACTAAAAATATTGGGCTCAGTGTAAGTTCACACTGACAAATAGGAAAAAGGTTCTGTGACTGTGTAGATCTTGTACCTGGCCACACGGCTTGGCGACAGATACTATTTATGGCGCCAAGGGGAACCAGTGAAGAATAATTCTTAATTTGCCGTAAAGGTGAATTGAATTGGATGGCCATTTCAATGAACATAAATTTCCCTTAATGAGAAGAATGATATTTGGCTAGCTATGTGTCCTCTGACACGTGGTCTTTTTTCATACTGGAGATCCTTCACTCCCAGACAGCTGTTTATCCTCCCTCGTCCACTAATAATGAGATGGATGCTTAGAAATGTATTAACCCTGGCTACAGTTTCACTACATCAGCACCCTCATTCTGATTTGTGATTTTCTCTGCTGCCTTTTTTTTCTCCTTCTTTCTCCATCTTCTCATTTTTCTCAATCTTTTCCTCTTACTGTCATCTCGTCTTTGCTTCTCTGTCATCCATTCTCTCTTTCTCTCTCCAACACCAATCATCTTCCTTCATACTCTCTTTCTAACAGAGGTTGTCCAGCTGAGCCTGGCGGAAGACCAGCGTATTAGTGTCTCCACGGTAACAGTGGGCCTCAGTGCCGTCCTTACCTGTGCCATCCAGGGGACGCTGCGCCCACCAATCATTTGGAAGAGGAATGGCATCATATTAAACTTCTTGGACTTGGAGGATATCAATGTGAGTGCGTCTTGGTTGATACTGTTTTTTGTCGATATTGGTGATGATGTTGACAAACACATGCACTGAATTATTAATAACTCATGTTGGTTGGTTGGTTTACAAGGCTATGGATGATGAAAGGGAAGTAAACCTTTCACAACAAGTTTACTACATTTTGGTTTTGTTTATATTGATTATATGTGTAGGTTGTCCTAGACCATATGCTTCTGAACAAAACAGCATCCTTCTTATGTACAGTCTATTGATGTCAGCATTATTAACACTATTAAATCACTATTAATAGATTTTTGGCCACAACTGAGATAAAGGAACCCCTACACAACCTGAGAGACACACAAATCTGACATACTGAAACTGTCATGGCTATCAGGTGCAAACAGTTGCCTTCTTGTACACATGAGCAGACATCCTCCCACTGGGGTTGTGTTTATGTCTATCTGATTAAAGGTAAATCCAGTTTTCACTCTCCATCTAGCTCTTTTTGTTTCCTCTAACCCCTGACATAATGTCTGATTTTTCATCTGCTAGATGTTAAACTCTCTTCACCAGCGAGTCGCAAACGTTCTATGGTATTCCATGCAAGGCAGCTGGTTTACAGTGGGTATATCAAAGCTGGTTTGCCAAAAACAGCTCACTGCTGCTGCTGGAAATGAGGATGATGAGTGGTGTGACTGAAACATGCAGTAAATTTGCTGCAAAACTACAGCAGTGAACTAAGAGAGGCTGGCAGACATTCTCTGAAAACAGTCTATGAACACCTTTTTAAGATTAGAAAATTGCATCGCTGCTATCAAAGTGTTGTAGAAGCTATAGGTACGTTTTTGCTATCGCCACATAGGCAATATTAGCATTAACAGCTGTTTATTTACCAGAGTGTAAGAAACGTTACAAGTTGAGCATCAAATTCAATTTCTTTACACCCTCCATCTTCTCATATTGGACTGAGGGAAGACCAGACTGGTTGTTGGCTATGTGGCAATAGCAAAAAACTTACATATAGTCCCTTTAACAGCCCAGGGAGTTCATTGGTTCATTTCTAATCATTGTTTCTTTTTTGTATTTTCACTATTTTTGCAATACAAAAAAAAGCTGTTAGGTTAGGAGATATTTGGAGGTGTGCAGAGAATCTTTCTTTACTGATTTAAAAAAAAATCTCTCATCGTGTGTATCCTGACAATCGACCAGCTGGAAAGTAAGCAAAAGAGGACTAGACGAAGGAAAGGTGGCAGAGAAATAGTAGCAAGATAAAAAGGATTCAAGGAACGAAGGAAAGAAAAATGTGCTGCCCAGACTTCTCCATGAAACGGTAAAATTATAGCTTGCTCAGTGCTTAATGAACTGTGTGGCCATGCTTCTGTTTAGACACATCTGCACGGGTGACAGCACAGCGCCGGCCTTGCTTTACCCACCACCGGATCACAATTCACTAATTCCATGTTAATGAGCGGCCTTGTTGGTCTGCTGCGATGATGATCCGATAAACAATGTCAAGTGTGTTAAGGTGGAGACTGGAGGAGAGGTGATGGCAGCAGAGGTCCCTCAGGCTCTTGACCGTGCATAATGAATTTCCACAGAGCGCAGTGATCCGTGTGGAGGAGGGAGAGTGGAGCGCCGCCTGTGTTTGACTTTCTTTTCATAGAGTCAAATCAAAGATGAAACAAACAAAATCCCTCAATGAATGATAGGGATAACCTCAGTACTTTGTTGCGTGAGGAATATATAATTTCAGTACCTTCTGTGTGTGCTGCACCTGTTGTCAGTGCCAGAAAGAACAAGAGAAATAGGATATTTAAAGGAAAATACCAAGTTCCTATGGCTAGTTGGCCAATATAGGCAGTTGGGACAGCTTTCTCTCATATTAAATATTTTGTATTTTGAGAGACTTCGTAAGACTTAGTCAAGCATTAAGGAATAAGAATGTATTTATTGAAATAAATTACCCAAAGTCCATAAAGGGCAGAAGATAAACAACCAAGTGGATGCTGGGATTTATATTTTATAAGCTTGTACCACATGTTTCATTTAACAGGACTGGTTTTCCTTTAGAGTTTTTTTTTTCTTTTTCTTTACGTTCAACATTTTATTCAAGTCAGCCGTACTGTAGGTCAAAGAGGAAACTGGGTAAGAGAAGGGAGGAGACATTACTCTCCTGTCAAAGTCCTTTCAGCACACCATTTTCCTCTGTTGAACTGTGTTGAATGGAAACAGGCTTGTTTTCAAAGTTTCATTTGACAGTGATTGAAATCTTTCTGCACTCTGGCACATAACCCCTAAACCTGAGAGCTCAGCCTCCATTACAGTCACTCTCATTTATCTGCTCTCTCTTAGCCTCTTTCTGGTCTTTGTTCTCCATCTGTCTTTCTCTGTCCACCATCTTCTCCACTACGTTGTTTTCACTGTGCCTATTCCCCCCATTTTTTTAAACTCTCAATTAAAACTGGGTATTTATCATTTTGAGTAGAGCTGTGTCCTCCAAAAAGTAACTGCACTCTGTGTTGCAGGGTTCAGACCTATTTCAGCAGGTGTAATTGCAGGAGAGGAAAAATAAAAAGGCAGAACCACAAACAGGAACGGAAGGAATAACAATACAATTTGCTGCAACTACTTATACTGTGGCTATGATTATTTGCATGTGCATTGCAAACACTTACACACAACATGTGACTCTTAAGTATATGCAGGCTTTATGGCATCAGTACTGTTCTGAGGATCGTGAAAAAGCAATGATGATTACTATTGCAGAATAGCAATTTAAGTTGATTAATTTCAGTTCGACAGAGATTTTTTTTCTTTTTTACTCAAAGGTTAACAAGTTCTCCCATTTTTTCTATGAGGAGCTTTGCAAGCCAAAATCTGCCATTAAAATTCCTATGTTCTTAGTCACTTATGACACCTGCCAGCCAGAGACAATGCAGGCTTAGTGATCGGAGTGAAAAACAACTTTTAAGTTTTGGTCATATTCAGCAGAATTATAAAATTAGGGCTTGTTTTGCCTGAATATTATGTACTGAGTCAGAACTTTCCAGGTTGATTCTGAGTCACCAATTTCATTTTCATAAAGCAATGAACAATATTCCTGATGGTTTAATACTATACTTATTAATGGCCTCTGCCCAGTTGCACCACAGTCAGGCTCAGCTGCTGAGCAGCCAGACATCCCCCACTAGACTCCTCTAACAGTCAACATGTCACGTCTCACGTTTGACTTCCAAGGCTAACTTTTTAATGCTTTTGAAATCACCTGAGACCTGAAAATGTTTGCACATAGTCAAAGAAATAAACCCTGCTCTTTCAATTACAGTTTGATTTGAAGGTTATAACCCTCCAAAAATTATTCGGCTGACAGTGAGGTTAGAACTGTGGGCACCTCGACTGATGTGTTCAGTCATCAGTGGTTAGGAGACAGCCCAAGATACCATTTTTTCTCCCCACAGGAACCACAACAGTTAAGATTTTAAGCTAAAATATATCTGGCATAAATTGCCAGATATATTACAGTCATACTTTTTAACCCAAACGGCCCATTCTGTGTTAAGTGCCCTCCCTGGTGTAGTTGTATGGTTCACCTTAATTGTAAATTCTGAACTTAAAAGTCTGCTTAAACTCTTCCGTCCATCTTACAAATAAATCGTTTCACATTTTTCAAGTCACAAAGCGAGCCTCTGTCAGGTCACATTAATTTCTAGAGCCCTCAGAAAGAAAGCAGTTGTTTGTGGTTTCCACATCATGACAGAGCTGCATCAGGACATCTGCTCTGCCACTTGGTGGGACAGCGAACTATTTAATGCCTTAATCCACCCTAAGCAGTGGCTGGAACCCCCTGGTGACTGCCACATGCTGCACCAACAACAACCAGCTCCATTCATCAACCTAATGGGCTTTATATTTTTAACCCTTGCCATTTATCAGGCTGAGGCAGCGTGATGAGGGGAGAGAAGAGGATCAAATTCCCCAACGTCTGCTGCAGCTCAACAGGGAAACCATTGATTCATGGTCTCTCTTCCTTTTCACATCACTCTTTTTCTCTCGTCTTTTCCCATCACTCCCTGCTGTTGTGTGCCTCCTCTCTCCTCTCCCTGCTCTCTCCACGCATCCTTATGTATTCTATCAAGCTATCTTCATTTCTCCCTCACTCCCTGTGGCTCTTTCCTGCACCCCATTTTTCACCACTTTTCCTTCTCCTACTCCTCCTGTTTTTCTCCCATCTAATAATTTGTGGGGAGGGGGGGAAGGGGGGGGGGTGGGGGGGGGGGGGGGGGGGGGGGGGGGGGGGGGGGGGGGGGGGGGGGGGGGGGGGGGGGGGGGGG
>JBBMJY010000004.1:12856617-12911053 GCA_037833715.1 Toxotes lorentzi
GTGGAATGATCATTAGGTAGGGATGGATAGAGGTATGTATAGACAGAGAGAGATAGATATTTTTTTTTTTTTTTTTTTTTTTACGGCCAAGTTTCAAATGCATAAAACCCTATAATCACACCCCACGTTAATCAAGGAGAATGGATGGACGTAAGCTGCATATGTGGCTCTTCAGCGAGCTTAATGTCTTTGACCTTCTCTTTTTTTCTTATCCACCAGCTAGTTGCTGTATTTGTCTTATCTGCTGTTTTGTGCTGGGCAGATAGTTTACAGTAGGTTTTAGAGCTTTTTCCAATGTAAACAGCTGCCTGGTGCTGCTGAAAATGACTCTATGAGAGCAGTGAGAGTGATCCAAAACAGTTTTGGGCCAGGAAAATGAAACAATGAACTGAAAGATGCTTTAAACCTAAAGGGAGCTAAAGGGAATTGCAGAGTCAGATTTTAATTATCTATGGTTTTGTTGGTGTGAGTGACCCTTTTCACATAAAAGTAGTCATGTGGTCCGTTGTTAATATTGAAATAGCGATTATAGCTGTTTTAAGGCCAGAGACTCCTGTTGACTCCTGGGACCTGGGCACATGCCCTATTTGCTGCTGTAGTAAAACACCCATGGGGAGGAGTAAAGGAGGCTAATTATTACATAATTTAAGACAAAATCACTCCAACCCCTGTCATTGTGAACTGCTACAAGGCTGCAAATATAAAGTCTAATTTAATGAGTATTTGATTCAGTGGTTTTCTATAAGAATTGATCTGAACATCATTATGTATTAGAAGTAATTAAATTGGTGTCTCATTCTGTGAAGGCCTGCTTCAAGGCTGTTTTCTCTTCAAAGAATTACACACTTTTCCCAAGATAAGAGAATTATTATCAGAATCCAAAAGACATTTAGCTAATGTGAAAAGCTTTCTGTAATGTCTTGTTATTTTACAACCCAGTAGGCATAAATCAGAAGGTACAGATCATTTTCAACATAAAATTGAGCGAGTGTTTGCTTTATTGCTGTTCGGTACATATTTGGTTCTGCAGGAATACAAACACTTACGGTATGCTAGGTCTAAGCTGTAACAGGTAGAAAGTAGATGTGAGGCAGATGGAAGAACTCTAATAGCAAAGAGAGACTAGCAGAGGAGAGGGTGAACGTTAGATGTTATAGAAGAACATAGATGCTATAGATACTAGATGTACAGAAAGGGATGAAAACTGAAGCTTCCTTTAATGTTCTTATACAACATGGTCTGTAAGAGTTCCTCTGTGACACACATCATTCAACTCCCACCATGCTATAGAGTGTGTGCCGTTGTGTGATGTATGTAGTGCTTCACAGAACAGCAAAGATCAGAGTGCAGCTGTACATCACAGAGCTTGACGCTACAGCAACCATCAGAGAGTCTGCCTCTGATGACGACCTCTGTCTTAAAATGCCCAACATCACCTGTCACCACTATCTGACATTACTGCTGCAGCTTGAGGCAAACAATGCAGCATTGTACATGGTGTTGGGAAAATGTACTGAAATACAAAAAGGTTACTGAACGTAAGAAATGCAAATATAATTTTTTTTTGTGCTCTTGGGGGAACAAAGTGTGAAAACCAATTGTTAACACAACCTTAACAAACCTTTAAAGTTCATATGAACAGCTCAATGAAGTTGCCTATGTACACATCCAGCCGTTATGGATCAAAATGTATCAAAATAATTTATTTGAAATTCTGTTTCTGACCATTTGGCTAATGTAAGTCCAATATTCACTCTCTTTTAGCTCTGTTTTTGGTCGCCACCAACTCCTGAGAGAAATATCTAGATCTTTAGCTGCTAAATGCTCCACTGTGTTCACCAGATAGTCACTAACTGTGTCTGTCTGCTGTTTGGTTTTGAGCAGGTAGTCTACAGTCTGGTTTTAGAGCTTTTCCACTTAAAACAGCTGCCTGCTGAGAGTGAATAAATACAGTAAAATTGTTGACTGGAGACCTAAACAACGAGCTAAAACTTGCTATATAGTTCCATATAGCCTAGGGGAGTTACAGCTATGGGTGATAATTCTCTATAAGGTGTATCACTGATCCTTTCACACAGTCATTTCACACTGTTATTAAAGAAATATTGATCATAGTCACTTTAAATAAATTGCATGTACATCTTCTTGTTCAAAAACATGTCTTGTTAATCAGCCACATAGATTAAGAGCCTTTTTGTGTTGTTTATGTTTACAAAAAAATGTGATGATGGGTTGACAACATCTCATTTACATGGTATGAGTTTTCGAGCTTTCGTCACATTTCAGAGACAGTTTTTAAATATAGGCCGTGACAAAAAGAATATGATAGCACATATTATGACTACATTTCAGGTTTCTCTTCATCTCTCTGTTCACCTTTCTTACTGACACAAAATGGAGTAATATTTGCATCATATTCATTCATCCATATTCATTTTTTTTTTTTACCCATCTTAAAAGAAATCCGACTCTGTGCCCTAAGCAGAGCATGGTAAACTTGTGTGCCCTTCCACTGTTTACTTTCTCAGGTGTTTATAACATCCATTTCTCAGCCCTCTTAGGAACCATTTTGGGTCAATTTTTATTTATTTGCCTTTCATTCATTTTGCTTAGTTTTGATATGAATATCAGTTTTGGTTCCTGAGAATCAATGACTGCTGGACATCAGATCACAGTATCCATACAGATATACCAGTACATTTTTCAAGTGTGTGGGAGTATTCTTTCAGATTACTCCCACACACTTCCAGGGTTTAAGTTCAACAGCATTGTATTACACCACAGATCCAGTATTGAATCTGCTTACTGAATTTAAATGGATTTAGGTTCAGCTTTTTAATGAAAGTAATAAATAACTTAAGAACTAAACCTTACAAGTCTAGACCAGTCCAGAGCAGATAAGCTGGTTGTTAAGCCTTGTCTTATTAATGCATTTATAATGAATTTTCTTTATGGCATTGTACCTCATAAAGATTTTCTAATTAAGCTGCAACAACAAACTGTTACAGTAACACTTGTTCCTTCTCTGTTTGTTTCCTTTCTTCTGGTAGCAAATGGTAGCGAGCTCTTTATCGGCAGCGTCCGGTACGAGGACACTGGAGCCTACACATGCATTGCCAAGAACGAAGTTGGAGTGGACGAGGATATCTCCTCTCTTTTTGTTGAAGACTCAGCCAAGAAGACCCGTAAGTCACGTACTCCCAGCTTTCGCGTTTTCCTGTAGATTTTTTTTTTTAAATAACGCAGTAACTTTTCAGTGATATTTAAACTTTATCTCTGTCAAAGCCGAAAAGAAGTATGACCTCCAACCCATGGACATTCACCCTCAGTTTCTAACATAAACTGTACAGGCATAAATCTGAGTTGACATCACTATAAGTAGTACATAAGTGAGGTAAGTTATAAAAACATATGATCTTTTAAGATAAAGAAGGAAAAGATTAAACTGAGAATATGATGGTTTCTGTTTAAGCTGCCATCATGTAACATCGCTGCTCAGACGTCACACAGAGTAGCGATAAGTGTCTTAGAAATTCCTCATCATACATCTCTTGCTTTAGTGTTCCAGCAAGCATTAGAGCTAATAAGCATCATTGTCAACTGCTTCATGTCAAATGATTGGCCTTGAGGTGGTTCCTCATGCCTGCAGATGGCTGAACAACGTATTAACTGCGAAGCAGCAATGCAGCACATTTCCTGAGGAGAGTAGAGCTTTTACGTTAACTGTATCTGACAACCTGGCATCTTTTTCACTAATGCCAAGATCAGACTACACAGCATCAGATTGATAATGTCTTTACCCTACAGATGTCAGGCGTCAGGAACAAAAGTGAGCATCAGGGATGACATTTGCTTGTTTTATCTTGTATAGTGTCAGAGTGGAAGAAAACCAATGCAGCATCTGGAAGGCCTCATGACATCCCACAAAAAAAAAGACAGAATTTTTTTTTACTTCTCTCTTTAAGTTTGGCTACTGCTATGATGTGTTGTTTGCCCCTGGCCCATAGCAAACATCATTCTTCAATGCACAGCTGTACATATGGCAAATCGCTGTGGCTATCAATGGGTGTCCCCTCCAGGAAGATTGTACGAAATTAACCACACCCTTGGTTGATCCATGGCTAATCGGAAACACTGAACATCTAAAAAGACAAAAAAGTTCTAATCCCAGCATAAGATACACAGTCTAAATCTCTACAGGCGTTGGAATAGATCCATTAAGGATACATGAAGGCGTTCAGGACTGACACCCATAAGAACAAAAAATATATATATAAAGTATCATGTTTATTAAGGTCTATTCTTTTTATAATACAGATGAAGGAACACAGTGAGAACAAAAACCAAAGATTAAACAAGTGCAATCACTTAAGAACAATTTTTTTTTAGAAACCTTTTCATCCTTAATGTGGTGTGAACAAAAAAAACACAATTTGACAGGACAATCCAGAAGTTGGAGTTATCTCTCTCTGTATTTTCATAATGGAAGAGGATCAGTATGAGTCACTCTATTCTTTGTTCTGACTGTGGGCAGTGTAAGAGGCCTCATCCCACATTATGTGGCGATCTCACTGAAATACAAAGTTTTAGACAGTTAAATCAAATATTTTATGTTTCTGTGATAGTTTCATTAGATTGCATCATTTTGGCAAGTTAACCATTCCTATCTAGAAAGAGCTTATCAGGCCAGCTGAAATTAAACAGAATAATCAATTACTTGTCTTCTCTCAAGACAAGTCATATTTCCTTCTAAATCAAGGGATTTAGGAAGAAATATGGTCCTGTCAATAGCAGTGAGGAACATTTTGTAGCTGTCAAATATGTTTTGTTTTGAAATGGCACAAGAGAAATCACCTCCTCTGTTTCTTGGAAGATTTGTTCACTTTTTTCTTAACTTTTCTTCAATTCATGTTTTTCCTCTTTCTTTTTTCCCCACTTTGCATTCCTACTGCGCGGCGGCTGATTCTGCAGTTGCAAACATTCTGTGGAGAGAAGAAGGTAATGTATCACAGTTCACAAAATGCCTTTGTATTCTTGTGAATGAGTAAATGTGGCGAGCATGTTTTGTAGCTCTTCGGCGCCTGCGGCTGGATATCTACACTTTCCAAGATGTTTGCCATATTGTCCAGAAGAATCACAAAGTTGTTTTCTTTCCAGCAAATTTTTATTCAAGTCTTGCTTTTCTCCCTTGCATGCCCAAGGTGTTTCATCCTTTTGTTATGTGCTTTCTAATCTGTTTTTCAGATCACCTAAGGGGGCGGGGGGCATTTACACACAAGCAGGAATTTTATGTATTTTGCAAATAACACCACAGACCCAGTGAAGTGGCTACAAGAAAAATAACTTTGTGGTTTTCAGCAGTGTACAAATCTATCTTGTCTTTATGCTGCACAAGCATGGCCACAAGTACAGTTTTACCACTGCACTGGAAAATCCACTGCGGTTTAGAGTGTAATACAAATACAATCTTTAATATACATATATCACCACATCAGGTTTACCACAGAACCAAAAGAAGCCAGTGGGGTTTTTAATGCAGTGTATGCATTTGGATAACTTGTGTGCATTTATCATCATTCAGAGCTGATTTTCCTCATTAACACAGTGTGTTTATTACGTGCGAGCACGTGCTTATTTTGTGTCTGCCTGCATGCAATTGTCTGTGTTTTGCTTGCATGTATTTCGGACACTGTTTCAAACTGTTGAGAAGGGCTCCTTCTGTGGTGCGCTGTGTTTTATCTGACAGCGTTATAGTGCAAAAAGCAACAGTAAACAAATCAATCACCATCATAGTTTTTGCCTATGGCTGCATTTTCTAAATGTTGATGAATGCCTAGCATGTATATGTGCTTATGCTTATCATCTCTTTTCGTGTGATGTATTCCTGAAAGCAGTAATAGTTAATTGCTCATCCAAATGCCTTAATGTTAGACTGCGATCCCTGGTAGCTCATCAGCAGCTGTTTACACCTGTTTACAAGCAGACGAAATGTGAAACGGCTACTCATAGAGACAGTGCCTTTAATTTGATGCCTCTTGCTACAGTATGTTGTGGACATGTTGCTGACTGGGTCCTTTGTAGGCATTGTCAGAATGGCTGGCAGCCATATACTGCCCATCCCCGCTAACATGAGAGCATGCTAACAAGAGTCTTGCTGTGTCTCCTCTGGCAGGGAAATTGAATTGTCCATCACAAATGTCAGATAAGAGGAGAGTGGGATTTTCTGCTGTTTTAATTTGTGTTTGCTGATTTTTAAAAAGTTTTTTTTTTTTTATCGACATCTTCTGTTTTCCTGTTTTTGTCTTTCAGGGTTAAGTGTGGGGAACATGTTCTATGTGTTTTCTGATGAGGGCATCACAGTTCTCCAGCCCAGCGAATGTGAGATACGAAGACACATGAAGCGGACAGAGAGGATTGTTGCTACCTATGTGAGTAAAGTTTATGTCATGGTTATTTCACTAAATGGATTTCAGGATAGTGCTGTTTGCAACCGCGGAGCACATGCCTTTAAAAATCAAATTATGTGTAATTCAGAAGAATGCCACTTAGTGTATGTCTTTACATAAACAGTGCCATGTACCCATCACATCAGGTACACTATTACTAGCACTATTACTTACTCCCAGTAAGTAATAGGTCTTTTAGGATGTTGTACCATTATCCAAACAAGCAGAACTGAACTGTACCAGGTGTTGTGTTCTTCAAAAGGAAAAAATAATGTCTGTTTGCCTTATTCTATAGTTATTCTTTGCCGTTTCAGCGTGAAAACAAATCACAGCTAAAATGTCCATCCTTCCTCCATTCCCTGTGTCACAGAGGGGCTCCTCACCTCACTAATTATAATGAGATTACTTGTGTTCTTTAGTCAACAGTTCGCACCAGTAGGCTCTATAGAGTCTATACTTCACATCCCAAGGTTTTTAATCCACTGGAGAACATCCTTCTCCCAGAGCAATGGGCTTTAAATGGTAAAAGTTGCTTGTTCCTCTGAGGGATTTGGGTTTTACAGGAGCCTGTAATTGTATTAGAGATCAATACAAACCCAGTAAGCCACGTGTTAGCCAGTTCCTGCTGCAAACAGCAGTTTCTCCACTTTGGTGAGGTGGAGAGGAGGTGGAAACTCTTGAAACACAGTCTTTGTGGGTGTGTGCTTGTGCATTAGTAATTACATACCAGCATGCGTAATATGTGTGAGGGAGTGTGTGCATAAATGTTTAGTCAGCAAAGACAGCAGGCTGCGGGGCCTGTGGAGGTGATGTGTTACTTGAGTCAGCAGTGGTATATGAGCTTTTTGATGTCTGATGCAAACTGTGATTTTTACCTTATGAGTAGAAACACTGGTTTCTATAGTGAAACCGTCATTACGACTATTATTAGGAGCTTCAGTAATAAAAGTATTATTGGATAGAAACACACAGGAAATGGCATCAGTATGCACCTTTGATAAGGCTGGGAATCACGGTTGGAACTGATATTTTATTAATAGTTCTTTTAAATCAAAGACTTTTTTTTTATTTATTCATGTCTCACGTGGCACTGTAGCTGTGCTGTGATTTTTATTCTCCTTTTTAATCTGTGCTATTTTATTTTAGATTATTTTTTTCCTGTTCAAGTGTCTATTTATATTGTGTATTTTCTTTTTATATATTGTCTTAAAGCTCTTATGTAAATTTTTTTTTTTTAAAAGTACACATTTATAGTTCACTTACAATTTAGCCTTTTTGCCCTGCACCATCATTGGTGATGGTTGATAATGGGAAAAAAACACCTCCCTGATGATCTGTGACACACTAGCAAATCCTGCCAACCTTTTCAACCTTTTCCTCCCTCCGCTGCTCTTCTCCTCCCCACATCATCCCCTCTGTTCTCTGTTGGTTCCTCACAGGAGGAGATGTGCCCTAAAGGTGAGGGGGTGTCACCCCAGCACTGCGTGTGGTCCTCAGCAGTCAACATCAGGGATAAGTACATCTACGTGACCCAGCCCCTCCAGAGCCGACTGCTGGTCGTTGATATTCAGGCGCAGAAGGTGGTGCAGGTGGGTGGAGCAGGTATCAGGCCTGTCACAAAACACTAAAGATTAGTTTCAGATCATTTCAGAAATTATGCATCTATAAGTTAGTGACTGACATTTTAAAACTTCTGCAGAAAACTTAAGTAAACTGGAAAACGATGTGGGTTAAGTTCAGGTTTCTCAGGGGCAAAGTGCACAATTATTGCTGTTTAATAGAATTCAAACTTAAGATTTTATTTTTTAAATATCTTTTACTCTGGGTGGCTGGCTTGGGAGGCAGAGCAGGTTGTCCACTAATCACAGGGTCGGTGTTTCTTTCCCCGGCTCCCCCTGTCCTCCTCTTGTCACAGTGTTCTTGAAGCAAGGCAGTGAACCTCAGTTTTCTCCTGATGGTCAGGCCAGCACCGTGCATGGTAGCACTGAATGATAGGCAAAGTGTAAAGCACCTTGGATAAAAAGGCTACAGAAATGCAGTCCATTTATCATTCAGTATTTTATTAAACAGTGGTTTCCCAGTCTCAGCTCAGAAACCACAACTAGTCATCAAATGCCTGTCAAGCTGTGAATTTCTCAGCATGATGAAGCAGTGTGCATTGAGCTCTAGTAACAGTGTTACTCAGCATTTAAAGAGTTCAGAGGGTGGTAGAGGTTTTTTTTTTTTTTTTTTTTTTTTTAAAAGCCTGCGAAAGCGTTTTTATATGCTCCAAGGTAAGGTGCATACATTAGCATAACTAACAGTCTTCAACTAACCTAGCGTCACTTTTAAAGCCAAAGAGTCGATTGTTAACTAACTACATTACTTTATTAGATTATGGGTTACATTAGAACTGCGTTCACAGCTGGCACATCCACTGTGTAGTAATTCCTTGCTGCGTGGGAGCTGGTTCTGTGTGCTTCTATATTAGAGTTTATGATAATGTTAGCAGCTCTCTTCTGCTCTCTATTGGAACCCCAGCCAAACTCTTTATCCAAGGTAGCATTAAAAAGTACAAACTGCAAAAGTATAAGTGAAGCGTGAATGTAACTTCAGGGTTACTGGCTCAAGTTTGCTTACTACAGTAAGTATCCAAACAGGGTTAGAATAACATAGTGGTTTGACATTATATTCTTTCTTATATTACTGCCTTTTGCATTGGACCTACAATTCCAGCATCAGCCTTTTAGAATGATATGATTTTGGCCATCATAGTAGGAAAAAAAGAGACATTAACATTTTTAAGTATATACATCTCATCTATAGTCCTCCATGTAGCCAGTTTTTGGCTGTGTCAGACAGCATCAGCAAAGTGATCTGCTCGCGATGTAAGAAGACCACATGCAAGGTAAAATAAATCAAATGCACCTAAAGCGCTTGAAACAATATGGTGCCCAGGTGGGTGCTGCCTGCCTCGCCATTCATCTTGCCTGTAACGGCTGTTTAGAGACTGAATCCCTCAGGGGTTCTTCCCAGGGTCAGCATCATTTGATACAGTACGAGAGGAAATAGGCCTAACTCCAGGAGAAGGGGACGGGAGAGGGGAAGGGAAATAAGTTAAAGTCTGAGTAGAGGGAATGAGATTAGATGGTAAACTGAGCAGGTAGCAGCGCAAAAATGTCTATAAAACCTGTAACTTAACCTTAATAGTTTAAAAAAAACAGGCAATGAAAGGTTTGATATTTCTACACACATTTCTGCTGAGACCTGTCTGAAAACCAGTGAAATTATTTAGCACTCCACTTTTATCAGTTCTGTCACTTATTTGTCTGTAAATTCTAACACAAAAGATGCTCTCACAACATGTAAAGTTCAGGTACATGACCATGACCTCCTTCATCCTCAGACCCAGACTCCCTTAAAAAATTGTACAGTTATATTGATTTGTTGTACTTCATGAAATGCAGTCTACACAATTTTTTAATTATGTATGCCTTCTTGTGAATTTGGCATTTAATATAACACATCAAGAACCACCGTTGTACAGTAGGTGGGGATCCCAGAGGCATTTTCATGGGCACCGCCTCACTTATAGATGCCACTTGGTGGCTGTTGGTGCACACAAATCCTGCACGTTAGAATTAAAATACAAATTAAATTAAGCGCCCCCCTGCTGGTACTGCGGTAATCATACAGCATGGGCCATTATTGATTCTGGGGCAGAGCGGCAGAAAAAAATGACAGACTACTGTAGATCATTTCACTTGAAGAGAATTATCACTCTGTCTGTCTTAAACTACAAAACCACCATCCAGTCGTGGTTGTAAAGTGGTATTAGAGAGTGATGTTTCTTTTCCTGACAAATGATCCTTTGCTCAATACAGACACCTGCTTGCGCACAGAGCACAATAACCAGACAACTGTCAAAGGTTACACTTAAGCCTTTGAAGAATTAGGAACTGTTGATAAGGTTTACTGATGGTGATTGTCATTTTAATAGGCAGAAACAATAGTCATCACCAGCTAAAAACAAGAAGCTGCTACTGGAATGTTTTCCCTATTGATCTTTGATAATAAAATGATTAAAGCGAATCTAGGTAGGTTACCAAACCAAAACCAGATACAAAACATTGAATAACAGTCTGATATTAATTTAAGACCTAACTCCCAGCTGTTACTGCTCAGTTTATTTTGTTTATTGTACAAAGCAAACACAAAACTCTTTTCAGAAACAGCAAATGTAAAAACCTTTATGAACTCAGAAGGTTGCTCATGTTGTCTCAATTCACACCAACACTGATTTGCACAAACAGTTCCATAATTCCAACTTTAACAGAACAGTTACAGTATATTGGGCTGTTAGGGGTGGACACGGAGCCCAGTCCACTTCCTCCCAGTCCTCTGAATGGCCTGACCTCAGCTTTACCTTCTGCTCCCATCATGTAGGAAGCTAAACTCATACAAAGGCAGCCCACCATCTCCACATACAGTACATACACACATGCTGAGTTGACACTTGCCTGACCAGTGGAGAGCAGAGGGCTGGACCTCCCATTACTGAACACAGAGCTTGTGGTCTCGCTCCACTGGTGAGGGTGTCAGCAGCTCCCTGTCCACCCAGCCAGAAGCAGGGTAATGGATTGTGTTATTCCTTGTTGTTGACATTGCAGCAGACCTGAGGTTGAATATGCCCCACACCCTCTAGCTCTCTCTCTCCCTCTCTTTCTCTCGTTCCTGTCTCCCCGTTCCCTTTTTTCTCTTCTCTTTTCATTGTCTCTGCTATGAAGGCATTACCCTGCCAAAATCCATAAACGCAAATGAGATCCAAGCATGCAGATATAGAGGAGCCATGTACAACATGGCTATTATTTTTGTGTGTGCTTTCACAGCACTGGCGGGCAGAATATGTCTGTTCGCGTGAGCAATATTCTACTCTGTGAGGAGAAAACTATGTCTTAAGCGCACACAAGTCCCAAGGAGCACGTGACTGTTATCCCCGGGATCACAACCACTATCATTGATCTAATGCTCTCAAAAATTTCATCTGCTTTCTTCTTGGCAGTGAATGGGCAGGTCCTGTCACTACTGTATCCCTACATTTTAATTTAGCGGCTCAGCCATCTTGGACAGCTAGCTTGACAACTCCTGGTTGTGATCTGGTGGCTATATAAATAAAAATAACTTGACTTGAATGCATACACAGAGCAATGTACTTGAATGTGTTTGCCTGTCTTATCTTTTTAACTTAAGTTAAAAGTTATTTTTATTTTGTTTATTTGGGTAAAATGTCAGTGTAGGTAAAGGTATACACACTGCCAATATTAATATCATAAATATAGATACAGAGAGAGAATATGTGGATTTTAATATTAAACTTTCAAAATCTAAGGGAAAAAACATAGTTGGGTATATCTGTGATAATGTCCAATAACAATGACCGACTCTCTATTGATTGATTATTCCTCTAGTTTATCAGCAAAATAAATAGATCACATATATTATTCTTTTGTTAATGTTTGTTATTATTTAACAGCTTAGATGTTTTGTGGTTTGTTTTGTTCTTGTAAGAATGCCTTTGATATGTTAATAACTGTTGGACGTGTTTTTCTTGTTTTTACAAATACATCAGTGGGGTTTTTGTGAGTTTTCAGCACCGTGAACAGATCTGTATTTCTGTCCAGTTCAAGAAAAATTAATACCATCTCTCTCTTTTCTCCTCTAGGCAGTAGCAACAGATCCTTTTCCAGTGAAGATGCTCTATGACAAATCACATGACCAGGTGTGGGTCCTGACATGGGGAGATATGGACAAAACACACCCAACACTTCAGGTATGTGCGTTAAAAATGCTAAAAAGCTGTCTCGGGTAATTGCAGTTTAATTTTCTTCCAGTGGTTCCTCCACAAAGGCAAGCTAAACTAAAGCTACGGTAGCTGATTTTATTTGCCACCTGGGGCAGTGGAATTGAGTTGTGAGTTGTCATTTCATCGCTTTTTAAGTCGTTATGGTGAACTTGTTAGCAAACAGTTGCTTATTTACGCATCCAGCAGATACAGATCAATGATATAATTCATTTGAAGTCGTGCTTCTGGCTACCTTGTAAACACAAGTGATGGTTTTGAGTTTTATTTTGTCACTTCCTGCACTGTTACTTTATGTATCTGATGAAGCTGTTGATGAGGGTACAGGACGTTCATCGTTGCAGCGTGATTTTTAAATAAGGCGGGTGATTATCTTATATAAAATCTAACTGAAAGCAGCTTTAAAAGTACAAATAGCCCTTCTTTATTAGTCTCATTTTTACACCTCCTTTTGCTGTGTATGGGTTTGTGTATTTTATGTATTTGTAAACTCTGATGAACAATTATCTTCCCAGGAGAATTCATCTAAATAAGCTATATGAGAAAGTTCACCGAGCAAGAAAAAAAGCGCCTCATAACTAATTGTACCTGTGTACAATTGTGCTCCTGTTTATGTGATAAGTATTTGCTTGACAACATCTAATCTCTGTATGTTTTAGAGCATTTACCAAACCAGCAAAACAGCAATTCACAGCTGCGGTGCTGTTGTCTTGTGGCTGGTGTCCCTTTGGACCGCTGGTGTTGGAGGCTTCACAAATGAGAAATGATCACAGGTGTGGTTGTATTTAATCCACCTCGGGGGATTAAGGCGAGGCGGGGTGAGGCGAGCGAAGAGAGAGGAGGAATCAGAGAGGGTCGAGGAGGTGGAGGGGAAGGGAGAGGGAGCAGAGCTGGTGCCCGTGGGAGAGGTATGATGCTGTTTTTATGGGGCCAGTATTTATATGTGTGTCTGTTTGCCTGTGCAGCAGTGGAGGACAGTGCCACTGGTAAAGCCACCAAGGGATCCCATTGTAATCTCTGTAATAGACACAAACATGTTTATTGTTCTTCTTTGTCCCATTGGAGGGAAGGATCCCATTATAATCGTGTGAGGTGTTGTGTTCAGTCTTTACTGTTTGGGGATGTTCTGTGTCTACTCATTATGGGGATGATACACTCAAATGTATGATTCTTTGGAGGACCTTTGAAGTGAAATGACTCATTTTATATTCAGAAAATCACTTGAATGCATAAATTATTTTGTTCAGTGCTGCTAATAGTTCTGTTGCCATTTGTTAAATCGTTCTATAAATAACACTTCTTCAAGTTTTTGTATTATTTCCACAATTATTTCCAGATTTTTTAAAAAGACATTTTAACAGTGATGGTTGATTGTTTTAGATCTAAAGGTGCCACTATGTTCTTGAAGCAAAAAGTAGTGACAACCACCTGTGTGTGGGTTGTAACAGTTTTCTGCTGATTTACAATCTGTGTAGCCAAGCAGACTGCATGTGTGCGTGCATACATTTGCCTGTGCTTCAGTTTTTAACCTTTTCCTCATAGAGCGTAGTACTAGCAGGGGATTTGTTTCCGAGTTGTTTTTAAACTTGTGTCTGAGGTTATAGTCTTAAATGAAGCAGAAAATTCTATGAAAAGATGGTTTTCATCACAGACAAAACAATTTTCTCCTCATATAATCTGAAACAATCAGAGTGCTGAAAGGAGCTTTGCATAACATTTCTCCCTTTTATGGCTGCTGCCCGAAACGGCAGAAAACACTTTGTTTTTCATTTTATTCATTTCCCGTCTTCCCGCAGTCGTTCAGGAGTAATGAATAATTAGAGAGCAGGGCATGAATCGCTCAAAAATGCAATTGCGGGGAAACCGCATAATGGATTGGAGGCCACGTGGATCACACGACAAATAAATGGCCTGATAATGTCATTATCATTTGGACCGAAAGTAATTGACCTGTTCAGCAGCAGCCTGTCACTACCACAGGCACCGCTTCGCTTCAGCGGATCATACATGTGTATGAGTGTGTGTCTGTGTTTGTGCATGTCAGTTTGTGTGGGTGGTGTGCGTTCAGCTCAGTGTGTGCTGTATTTTTAAGCAGCTAAATTTTAGGATGGCTCAATATCTCTGTGT
This sequence comes from Toxotes lorentzi, assembly GCA_037833715.1. Lineage (NCBI taxonomy): Eukaryota > Metazoa > Chordata > Actinopteri > Toxotidae > Toxotes > Toxotes lorentzi. The sequence goes on from JBBMJY010000004.1 coordinate 12,871,030, forward strand.
AAACATCAGAGGGAGTGTGATTGTCAATTCATTAGAGAAGACAAATGGAGGAATCTCTACCGGGCTGAGAGAGACATGGCCTTTCAGACTGTCAGTCTATCCTGCATCTACGTGCCATGAAGACATTTAACTCACAAGCTTACTGTTTTTTTTCTGTGCTCACACAAGGACACAGTATTTCCCATCTGTTTTCTCCTCATTTATCTCTCTATTAGGTTTGCTAAATGTATGTTTAAGACTGATCATTATTATTATAGATTAAAGCACAACAACAATTTGTCACAGCAGGAAATTATACGTATTCAAATCAGACAGGCAAAATCATCTCAATCTTTTACAGTGTAATATTTAAAATAGCTTCATAAAAGGCACTTTTTATTCAAGTAATACCACTTCATTATCATTGTATTATGTTTTGTAAAGTATCATATAAAGACAATATTTTTGTACATTAGTTCTCACTATATCAACCCAAATTTTAGTCATTACAGGCAGGGTTGGGTATGGTTTGAAGTATTTTGATGCAATCATGCGATCAGTTTGTGTGCTGTTCCTAAATGTATTTGATGAAGCTGTTCATTAAGGTACGGGAAGTTCATCATTGTTGCAGCCTCATTTTCAAATCAGGATGGTGATTCTTTTACTGTAAATACAGCTCGAAGCAGGCGGCTGGATGGGCCAACAAAACGTCATAGTTGTCCTTTATCCAAACCATGCAAAGCTTTTTGAAAGTCCTGCTTATAGGGGCATCAGAGCAGGAAATTTGTCATTCAGGATGGCAGCTACAAACAATGTTTTTAGTTTTTTAATTAGAAGGACTTGTTCATTAACTTTTACTACTTGACAGCTATCTGTACTAGGTGAGGTTCAGTTACCATCTATGTTTGCAGGAGAGCCTGAAACTGAATTTAGACCATTGTCTGGTATCAAAAATACATGCTATGAATATCTAATCTGTATATCACCATGCATACATTTACAAATCTATGATACATGCCTCAGGGAGTAAAACACACAAAGAATTAATTTACATTTTAAAATTCTGCATTGAGCAATGATCTTTAGTAACAAGCTTCTGAGTCTTCCACAGAATCCATAATGTGCTTTATTGCTCCCCAGGAGCAACAGGATGACTAATTCTGACAGTATATTTAAAAAAAAAAAAAAAAAAATTCTGTACCCATGTTGCATGCTCTGCATGTGGTTATGATGTATAATGTAATAAGTGTCTTGTAAGATTTATTGAAATTCCTAAATGACACAAATACACAGGAGCATTTGAGGAACGTATTGTAGTTATTGTAGTTAAAAGAGGGAAAAGGCTACTCAAGGCTTCCAGAGACTGAATGTTGTTGAAAAGCAAAAGCTACTCAGTCAGAACCAAATCCCCCTCAGGTATTAGGGCAGCCAGCGAGGCAAGAGCAGAGTAAAACTCAATTGGGTCTCATTGCTGAATGTGTGGATATGAAATCCAAGGATGAGCAATGACAAAGGGAAGCCAGTGGCATTAAGTTGACAGCACCTGCAGCCCTGGAGACCACAGCAGCTGCCTAATAATACATGAGCGATACTACATTGAACCTCATTAACTCCCGTCATTGCGTTCTACAACAGTTGTAATTACTTTTTTTTTTTTTTTTTAAACGAGAATTCTTTTCATGTCTCGAAAGCACTGAGAAACAAGCTGATCTGTTTTTTTAAAAATGGATAAAATATTCAGGAAAATATATTGCAGCAGCGCAGCAAAGGTAACAACTCGGCAACTTAAAACTGCTATTTTTATTTCCTTGTATTTGATAGTTCTGAGAAAGGAGTGTGGAGTCTGGCCCCCCACTGGGCATCAGGTGAAGGTTCTGCTTTAGTGGTGTAGGTGTAGACATCAAAACAGATTTTACACTCTGTTCTTTCGTTTTAAATTCTATATGCTCTCTAGCATCATTTACCCTGGTGTCTAAACCTAGAACCACTTCACTGAGCTATGTTTCTCTGAGAATATGAAGGTTTTAAATGAGAGGGTAAATAGCTGGTTTTCATCTCGATGTAGCATTTCAGAGCAGAAGTTGACTGGTTGCTTTAAAAAAAAAAAAAAGTGTAGTCTCACATGTGTAGGCCCCATAAACCACCTCAATCGTCCTTGACTGTGACCTGATCGTGTAGGCATGCATGATGAAGCATGTGTCAGGGACAATGCGGTGCGTCGGGAGCCCATCAAAAGTGGATGCACTCCTCCCTGCACTTCACAAACATGCTGATTCAGTGCCAGTTGTGTGACATGAGAGATGGGGCTTTTACTGTGGTGTGTGCTCCTAAGACAACCGTCACTGAATAAGATGCTTTATCACAGCGCTGAGGCGGGGCCACCTTTCATCAGCTCAAGTCATATACTATAGATGTTTATCTGTTCCAGGATATATGGGCATGTCACCTGGACAAGCTCCGGCTGTTAAGACCTGAGATATGAGCCTTTATTTCATTTACAGAGAGTAGCAGCAGCAGGGCATTCCAGTGAAGCTAAAAGGTCACAGGTTTGGTTATAACAAGAGTCACATTACATTGATCTGGTGGTCTCTCTTGTCCAAATCAGGTTGCAGTAACTGCATTCAAACCGCACAAGGACAGGAACTTAATATCATCCAAAACTGTGTGAGGTCTGTGTTACAGTAAAAGAGCTTAGATATTTTTTTTCTTTTGTTTTTAAGAAAGTAGAATCTTGAGGACACTGAACTATGGCCCTCCAATACTGGCTTTTTGAGGCTGATATATAACATATGTAATTGAGACACTGTCTATCAATTAACTTTTCTATGACATTTCTGAAATGCAACTTCTTGTTACTTATTGACATATTTACCAATACCAGTTCATCTGGGATAAGCTAATGTCAGCCTGACATTCTGGCTTATTTACTGGTTTGAGTCTTTTCCCTTCTGACATTCATGTAGTTTTGTTTTTTGTAAATGTTGATTACCTTTCCAAACTGACTATTTTTATATAGATTTTATCATTATTAATCAACCATTCTACTATGCCTCATTCTCCACTACATTCAGTGCAGCTCATGTGCAGAAACTCCCTCTTTATTTTTCTATTGAACACAAACGTGCGGTTATATCAAGCTGGTGTACGTAATCAGTATCAGCCTATATGGCGGTGAGTAAGTAACAAGATGCCAAAGATAAGTTTGATGTAATTTAGAAAACGTCCACATTCACCAGAGAGCACTGACAACAACCCGTTCAGGACTTGGTCATGAACAAACGTTATGTGTTTATGTTAAATCAAACAATCAATCAATCAATCAATCAGTATTGGCACCAAAAATCAATTATCAATTCATAGGATTTTTTTTCCGGAATTTTCGGATTCTAATGAACTTTGTGCAGTTACCAAAAAACTGTTTTTTTAACAATCATTTTGTAATTGTAAGGTTTATAGTTCATGGTGCTGTGTATCTTATATGGTCAGGATTCTAGCAGCTATTTTCATATTCCGTTACTGTATCCTCTTGTCAAATACTTTTTGCAAACTGGAAAAAATATAGATTTAAGATTGAACCATATAATTTGAACCATATAATTTGAACCATATCATATTTCAATTTTTGGTTTCTGACTTTAAAATCAAATATTATAATTCTTTGTTATGTGTCTATTTGGGCAATAATCATGCTTTAAGTTTTGAAAGTACAGTTTCTATAATCTGGGTGGTTTATGTCAATTTGCCGAAATGGAGAGTATACCGAATTAGCAATTTGCAAAGGCATGTTCTGCAGTTACAGAAGTGTCTTTTTTCTGTTATTTCTATGTGTATTTATAGACACCTGTTCGTGCACTGGACCCTGGATAATGGCACAGTGTTCCCATCTTTGCCTTCCCTTCAGTTCTCCTTCTGCCCTCTGGGGGAACATGCAACTCTGAAAACCCTGTACTTTTGTTTTGGTATTCATACCTTTCTATGCATTGTCTACAGGTAATTCCTCAAGCCAGCGTGGGAGAAGTACATCATGCCATCCGCACAACTTTCCAGAGAGTCAATGACTTCTTCATTCCTCCAACCAACCTCATTATCACTCACGTGAGGTAAAGCAGTACACACATGCATGCACACATTCAGCCACCTCTGACCTTAAAACACAGGCGATCTCATTGCTCACTCATCACATCTGTCCTTCTGAAGTAAAGGAGAAAAGACCAAATGAGAATTCTAATGAGAATCTCGATGGGTATTAATCACTGCCCACAAAAATCTAGAAAGGCTATTAACCTTTCCTTTGAACTTTGTCGATTCAGGTTTGCCTTTGTCTTCCTCAAAAATGAACCTGCGGTACACAAGATTGACCTGGAGACCTTCCACCGTGTCAAGACCATCAGCCTCAAGAACTACAGCTGCATACCAGTCAGCATGGCCTACACACACCTGAGCGGCTTCTACTTCATCCAATGCCAGAGCAAGAGCCACCTGCAAGCCCCGCCCCAGCTTCTCATCGACAGCGTGACAGACACCGTGACTGGTCCGAACCTGAACATCACAGGGCAGCCCTTTGTGTCACCGGACGGCCGCTACATTGTGACACCTGACCCACTAAGCTCAAAGCTGATAGTTCAGACAGTGTCGTTCCAGGGGGAGCTGGGTCTGAACCAGGAAATTGACGAGCCTGTAGCTGTCTCTGATCTGGTTTTCCAGCCCTCCTTCACGGAGTCCAACCAGCATGTGGTGGTGGCCACCTCAGGCTCAGGCACGGACCTGCTATTTGCTGATCTGTCCTCGGGCCGCACCGAGGTTCTCCGGAGCCTCAAGGAGCCCCTGGCCGCCCAAGCCTGGCCCTGGGGAGGCCCCAACAGAGTGGTGGTCTCAAGCGGATTGTTCGGACAGTACCTGGTGACGCCATCGGCCGAGTCCCTCTTTGTCCTGAACGGCAAACAGAGGACGCCACACTGCGAGGTGTCAGACATCAAGAGAGGGAACACAGTTGTCTGGGTCGGCGAGGTATGAGTAGAAAAAAAATACAAAGCAGGAGTCGTAGGATTAGGGAAAGAGGTAAGAGAGGAAAAAAAAGGAAAGATCAGGCCAAATTACCTATTATAAAGATTTACATGAACATAAGTTGTGGACTCAACCCTGGGACTGAGCGAGAGGGAAACATGCCTGGGTTTATTGTAACAAACGTACACTTAAAAATAGAGTAATTGAGAAAACATTAAGAAACCCTGTTGTGATATTTTTATTGGGAGAAAGTGTCAATGCCGTTCAGTGCAACAGTGATCTATGTGCACTTAACTATACAGAATTGTACATTATTGCACTTCCTTCCATGTTATCACAGCAAATAGGTACCTGAAGAGGGGTTATTAACAAACTATGAACTATGCACAATGCTCACTTTTTTTAGAGTAAAAAGCTTTCCAATTTTGTTTATCTCAACGATGTTTGTCGTTTTCACCAGTGCTGCATATAATCACCATTAACTGTCTGTCTGTCCTGTCTGCCTTTAGTGTATGTGTGTTCTGAGTCCTTTTAAAAGCTACCAAATCATCTGTTTACTCGCCTTTGTCATGGTATTGTACCGTATTCCCCCCCTTTACCCCCCACCCCACTACCGACAGTGGTTGGCTTTATGCACATATGTTATACCCTCTATTTACATTGTCTACCCAAAGAGCCCGATCGCTCACGGAGGAGGCCCATCCAGAAATAAACAGTATGTCTTGCAGTCTCTTGCAATGGTATAATCTGTCCCATGCTGTGTCTCACAGTTATTGTGTGCCTGCAGCACCACTCTGTGCTGTGGAGCCTGAAAATGCCACTTAGCAGATTCCCTCAGGGTAATGACTTCAGTTTGCGCTGACCCACATGCTGAGGCCACGCCAAAGTGGCATCAACTCTGCTATCTGACTGGCTGTGAGCATTTGTACATCCTCCCAGAGAGCTGTGCATCAAGATCAAACTCCAAGGCAGGTAGACTTATACTTCCCATGTGGTAATTATACAGTTTTACTTACAGGACTGCAGCAGAAAGAATATGTTTTTTATTAGTTTCCTTCTAGTCCACGAGAGAAGCTTCTCTCTGGATTTGTCATTTGTATTTGGATAGCAACCACAACCGCACAGGAAAAAATATGCTGTATCTTAAAACCTAGCAGCCTCTTTCAAAAGTAGTGATGCGCTTTTCTAAAAATTAGCAATACGTACTGTATGAAACATTTTTCCTGTTTCCAGGAATACTTACTGATTGCTAAATTACTAAAATGTACAGGTTTGTTTATCATTGTCAAAAATTGCATTACTACTTTTGAAAAACCCGGTATCATGTGTCTGGAGGCAGCATCTAAATAAACACCAGCAACTCTTCATTAATCGAAATATCAGATATTTTCTCTCTGTGGTTGAACTTTATCATCTTCTGTGTAATTTGCTTTGGCCATTTGCACTAATCATCATAATGATGAACCATTAGCAGCAAGATAGCGCTTCTGCTTCTCTGCTGACGTGATAATGTTATTAGAAATTACTGGGACCGTAGTGTCTCTTAAGCATTCCTGCCTCTTGACAGTGGTACTGAGATCTCTACTTGAACACTTGGGACAAGACGCTTGATGGCTCTTAGACATTGGGTTAAAATGGGTGCCAGTCCTGAGGTAATGGCTCTTTGTTTTTTATATTTTACGCTGTATAGCCCTGCTCTGTACCTCCTGGCCTCAAACTACAGCTGAAAACTGAATGAATTCAGTTTTCGTCTGCCATCGATGTTTTTGGTTTCACATAATGTAAATGAGAACATAAATCGGGAGCTATTTTTCTTCTTGCAGGCTAGATTTGGATTCTCCTTAAAATACGCGTTTAGATCACCAATTTAAACTAGAAAATGAAGGAATCATACTTCCCACTATGTATTTGTAAAATTTGCCAGTTTCCCTAGCTAGCACAAAACAGCTAGAAGCTTAAGAAAAAAAAAAGTAGCCTCTATTCTAGAACAACACAATGCCATGTTGCTGCTAAATGACACCAACTAAAAGGTAATGTACTTTACAAACAGTAACACCAATGCTCAATCACTGCATGGAAAGAGGAAAATTTAGAAACGTCCCAAGCTGATCTTAGTAATCAGGGCCAATCTAAGCATGTTTTAATGGATCAGTATCGGCTAAAATAAAGCCGATTAAATCAGATCCAGTCTTGAGTGCTAGTGTTGCAGCACTGCTCTCCTTAATACAGCCAGGCTCCCCAGTGCAGCATTTCACTGCAAATGCGACTGAAAATTTGAGTGTGTGAACGTGAAAAGTTATTTGGTCGAACCAATGATTGGCAAAATTCACTAACCGCCAACAGTAACAGATCTGTTGCCTCTTCTCTCTCTTTCTCATTAGCATTCTTGTTAGCATACAGATTGTTGCTTTCTCCAGGTAAAATGACAAATGTCACCAGTGGCTGAACAAGTGGCTGGTAATGGCACTGTACAGCTACAAGTGTTTTTGTTGTCCCAACTCCATCAGTGACACATCTTCGCTCTGGCTGATTGCATCAATTTCAGGGGTCACATTCTGTTCAACTTTTATCATATTGTTAATTTAAGTTTACCAACTTCACAGTTTTGAACCAAGACCTTCAGTATTTAGATCAAGTAGCTTATCAAATCTAAGGTGTGCCAGGTTTATAAGGCTAAACCTGCTATTTCAGTGTAATACTTATATTTGCTTACATTGTCGGAGATACCCAAAAATTTTCATTGCTGCACAAATACTCACAGCCTTTGGGATGTTGCAATTGTTGATAGTTTTTGGCAGGTCACTATCAAGTGATATTACAGTCACATGCATCTCTGAAAGCCTAGGCTGTCCACAGAGCAAGAAATCCAAGTCCAACTTAAATGTCTACACAAAAAAACAGCAACTCAAATCAAATAGTTCTCATCGTACCCGAATATTTAGTTGTGCCTGTAACTCCAATGCGATGTATAGGATAGAAACCAAGTTATGTAAGAAAAAGAAAAAAGTACACACAGGAGGGAAGCAGATTTGTCGTTCTTGTTTGTGATTTAGGTATTTGCTGCTAATCTGCCATGAAAACCGTTCTGGCATGAAAGCCTGTCTGATGAACTTTTTGAAGGCAATGACTTAATGATGTTGATCATGTTTCCTAGACCACTGTTGCACTGAGGAGAGAAATATAATTTTTGACAAACATTTATCTAATTGTTAGCCCAGTTTTCTCACTGTATCAATGGAAATAAAAAAAAAAAAAAAAACATCTTATTGTGAAAAGATTCAGGCTCTGACGCTTCCTAAAAATCACTGTCCCATTCAAAGTCACTCCCCAATGGCTCTAAATGAGTAATCTACAGTATCTGACAGCTCCGAGATGTGCATGTAATGAAAATAGATCTTCGACATGATTATCATTGACCTCTCAGTGATCTCTCACAGTCACTTACAGTTTACATTTGCTTGTGGAAAAAGTCACTTTTCTGCCCTCTCATTGTCACGTCTGTCAGCTTATCCCTTAAGGTCGATTCAGCAGTATGACATCGCTACTAGAGCCAAGGAGAGCAAGAACAAAGAGATCGCACCTGCGCTTGCTGATATAACTACGTTATTGGCTAGCTCATGTTGTTTGTTTGGATCTACCTTCAGTGTCACACGACTATTTCTGTACCTCTCCTTTAACCCTCCAAATAAGGGGCTGCAGAGCTGAACCGCTTGGTGTGATAGACATTTATAGGAACCACTGTTGTAGATAACATTGTTCATGTTTAGAACAGGTTCCAACATTACAAAACTGACTGTACAGTTTTCTTTATGCATTTTGTGTGTTCTGGTTTATGAGGGAATTGTTTTGTAAGAAAAAATCTAATTAAATATATTGTAAAAATCAGTCATTTTGCTGTGTCTTAAAAAGTCACTGAGTAAATTACACCTCAGAAAGTCAACAGTTAAAAAAAATGCTGATGACAGTTTCTCAGAGGTCAATGTGAATTCTACCACTGTTGCTTGTTTTGTCCTCGAAAAACACACGCCTGATTATGGATAAATTCTTCAGTCATTAATCAAACAAAAATGCCAAACATTTTCACAAATGTGAGAATTTGATCCTTTCCTTCTCTATCATTAAAAACTGATGGCTAAACATAAGAAGTTCTACGACATCACCTTAGGTTCTGAGAAACTGTAATAGACATTACATTGGCATAGTTGATCAATAATAATCATTAGCTGCAGTGGTAAAGTTTTATTTCCCAGGTCTGTGATGTTCCAGTAATTTTCTGGTCTGGAAAGAACTAAGTAATTTGGTCCTGATAACAGGGAAAGAGCTGCTACACAAGTAATAACTCATCCATTAATAATTGGAAACTTTATTGCCTATATGCTGAATTGTATGTTGAGCTGTAGACAAATTTAAGATTGTCGTATGTCCAGCTGATCTGGTTTGCTCTGACAAAAGACTCACTAGCAGTGAATTGGAGTTAATTAAATGAAAGTGTACCCATTGAACATTGATTTTATTTTCCCTGTAATCACTATCAAATTACAAGCTTCTTTCCAGGAACCTTCAGAGGAAATTATCGGAAAATTCTTAGGAAAATAAAAGACCCATAAAATAAAGCATTGCCGTTGCTGCGTAAATAAAATAAAATGGTCAAAAATGTTCCGACAACTGCTGAAAGGATTAGTTAGTTAATAAATTAACTGATCAACAGAAAAATGATTTCGCTATTCAATTATTAAGAGATCGATAATGAAAGTAAACGTTAATTGCATTCCTCATTCGACTGTATTTTAATAACACAAAACTACAGCATCACAAATATCAGCAGTAGTATCAGCCCACCTGTCCTACTGTTATCAGACGTTTGGGAAGCTGCTGTGCTCAGGGAGGCAAGATTTTACAGAAGAAAAAAAAACTACATTGTACTGTGACAACATTTTATCACCAATAAATCATTAACACATATGGTTCACTGCAATATTTCTATACTGTGATATGTGTATATAAAGAGGAGTCTTTAGTAGCAGATGGTGGATAAAAGATCAGTGTAAAAAGATGATCCAGACATGTTTATCCACTTGAGTCAAGCATTAGACAAGTCTTTTGATGATACTTTGACACTGAATGGTGGTGTTAATTCTGAGCCCTCACCTCACAAAAACACAACCACTTGTTTAAAATAAGGTCTGAATGCTTTAAGTGATGTTTGCAGTGATCACCTCAAGGTATCAAATTGAATAAAATTATATACATTAAATAGTTTGTATTGATTTTTGGAGTGAAGAGAATTAAATAGAACTCCAGACGTTAAAACAGACATTAAAAATGAGTCTTTCCTCAAATGTTAATATACTTTTACTTTTTATCTCACAAACGTAAAAAATAGAAAAGAATTTTCTGTGCCACGTGCAAAAGATTGGGCACCATACTAAGTCTGTGCTTAGTATTTATCCAATGATCCAGATCCAAATCCACTTCAAGAAACACCAGCTGAAGGTTTTATGAACAGCCCTCGCGGCCCTCTGACATCCTTGAAAATCTGTGGGTAGATGTTAAACATGGCGTGTGCAAGACGACAGACTAAAAATATCTGGGAACTTGATGCGATCTGCAGCAAGAGGGGTTGAACATTTCTAAATCAGGAATAGAAAGGCTCTTTGCTGGCAACAAATAGATTTTGGAACATGCCACAGTTATGGTTTAATTCTTTTCCCTATTTTTAAGGTCATTAAATAAAAAGTAACACTGCATTAACATATGAATAAAGGCTCTTTTTTAATGTCTCTTTGCTGCAGGGGTTGTGCTCACTGCTTTTCACTCCAAAAAAAAAAAAAAAATCAACAAAGTATGTAATTTTCCCTGTGATGCCCAAACATTTGCATACAGCTGTGTATGAATCTACTGATCTACCATTTTTCTAAAGTATAACAGGTCTCTTGAAATGTTCTACAAGCTAAAGGTGATTGTATTTAATCACACTCTTCAAACAAGACCTCGAAAAACACATGCCTAACACTTGTCAGTCTACCTTGAAAGTGTTGTAGCAGACAAGGTGAGACAACGGCAATTTTAGCATCTGGAAAATTACCCGATAGTTGCGACACGTCCCTTTCTGCGGCATGGCATTCATCCCCTGTCCCTGTCCGTGTCGTAGCTGTTGTCATTTACGGTCTTAGTCCGTTGATGAGCTGGCATCGAGCTGGCCTTCACTCCTGGTATAAGTTGATCCAGTCTATTGTGTTTCTGTGCTCAACACGCTCCAACAATCCATGACCATTATTTACAACACTGTACTGCTGAGGGACGCTGTCAATACACTCTCCATCAGTGTCAGAGTGACAGAAGGGGGTGAAAGAGGGAATAAAAGACTTCCTGGAGCCAAACATCAGTGAAGCAGGAGCATGTGATCACAGTTTCCGTCCTGTTCATGGTGGCTCCAATTTCCAATGAATCAGAGCAGAGAGAGGAAGACACTGTCCTTCATCCAGTCTTCAAAACTTACAGAGATATGTGTAAAAAACTGCGGCCACAACACAATGACACTTTAAGTCATCATTTCCGCCGCTGAATTGGTGGAAATAAATCAGTTTTCACAATCTAATAGCAATGACCCAACAACAGTGAATTGAAAAGGTACTTTCTTTGCCGTTTTTCTATCCACAGTCTCAATCACTTCCACCACTTTTCAATTATGCCAAGCAAATATGATTTGTGACTGAATTAAGGTAACAGAAATCAAAGTGGTTACTGCTTTTCATTGCACTGATGTAAAAGTAGTTCATTCAAACGGTTATTTCAGCATCACCAAATTAAACCTTTGAGGGAAATAGTCACAGCCGGTCCCATTTTCACTCGTCATTTCAAGTGTGTCGTATCCAGATCCAGAAAATCCAGATGAGATTTCAGACACTTGTTCACTCTAAGCCACAGAGCAATCCATGTTGGTTTTGCTACATGGAAATCAGGGTTGGCAGAACCAGCAAAAGGATTAACAACTGTCCTCAAACTCAATCATCTTTATGAACTGCGAGTAAGTCAAAAGTTTGATCATCTTCACAGACTCTCACTCACACTGCTTCCTCACCCCACAACAATCAATCAATAGTCAAACTGATCAGGGATCAGACTTATTCGAGGCTATTTGCACAGACCATTAACCGACATAGTTATGCTTCAGCGGAGTAAAGATTATGTATGTGTCTTGGAGAAACGAGTGCATTTTCACCTTTCCAACCTCTGACTAGTTGAAGGAACTGATGCAGCACAGTTGCATTAGTAGTATTAGCGTTTGTATCTCCCTGTCCAGGGACTGCAAATGGAAATGATCTAGAAGCTAAAATTGGCACAACACATCTCTTTGTATGAGATGGATGTTTTTTGTCCACAGTCCCTGACAAATCAATTTAATAAACCAGAAAGCAAAACCAGAATCCTTTCAAACTACATCATGTTTGTACTGAATAATCAGCTCCCTCTCGAAAGCTTCCTGGAAGCACTTGCACTCAGCTTTGTTGATTCGACCGTTACCTGATCCACACAAGACACACAGACAAATGGATTTGTGACTAATACCACTGATAGAATGCCACATGGCTATGGTATAAACCTTGTTAACATTAATGGTCTCTAAATAAACAAGACTAAGTGTCTACAGCCTAACATCCACCGCTAACATGTTCATGATGACAGTGATGTCATGATGTGTTAATCTTCTGGTTCACACTATGTTCACCATCTTAGTTTAGCATGTTAGCATGGTAACATTTGCTAAGCAGCACTAAACACAAAGCACAGCTGTAAATGTCAGTTATTGATCAGAAATAACAAATTTAAATTTTGACCTGATGGCGCTGGATAAAATGTCAGGGAATCACCAAAGTTATTAAATTTTATCCTGAGAGAGGTACGGATATCTGTAAAACGACCCAACTGACCTGCCATCCCTAGAGCCTCACTAATCATGTGGCTAAAACTGTGAAGGGAAAAGCCCACAAAAGAAAGTATGAAAAAGGTCTGCCTCAATTAATGCAGTTCCGTTTGCGAGTAGGTCACATGTAATTTAGAAAAACAATAAAATTTGGATTCCGATTTTGAACATTTGGGATCTGTAGTGTGAAAGCTGCCTTAGCTTTGATCACCCTAAGGAATAAGAAAAACACTGTTGGACTGATAGTACGGAAGCTGAGAAAGGCCAAACTTTCCATTAAATTATTTTTAATGGAAATTTCTCGAGATCACAAGTTAATTATTTTATGTTTTGCAATTGTCTCTCTCTCTCTCCTTCTCCTTCACTCCTCTATTGTTTTCCTTCTGTCTCTCCTTTTTTTCCAGTGGGGAGAAAATGGAATCAGGGCCAAAAGTTCTGTTTACAACCACGAAAAGCAGCAGTCTAACCGAACTAAGTGACATGTTCTGCCTATCGCCTTCACTCTGTTTATACAATCATAGCAGGCAGCATGCATCACAATGTGTGTCTCTGATGATCTCACTCGCTCTGTTTTTTAAATTTAAAAAGCACCCAAAATACGCAAACAAGTGATTACGAGTAACTTCAACAGGAAATAAATATGACACAAAATCTATTCATAGATTTTGGCAGTGACAAGGGAGGTGCCGGATCCAACCAAATTGATGCTGGTCCTAATCTGGAAGGCTTAATTTGTCACAAATTAAGCCCTGGGTTAATTATTTAGTTATCTTGAGATAATAAAGCTCGTGTTCTTGAGATAACGAGATAAATTAACCCGTTATCACAAGAAAACAAGCTTTGTTAACCAAAGATAACTAAATAATTAGCTCGTGATCTCGAGATAAGGGCATTAAAAAAATAATTGAAAGTGCAGCCGTTCTTGGCTTCCGTGCTGATAGAGTGGAGTAATCTATGACACTCTCCATGTTGGGATGGGAAAGATCTTCAGTACAAAGGCTTCATCTGTTACGATCAGGTTTCATTTGAGCCTCAGGAAGAATTAAAGAAAAACAGGAATTAAATCATTTTTATTCTACCCACGTAGCATCCAAACAGCTGTCATTTAAACTCGATCAACCTTAAAACAGTAAGAAAGTAAAACAGTAATATCCCTTTTTAGTATGAAAAAAGGATCATTATGGTGCTGGAAAGTGAACAATTACTGGTACAAAAAGAGTTTATAATTAAGCAAAAACAAACACATTATGCAAAACAACATGGCCTGGAAATAGAGTTCTGAAAACCACAAATCAGTGTAACCTGGTCAAATGAGACCATAAAAACATCTCACACACAGTCACCTTAACAGAAGAGCTAAAAATTATAACCTTGGTTGTCTGCTTCTTCTTCTTCTTCTGTGTGGGAGAGTGTGAATCCACCCCGTGCCCTCACCAGCTTAAATTGCCTCAGCAGACTCATTTGGGTGAATCTCACACCGACTAACAAGGTTGCAAAACTCCGGCAGCAAACCCACTGGAAAGCAGACCCGGGTCAAATACTAATATAAAATGAGTTTGTTTGTTTTTTTTTTTCTTACTCTGATTTAATAGATGTGTGTGGTTTCATACATGTTTCAGCCAGTAACGGTCGGAAGTCACAGAAATTACAAAGAAAAAAAAAATTGTAGAATTTAACTTTTATTAGTAACAACATACAGCTCTACCACAGAGATCTAATACTCCAGTGAAGTTTAAAACCAGACAATTAACATGCACAGAACTGCTATCTGGTCGTAAGGGAAATCAGACAAAGGTCAGGGTAACAGACACCCTCAACAGAACAAAGTTGACATTCATATTGGAGCGCTGCTGCTTTATCTGCAATGTTTATGCCGCTAATGAACAAGATCCATGTGAAAGCATGACTGGAGCCCGTTTAAGCAGAGACAAACTCATGATGTTTTCATCACTGGGGCTAGTTTGACCTCAGAAAGGCATGATGAAATATGGGGATGCTCTATCATAAACAACTGCGGTAATGCTTTACAATCCAGTCCACGGTTTACATTGTCATTTTACTGTGTGAATCCAATAAAATACTGATTCCATAACAAATAAAAAAAATTGAGGTTCAATTTCCCTATAAATTTCATTCATTTTAGCTTCATCATTTGCAAGTGACTAACATTATGAATAACTATGAATAAAATATTCAGTTTAGATCTATGATCACCTGTTGCCTGGCGAGAAGCCAGAAATACTGAAGTGCTTAGTGACAGCTACTAAACTAATAAACATTATCATTAATTAAGCTACCTTAATTAATTTTTCACAACCTGAGCAGCAGAAAACATGAAACATTGATTGTTGATTTTTCATAAACTACTTGATCCAAATAAAGGAGGTCCTAGGAGGTCAGAACTATGGGCTTAATGAGCTCAAAACGTTGTTTTGATCTACATAACAAGTTGAACTGACTTTCCTATGATGTTACAAAGAGTTTTTTCACTCACAAACACTCTTTGACTGAAGAACTCAACTTTTTTTTTTGACACAACCCTGCAACACAAGATGATGCATCTCCAGGGTGCACACAAACCTTCAGTCTACCTGCTTAAACCCTGGTATATTCATAATCTCTAACAGGCAATTCACAAATAAGCTACCGTACTGCTCATTTCATCTGTCCATCAGCATCAGCCATGTAGCTTTGTATTCCAGCTTCACCTTCCATTTTGTGTGCTGGCTTTGTTGCAGTTGCAGACCTACCCTCTCAAAGAATAATTAAGATAATAAAGGGGACTTGCGTCCATTAAATAAAAATCCTTTTTTAATAAAAATAAACATCAGAACTTTGATTGACCTCTTTTGTTTGGCCAGGAAAAAGGACCATTCACCTGTTATTACAAACACTCTGATACTAATTATTTCACTGGACAAATAATTTCATAAGTGTGTTTTGTATAATAATTATCCAGATCATTTGAGTTCACGAATTCCTACACTCATCATTAATGAGGAACCCTATAATTACTACTTCTAATCTTTTCATTACACTGAAAATATAAGATATGAAAGTCCTCCCTCATTTCCGTTTCTCCAATCTTCAGTTCTGTATCCAACTCTGAGTAACCAAATTTTATTACTCCTTTCCTCTAAAATGCTTAATTGTCCTTTGTTCCCAGGGGTCATGTTCTCTTTCACTGTACCTACATTAAATCACCAGCATGAGATAATAAGGATTTTATTAGTTTCCTGATTTATACAAACAAATTACACAGTAAATGGTTGGCTGTATTCTCAAGAGTTACCTCAACGATCATAAAATACCATTAAATAAACACAAACAAAAGAGAGATTATGTGTTGGGGATTAAGTTTTAAGTATGTTTTATTATGTGATAAAAAAAAAAAAAACAAAAAAAAAAACCAAGAACTGGACATGCCACTTTCACTTGTTTGACACATGCAAAGATTAAATTCCAGTGAAGTTTAAGCAAGTAAATGGTTTTGGTTAAAGCAGGATTAATGTTACGATTAGATTTGGGCGACTGTGTTAGTTTTGATTAAATAAGGAAGCTCGGAAATGTTTTATTCTTCTGGGAGCAGAAAATGACTTTTTATTCACAATAAATCAAATCTAGGGTAGAGTGTATGCAAATTAAACACCAGTATATCACTATAGTCTCACTGCTGATTCTACATCAAACTACTGTTTATTTTCTTGTGGTGTGGAAACTGCTTTCTTACTTTTTGTGCACTGAGAACGCGTTTTCATTTTATTAAAATAATGGGCTTCTTTGACAAACAAGATGTCCTGTGAACTCTGTGGGAAAATCTCAAAGGATCTGATTTTCCTCAGACAACGAGGAAAATCAAAACATCTGAATAACAATAAAATTAGTTATTAGTATCGGGAGTTGTGTGTTCTTGTGATTAAATAACTTCTTGTGAGAAGAAAACCGAGACTAGAGGGCATTGTTACAGAACAAGAGTAAAGGTGTGCAGCCATGCTTCACTTAAACACAGTGATGCTTTGAGCTAAATGCTAATATCAGCATGCTAACATGCTCACACTGACAATGCTATCAAATGCATGTCACTGTAATCTATCCAAAAGCTGTTGAGATATTTCAGTCTGGATGAACGCAGAAGACCAACTAACCAAAAATAAAGAAAAGGAACAGGGCATGCATCAAGCCTGATTGTGGAGAACACAGCACCAGAACATCACCATCATGTATCACAGCATCCGAAAAAAAAAAACAGTGGAACAGTAACAAGACATGGGGAGAAGTTTGACAGTCAGTTTCTGTGCATTGTTGCTGTGGAGTGATGTTCTCATCATTAGAGCTGCTTCTCACAGTGCAGAGTATCAGAAATCCTGGCATGTTCTGCGAGGAATCTGTCATCAATGTCATCAAAAAAATAAATAAACAAACAACAGTGATGAAATAGAGGAAGACATGAGGAAGCCTATAGTAAAACCGTCGTCATCTCGTGGTTGATGAAACATTCCTGTGCGAAACCACGATTAGATCAGAGATGCGACAAGAGACATCAGCATCGCAAGGCTTTGATTTACCTGCGTGCCTGAGTGTCAAATATCCAGCCCTCAACTATATGATAATTTTGGTAGGATCTAGTTTGCAACGCTGTTAAATTAAGTCTCTACTATTTAGCCTCTCCAGTTGGTATAAATGGGGTGGACAAAATAATAGAGACACCTATAAAAAACGAATCCTACACCAAATAACAAGACTAAGCATGTACAGCCATACTAGTGGAGCTACAAGGCTACAGCCTACAGGCTGCTTAAACAAGTTGTGGGCCAGCCAACAGACAGACGAGCATTACCTGCGAGGCTAAAAAGAAAAAAAACAATTATATTTTACATATAACTGTTGTTAGTGTGCGCCTACACAGATACAGGGCCCATCAAATGACAGTACAGTAGCTGCACCCTGTAGAGGACGGATACAAGTATACACTCAGTAACCACTTGTACACTTGTACAATCTAAGATCTTCTATTCATCTGCATTGCAATTTCAGTTCAACTTAACATGTGAGAATTCCAGTATCAAGTTCCATCTCTGTTTTAAGAGGTGCTGCTTTCTATGTTTGGCCCTCAGTTGGACACCAAGCATAAGCACAAACAAAGCAAATTGATATGTTGTCTTGTGCCACTGTGTGCATCTCCTCGTGAAAACATCCAACACTTCAGCTGCAGCAGGCATACACCAGCCTCCTCACGCTGAGTCCTCGAGCCAACTGATGGGAGTATGGATGAAATTTGCACCACTGAACCTGTGTAACCGCTGAGACTGCAATCCCTCTTCCCTACACGATAACACGAGTTTTTATAGACCGGTGGAAGGCGAGGATAAGTAATAGCTGTTAAATCACAGGAAAAACAGCGTTTTTTTATTTCCTTTTAGCAGTAGAGGCAGAGGGGTTGTTTGTCAAATCCAGCACCTTGATTCTGTTTCACAATGGTACAGACAATGAAACTGCATATTTCAGTACTTAGGGCTGACATGAGGTTATGATGAAAACATTGCATTTACTTTTTAGGCATGTACCTAATGTTCCTGTCAAGAACCATTTATAATACTAAACTAAATTGCATCCATTATCCCTCACAGCCTTACGCATAGAACAAATGTTTTCCATCAAGGCAACAGCTTGCGGGACAATGGCTAAGTGACAATTAAAACGTAAGTTGGTGTATCAGTGAGTTGAATTATAGTTTCCTATAATAGCATTAAGAGCACTGTACAATCAAGTTCAACTGCTCAGAACTGCTCTCGCTGTTTCAGCTGAAACGTTACGAGGTGTTATTATGAACATTACAGTGCTTTCTATCACCATAACAGTTGTAGCCACAAATACTAATTCAAGCATCTTGAGATGATGCATATCTTGACATTTTAGTGAATATATTGTAAAATATTGTGCAATTATAATCAATGATTAACAATCAGTTACAGATGTTTCAACGGTGCAGTTCAAAAATTTGTCATGACTGTCTATTAAACAGCTTTTTAAAAGTATTTTTTGTATTTTATGAATTTTATTAACTTAAGTACAGTAGAGAGGTGACAGAAAATAAGGTTGGAGAGAGAGGAATGCCGAGCAATAAAATGTGCCGTCAGACTCAAACCGGGGGATTTTATGTTTACATCATCAGTGTCTTATAGGCCAGGTGGTGACACCAAGACACCAAGTAGTCAGCTGTTTTTGGAGGCCAAAAAAATCAATAATGGATTTTCTTTCATTGGTAATGATAACCTTATCAATACTAATAAAAGAAAAAAAAGGGAGACCCAGAGAGAGTTACAGTAACGTGAAACGTGAAGCGGCTTTCTGGATTTACAGTCTGAGAAGCTTATATGCAAGTTTTCAGCTTATGCTAAAACTCAAAAATAGCAGCTATAGACTCCTGCAGACACTGAAATGTGCTTTGCTGTGGCACTGGCCCAAACCTTTTTGGAACTACTGAGGCTTCTGGCTTATCCCTCTTCAATACGCAGCGATCCAGAAAGAGATCTTTATACACAGCAGTCTACTGTGTGCTCCGTAGGCGGGAAAGAGCAGACACGATGGATTTAATACATACACTCAGAGCTACTTGGAAAAACAGGTAGATGAACAAGAAGCATCCTAAAACAGAATAGTCAAATCTAGTCCAATATAGTTTTAAAAAAGGAATTCATAGTGGTGCTGATTTGAATTTCGAGCTATTGCCTTTTTTTTTTTTTACTGCTAAATGCTCTCTACTACAGTGTGTTTGCAATGCAATGGCAATTTCTGCAATTAAAAACACACTTCGTCTTTATTGGGCAGCTGATAGCAGAGAGGCAGACAAGAAACAATGAGAGAAAGTGAGAGGGATATGACAGCAACAGAGCTTCCAGCATGGCCTTGAACCTGTGCTATAACCATCTGGCTACCAATCCTTAGTCTTGTTTTCCTTTCTGAGGATCTCGCCGTCTGTTCTTTGAGTTACAAGACATTATTTTCAGAGCAGAAAATCATACATTTTAATGTGCTGTGTTATGATGTTCTTTTTACTGACACTTCCAACACTCTTTCCTTGGTACGAGAAACACTTTTGACTCTTATTAGTACAGAGCTCCTAGCAAGTGCCATACTTATTTATCGTAACTGAACACAACCCACCTACCTCACAAAACCAAGCATAACGCAACTTTTGTCAACCCGGCGGAATGAATATTTTTGACAAGCGCATCTTGTTCTTGCTTGTCAGGAAGACATGCCTCCACAACAAATAAATTGTGATTACTTTAATTCATGTTCAGACCTCTCTTCAGCACAGTGACTGTAATGATGTATCGTGTTAAAATGTAGACAGTGCGTGTCTCTGAATACACCAAAAACAGAGGGATTGGCGATTTAGTGTCTCCTGTATTGACATCTCAGCTAGATAGGGTTGCCATGGATATGTAATCCCTATCCCATCACTCTTCCTTTTCTCTTTGTTTACTCTTGCGAATCATCTTTGAGTTTGTTTTCTTCCACATCCCAATAAATGACAAGTTAATCCTTTAGGGACAGCCAGGTGGAAACGAGTATTGAAAGGAATTAGCAAATGACATTTTAACTAGGATGTCTATAGTGATGATGCTGAGAGATCTAGCTGGGCTACATGAACCCTGGTCGAGGGGCCACCCCTTTACAGCCCCACTGAACCTGGGTACGCAAAAGAACAGTAACCAACCAGCTGAGTATGAACTCTGTCTCCAGGAACTCTGTTTCCAAATCTGACAGTCTGCACCACCTTGCTGACAGGAGAGAGGAAAGCAGAGTTTTTGGGGAGTTTTTTGAAACTTTTTTTTTTTTTTTGGAGGTAAGAATACCAAAAAAAATCGTTTTGTTGCACAGCAGCAAGCTAGTTGACTGAGCATTAGTAGAAGCTTAATTCGTTTTTTTGCATGGAAGAATTGGATAATTATGATAATAAACTTTGTTAAGCCCTTAATTAAAACAGACTGTACTCTGCAATTGAATTAAAGGGGAAGAGCTATAAAAACATGGACTGATGGGGGAGTATGAGCTGCACAAAAATAGCCTTTGTCAAACGGGGAATGATGATGTGGTTTAGGTAGTAAAAATAGCTGGACAGAGATTCAGAAAGATTGTGGTGTTGGTTAAAAGGTGCCAATGTTATGGAACACTGGAAGGACGACACAGATAATATAACAGCTTATTCTATTTTCTCTGTAATTCCCTCAAAGGTTAGAACTGTCAAGACAGTTTGCAATTGGTAATAAGTTCAAATTCTCAAGTCCGAATTATGAAAGAAAGCACCACGTGAATTTATTTCTACTCTATGAGCAATTCTCTGATTGTGGTGATTTTACTGACATTAACTGATTTCCATCAAATTTCATAATAATAAACACTGGTTTACTACTGAACATAAAGAAACACTTGAGCTGTACCTGAGGCATGATCTTACTTCTTGACTTTTTACCTAATGTTCAACTTTTAATATTAATACTTAAAATGATCACTTATATCTTTTCCTCAGCATACCCAACCCACAATTTCAATCTTGGTTTTACCTGTAAAACTGACATTTTAAAGTCTTTGTTCAGATTTCCACAGTCTGAGAAATCCAAAGTGTGAGTCCTGCTCATAGTTCAGTATAAAATCCTAGTTCACCATGGAGGGTCTCTCCTGCGTGGCTCCTGACAGCACTGTCAGCTAAAGAGTCAATTGCACTGGACAGCAGTAGTGGAGATTTTACCAGTGTCCAGTTCAGGAGTAATTTGCCAGCTTCACTAAAATTCATCGACGGAGCAGAGACTGTCAGAGCAGCAAACAGGAATGAGTACTCTAAGCTTCATTTCTACCACCCATCATCCATTTTTTTTTTTTTTGTAGTAACTTTGAAACATGATTTGGCTTGTAAAAGTTTATAGTGTTGCCCTGCATTGCTATGTATACAAATAACAAAAACTTGGGGAAAAAAAGGCAGCGCAGTAATTCTACTGAAAAATGGCATGACTCAGGGGCTCGTGACTGATGAGTCGAATCATCAACATTTGGGGGGCAGCCATTAAAAACATGACATTTCAAGCTTTTGTGAACAAACACAATACTGTTATTCTGTGCAGGGTCAGCTGCTGGTTCTTGCACATGGACCCAAAGGGACTACAAGTCTATAAGTTAAATACTTTCATCAGATTTACATTACATTAGTAAGCTGACCTTTCACCACACTTTTTTTTTCCTGTGGTTGGTATATAAATAGTATTTAGCACATTTGCACACAGCCCTCTGTGATGGTACTAGATATGGCTGCTTGATGATACACCTGCAGAGCCTCTATAATGGAATGGGCTGAAGTGTTAGTGGATGATGGAAGGACTCGTTTAGAGTCATACAATTTTAGATTAAAATAGATCTGAGGAAGATGCAGAAGAAGCAAAGGCAGACAGATGAGGAACAGGAAGAAGTACAGAGGCATAGCTGCAAAACACATCCCCTTTAAGCAAAATTTAGAGTTTTGATTGATAAAATATGGCACCCATGTGATCCTTGTAGAACCTAAACGGGGTGCTGTGTGTGTGTGAATCACCTGGATCATGCTTGGCCACGTTTTTGTCCAAACTGAGCTAACTTTAGCTTTCTTTGCCCTAGCGACGGCGGAGCACAGTTAAAAGCAATTAAAAGTGCATGGCAATGTCTTGTTCATGACCATACTGAATTTCCATGGGACTGGAGCTACATGGCAAAGCAGAGACACCAAGCATTTAAAAGTTTTATACATGTCAGAGAGGGATGTGATACACAGTGTAAGAAAACAAAGGCACACATAGAAATAATAACATGTCAGAACTAACAGTGTCAGACCAGCTGTTAGTCACATAGAATTGTCAACTTTCAAATGCTTGTATGACACGGCAAACAATGCCCATCTACCACCAGTGGAGGGTTAAAGAAATCATATAATGCATCTTCAAATCTAATCTCACCAGTTCTGACAGAGGAACAAGGTACAACAGCCAAAGAGTGGAACAGCTTAGGAGAGGGAGGCAGAGGAGAGCCGTGTCCTCTAATGGATTTTGTGAAAAGAATTGCATTTTGGGCCCGCTGAGGTGTAGCACTTAGATATCCCCAAAGAGTTCACTTGAGCAGGGTGATGCGGGTAAGCTCAGAAAGTCTGTGAAAAAATTGAAAGCCTTGACCTACTCATGCTTTCTAGTAAAGCTACAGAATCTGAGTCACCCTCAGGTACATGTGGCATCAAGAGAAATGAGACCCAAACGAGGATTTAATGAAACAGCATAGAGGGAGGTAAAGAGGTGTAATTTTAAAATTTAGTTCATTTTATAAGAGCTATGAGGTTAAAAAAAAAACAAAAAAAAAACATTTTAATTAGAAGCAAAGTACTTAATTGGGTATGAGAAAGTGGAGGAAATTTAATATAGTTTTCCTCAACACTTCTGTGAAGTCCTATTTGTTCACCACACTCTGTGCCAAGATGCTCAAAGGGATATAGTGTGGGTTATAAGCTGAAATGAGAAGATGAAGCGTCAAATACCTTGAGACTTTCCTGCATTTCTTTTCATCTTTCCGGGATATGAAGAGTAAAGAGTTTTACTGAAAAAAAAGAAGAAAAAAAAACTATAGATAATTAATGATGATGTTGTCTCTTGACAAAAACTCTCCACAGCAGCTGCAACAACCATGTCTAAAAAGTGAGGATAAAGTGGTGCTTAAGTACCCCTGAATTTGTCAGAAGCTCTCCAACAAAAGCACTCAAAGCTGCCAAAAAGAAAAATCTTGTTCCATCTCCCTGGCAGAAATTGACTAGTTGGTGGATAGCTGTGTAGCAGCTAAGAAAATCTGTAGCGCGTCTTCCTGTCAAGATCATCTCATCCGCATGTTTCAGTTCAGACCACTCAGCATAAGCAGGTGTAATCTTCAAAGAGAATCCTGCTGCAATTACACCCCTGAGTCTTTTAACATGTCAGCGAGGAAAAGAAAGTGGAAAACTGTGACTTTCAGTGCAGGCTAAAATCTTCTGTGCCGCTTTAAAGAGTATATTTTCAGCACCTGAGCAAACTAATTAAACTTTGTTTTTACCTCTTCTATACAAAGGTGTGACAGCTAGATATTGGTTTCAAAGCATCAGCATCACGAGGGCCAGATGGTTCATGTTTATTTAATCTAGTGAATATAACACTCAATAGCTGAACCGAAATAGCGGAACAGAAATAGATGTCACGCATTATCACACATTATCAATCGGCCTCCTGCTAATTGTAGAGCTCTGTGCTGATGTTACAGCAAACAGACATAAGCTGATTGGACGTCACCGTCAGACAAGGAAGCCCTTACCTGCCCTCAAACAGCTCTGACAGGTATTTAAAGACTTGAAAGTTGCTCAGAGAGAACTGGATTATCACTTTGCACTAAACTGAGTTACCGTACACATCTTGCATTTTCTAGGTGTTACCACAGATTGCATTTGTCAAAATGAAAATCTAATAATATGTGGCTGCTAAACAGTTTGTTGACAACAAGAACTAACTGACAGGGGTAGAAAATGCAACCTTCCTGTGCTATGTTGTTGCTTGGTGTATTATTAGTAATGGAAGATGGGCAGGTAACTCATGTTTGCTCACTGATGACAGAGCCAAATTGGAAGTACATAATAGTACATGAACAGCCATAATACTGACAGCCTCATTTTCTCATGGTGCAGGGTTAGGTTTGTCCATCTTACAGTGAGCAATCCAGCCAATGTTTAATGCATTAAACTGTTATCCTGTCTATTCAGTGCCACTGATAATGAAGTAGTCTTGAGTCTAAATTGTTTGACAGTTGTGTTGACAAGGGAAACAGTGTGTTGGCACATTAACCTGTTCTTCAACAGTTCACTAGTCACAGGCAGCAGGTAGTCACATTAAAGACAGCTGTATTTCATTTCCACTTCATAAAGGCATATGTCAAGTCAACTGAAGCCTATTATAGTGTATTTGCATGTCATATTAAATATATATGGTTTATTTTCTACAGATAAATTGTTCTGTTTTCTTTTTTTTCTGTTCATTTTGGGTTAGAGTTTGATGTCCACCTTCAGAAGCAGGTGCAGAGGCAGAGACAGAGCCACAAACCAATTAAGTCTGATATGGGAGAAATGTGAGGACAGTGTGCTGACAAGACAAATAGCCAGGCAAGAGTACTGGTGTTCCAGGACAGCGGTATATTGAGTTCAGACTGAATCTGCCACTAGCTGAGGTGACTAGGCAGGGAAGAGCCTGAAGAGAAAGGCTGTGGGAATGTGCTCCAAGATCTAAGTCAAGAAATCACAGCGGCTCTGCAAATTATTAAACCTGAACAGTGATAGATGGTTTTGTGCCTCTCTCCCGTTTAACTTCCTCAATCTGGGAAACATGGGCAGCATCCCCTCCATTAGCACACCAGACATTTGCTCCCCCTATCAACTCGGGCAGGTTGAACACTGTAAACATTTCATGGCAGTGCCGGTCTATCACTGAAATATCTCAACAACTATTGGATATATTGGCAATACATTTTGTACAAACATCCCAGAGGAGGAAGCCTACTGACTTTGGTGATCCCCTGACTCTCTAGCCAGGGGCATTTCTAACATTTGAAAAGCTCAGGGGCTAAGTCAAGAGTGCCTGGAGCTTGTCGTGTTTTTGTTTTTTGAGGGTGTTGATTGCTTGGAAAGGTTTATTTACACATGCTTAATTATTTACTTTCTGTCATCTTGATAAGCCAAGAATACTAATTTTTTGACCATACTTTTCATGCCTGTATATCTGCTTCTATGATTGTTACAATGGAAAAGCCTTAGTGCACTTCCTCCTTCATGTGGAGTGCCAGATTATAGCCCCTTCCCTCAAACGCTGCAAGTTCCACTCTTCAACAAAGCCCGCCTGTGGCTTTGCTACACTAAGATACCTTTTTTTTGGGACCCAAAAATTTGGGCCTTGGTTCAAAATGTTTGGGGCTTCTGCCTCAAATGATTTGACCTAACGATGCCACTGCCTCTAGCACCACCATGAGTTTCACATCTGCGGTTTTGAGTTCATTATCTCAACAGTTATTGGATCGGTTGCCATGAAATTTGGTGTAAACATTCATGTCCCCCTCAGGATGAATTTAAGCTACTTTGACGATTCCTTTACTCATCTACTGCCATCGTCCAGTCAAATGTTTTGCAAAACTAATGACATTCTCATCAGCCTCAGCTGCTGAACATTGCGTTTAGTGCTAATTAGCACGTTAGCATAATTCAATACAGTATACCGGCATTTTTGCAAACCTGACCGGTGTCTGTAAGATTAGCTAATGTTTATGTCCATCCTTGCTGCTTTTGAACAATCAGACAGTCTGCATCTAGCTTCCTAAATATCACCAGCTCACTTCCCGAGGAAATGGAAAACCTTAAATTTGGTTTACTGATGTGAAGGCACGCAGTCAGAATTGCTTGATGAGACACAGTAGAAAGACAAAGTACCTCAACAGATCAAAAAGCCATTGAGTCAACCACAAAGGACAGTCGGCTGTGTTCACTTTCCTTTAGATTTGACCTCTGTAATTTAATTAGAGCGAAGACAATCCACGTTGTCCGGCCGGTCTTGTAATTACAAGAGCTTATGGTCCTGGAAGCTTTCCAGACGAAGAATGTGTCAGCTTATATGGGTCTGAATAAAGTGGTCAATAACTCATCAGCAATGACGGAGCACAAATACAAACAGGCAGTCATCTGTGAGCAGGAACACAGCTGGTCATCCTTTCACACTTTCCTT
Organism: Toxotes lorentzi; assembly: GCA_037833715.1. Lineage (NCBI taxonomy): Eukaryota > Metazoa > Chordata > Actinopteri > Toxotidae > Toxotes > Toxotes lorentzi. The sequence continues at coordinate 12,897,736 of JBBMJY010000004.1, forward strand.
TTACACCGTCTCACACACACAAAACTAGATAGGCATACGCAACCACACACAACCCTCAAACACACATGCAGCTACTGTATGTGCCCAGGCAACACACAAACGTTCAGACAGGAGTGAGATGTGAAATCTCCGAATTCAGCAAATGTTTGACAGCACATAACAGACGAGCCAAAACAACCAGTGGCCACATGATCCATGAAAATCGGCTGATCCTCGAAGAAGTTTACAAAGGATATCCAAACACTGCCAAATGTGTGTCTGTAAGGTGTACCTGGAGTTCAGAACCCTCTTAGCTACCAACTCAACAGAATAAACAAAATGCTACACAAAAATACCCAAAATGTACTGATGTGTGCTAGATCTTTTAGTAAATACATGCCCCAAAATGTATGAAACACACATATTCCAAACAGAACACCTTAAAACAAAGAAGTCTTTATGTTTAAATTTCAATGAAATTGAAACTTGAAACTGTGACTCACATCAGCGCTAGAGCACAGGTTAAATGAGTTACCTTCGTTGTTCATTTGTAGATGAAAAGACATCACATTTCTTCACTTTCTGTGCTCTTTTCTCACACGTTCACACCTTTTCAATATGCCCCTTAAGGCTGCTTTCATCAAGCTCACATTTCCCACAAATGCTGTTGTTTTCTGGTTTTAAATACCAAGCTTTACATCCTGTGGCTCCATTTGTTTTTGCTCCACAAAAAAAAAAAAACCACAGGAAGTGAAGGAAAGAAAACAAATGATAAACTGTCTTGGTAATAGTTTAAATAATGCATGAAGGAAAACTTTCAACATTTTATAATATTTCCAAATATTCATAACAATTCCATCTTACCAAGATGTGAGGATTTGCTTCTTTCTGTGTTTTAAATTATTTTACTGCTTGTCTCTGATTTTTGGACTGTTGGTCAGATGTCACTTTCGGCTCTGGGAATTTTGTCATGGGCACTTTTCACTACTTATTGAAATTTTACACTCTGAGCAATTGTGAAAATAATGCAGCCATAATCAGAACTGATCAACACCCCTTTCTATGGACTGGGTATCAGGGAGTATCACTTAATGACATATCACAGGCATTTTATGCTACATACAGAAGGCGTTTACATTCAAGCTATTGGCCGTAAGAAACACTGCTACTGATTATGCAGTCAAATTTAAATTCTTGATCTTCTTGACTTTATTCAAAGTGATTTGAACACATCGCTGAGATGCACACAGAGCTGAAGAAAATCTCTGTGCTGACTAAACTCTCTCTGCTCTGCATGATTTGCAGAAACAGCTAAACCTTCCTTAAGTAAGCCTCCTCATACGTCCCGTCCCGACAACAGAACAGCCAGGCAGGGACACAGTCAGCTCTCATAGCTTTCCTGAGAGTTGATCCTTTTCAAACATGACCAGTGGAGAACACACTGACAAAGTACTACACTTCAGGACAGATGTGAGTAAAGACTTCTATTATGGAGCAACAACAGTTTGAAATCAAACTCTAATGGAGCAAAACCCACCAAACTCACACAGAACAAAGTGTTACCTGTTGTCATAACTGGGGGTAGTGTTTTTTTTTGTGTTCTTCTGCTGTATATTTCATATGTGAGACTCAATAAGGAAGGAACAAAGCGCACCAAAGATGACTGTTCTGTGGACCTTAATGGACCTTCGCCATAAATTACCAGTCACCATTTGTGCGGTCATTTGTCCGTATCACATTAGTTAATGAATCACTTTCATTGATTAGCCTATTGACACTCAGATGAAGTGTTCGTCATTAGGATTTTCAGAGGTCTTCACTGTAATTCAAGTGCCAGGCCACAACGATGAACGCATTTAAATTCAAATTTAAAACAGCAGGCAATTAGCTGACCTTTTACCCAGAACAATTCACATGGAACTCAACAGTAGAATCGGCTTTTAACCTTACGGGCATTAAAGTAGACCACTATCAGTGAGTGCGATCAGCACTCCAATAGAAAAAAAGTCAGCATATCATCATCTACCTTGACAGATTTATGAAAAGTAATTCAGTGAACTGACTGTTAAATAGAAAAAGTGCAAAAACATTCCTGCCATTTAAGCAGCCAAGATGTTCATCTCAGAGTGCAAGCAACATAATTGAACACTGAATTTATTCACTCTAGGTGAAACTACAGACAGTTGCAGCAGTGAAGTAAAAAACAAAACCTTTTTCAACAGGATAGATGGAGTACGTTACATTTTGTTCCTGCCAAATACATTTTCTAAAATTAAAATGATGTATGTTATTGTTAAACTGTAAAAACCCACGAATAATAACTTTGTAATGCAAGCATGGAGAAAACAAGACTAGTAGTCTCTCCAAGCTATTGTAAACAGTAAACACTGTATTGTACTAGTTTGGTCTGCTTACTAACTTTCTAAAAGGTCCATGAATATTCCATATTATTTCTTTCAATTGCATAATTAGTTTTGGAAGGCAATTTATCAAAGAGCATCCAGGGTAAGTGTATACTATAACAATGAGGAGCTGTTAGAGCTGACAACACCACTAGTTGGTCACTGCCAAGAACTCATCTCAGTGTGCTCACACACACACATGCACACAAATACATTTCTTTTAACATTCATCTTCTGCAGAAACCATAACTTAAAGAATAAGGCTGGTGTAACAAATCCTATAAAAAGACCAAAACGAACAACACATTAGTCTGTCTTGCAATACGTTCCAACTTTCAGACTGTCTGTGGCACTCAGCCCCAAGCTCAGTGGTTCCTACTGAGGAAATAAATCTTTAAAAGCGTGCCACAAACATGTACTGTCATTTGTTTTGTTTTTTTTTAAGGCTAGATAATTTCCTAAAATAACCGGGAGCTGAATTTTTTTAGCAAACGTTACTCAAACAGGAGTAAATGTTGCATTTGTCAGGGACTAATTTCAGCCATGGATTCACACAAATCTGGTGTAATAGTATTTTTGGCAGAGGGATAGCGTACGTGGGATCACCTAAAAATTAACTGCCCATGACAATGGCAATGAAGAAAAATGCAACCGGTGTGGCTCACTGATGTGCTTCTATTAGTTTTTGGAAAACAGTGGAACAGTATTAGTAGACTAAATAAATTTCCTTATCATCTCTATGGAAACTGTTGCAGTGTTAGAGATATTCAGATAAAGGTCTGACCTCAAATTGATTACCTCAAATAACTGTTTTCTTCTGAACTACAATGACAGAAGAGGAAATTAGGAGAGACAGGGGAAGTGAGTTGGTGTCTTCAAACCCATTCCATAGCTGGAAAAAAAAAACCTTCTCACAGCAAAGAATGAATACAAGTGTCATCTGCCTTGTCTGCCTTGTCTGCCTGATATCCGATTTCTCTCCTCTGATGCCTTCTTTGGGCCTTTAACAGGTTTTACTGAATGATGTATGCCATAACTGTGTCGCAACAATCCCAGCTCCCGCTCAAGAGTGTTGAAAAGACAAACTCATGCTGCGAGAACTCAGAGAAAGCAATTTGGTTATCAAAAGGCAAAGACGATGGGGAAGAAACAATTCACCACGCGTCACAGATGAAGCTGTAAATATTTTAAAAGATACAAACAGAGGCAAGGTGGATGTAACTGTGTTACTGTACATCCAAAATATAAAAAAGTCAAGTCAAAAAGCAACCAATAAGATCTAGAGAAGGACCTTTAAATTCCTAAGCATCTGTGTTAGCAATGTGAGACACATTCTACACAAATGTTTTGTAATTTCATACAAATCAAAATCAAAACCAGACCACATGGTGAGTCTGACAATGATATTTCATGAGTTTTTATAAAACAAATGTTACAATAAATAAAGTATGAAATGATTTTTGAAATGGCAGTGACTTGTATTGAAGTTTTCAAAATCTTGAATGAATAACACGTTATGTTTCCACAAATATTCATTTCACGTTTTGGAGGGAGAGTGTTTCACCACAAACAGTGGTGTGAGACAAATTCAACGCAGATGTTCAAAAGATGTAAATGCATCTATCTACATAATACACACTCCATACAAATCTCTGCCAGGAAGCGTTGTATGAAAGCAGATACTCCTGGTGTCCTCAAAAGCCCGGAGTTTTTTTATTTACAGTAATGAATAAAAGAGACAAAAGCAGAAAATCCTTACATCTGAAATGCCAGAATAAGCAACTGTGAGACTTTTGTTTGCTTGATAATCAAAATGATTGTTGTTTAATTTTCTTTTGACTAATCAGTTGATCTACTAACTGTTTTGGCTCCACTTACAAGACATGAACTGTGTGCACGGTGATAGAGCCTGGAGTTGTGTAATTTTCCACAACGAAAACATCTAATTATAACGCTAACACATATACACAAGCATAATTATAATGTCTTATGGATGGATTTCTGTATGAAAGCTCCTTACAGTCAGTAACTCCATATCTAATGAGAGAATTCAATCATTCAAAGACTGACTATTATTTCCAATGACGATCTCACACAAAGGCCGCTAATTACAGTCAGCCTGCAACAATAACTATTATACTACAGATGAATACTGTGAGAGCTAACAATAGTTAATGAGTGACACATTTCATGAAAAGGGCAAATAATGTGGTTTTTGTTTTTTTTTTGTTTTTGTTTTTTGGAGTCAAAAGATATAAAGTCACAATACAAGAACAAGCTGGAGTGATTGGGATGTTTTTCTTCTCTATCACAAGATTCGTGTTTGAGGCCTTGAGGGCAGATCTTTTGGATTAACACATTGGAAGTTTAAAGAAAATGTCTTATTGTTATCACTGGCATCCTCATAAGCTCGACCTTAATTGGCATACTGCTATAACAGACAGAATTTCCACTGTATAAATTTAGATACCAATCCAAAGTCACAAGTCTCTTGAGGTGTGCGAGGCACAGAGCTACTTGCTCCATGCATTTTAAGTATGCGTTGTGAGCAAGTGAAAAATCAAGTCTGAGCACATTTTCTGGGTCGGTTTATTTTCTAAATAGAACTGTTGGTTGAAATCTGTCAGCAGCAGTGTGATTGAGAGGTCTGTCAGGGACCATCCATGGTCTGTGTCCAAATCCTCTGCACTTCCCCAAAACTGAAAATCCCCTCATCCTCCTCCAATCAAGCCAAGAAAACTGACAAGTTCCCCTCTTCCTCTGTCACTCCACATCCTCTCCTCTCCTTTTCTATTTTTTAATCCACTTTCTTTTTGTGTTTGACCCTCCCTCTGATCTTTCACTTTTTCTTTAATGGTGTTTTGTCCTTTCCCTCTCTATCCCTCTTTCTCAAGGTGGCATACCACTATGCCACCTTGAGAGAAAGGTGGCCACTGATCTCTCCAAGAGATCTGGAGAGGATGATGAGAGAGTGAGGGAGAAAAGTGAGGGGGCTGATCTGAGCTCACACACAGGCAACATGCCTCACTTAGTGCCAGGACCCTACAGTGTGCCAGGCTGTGTGTGTGTGTGTGTGTTTGTGCACTTGGCTTGGCAGTTGTTCTGAGCCGCAGGGCCAAGTCTGCCTCTGTGCAGACCTCTGCATGGGTCTCTTAGTGGTTCCCAACCTCTTTTGGCAGGTGAGCCCACACTGATGTCAAGAAATTACCACAGTGCTTAAATACTTAAAGAGACTTTACATTCACACTGTACAGGACACAATCGATTTCTCAGCCAGCTGCAGTTGCTCTCCTTGTGTTTAATGATCATAATAACGATTATTTAGTCGGCACATTTAAAAAGGGCCTTACATCACAAGAGAGAGAGAACAATAATATCATAAAAACTAAAATAAAAACACAAAGAAAATGTCTTCATGTTAAAGCATTTTGAGAATAGCTATAACAACTCCTGGAAACATTTCCTCAATAATAAAATGACAAACATCTATACACATTTGATAAGATAAACTGCTTGAGTACATACTAACAACTAATGACATCATGCAATTTAAGTTAAATTTAAACCAATCACACGGCAGTCCTTTAGGGACAGACAGCCCACCCCAAAATACGCACAGCAGGGTTGACTGAGTTAGTTAAACATATTATTTGCTTTTGCTTTAAGTGATAGACAGGAGAGACAACCTCTGGCCTATACTAACAAAGGCAGGACATAATACAAAATTTATCACATAAGGCATCACCTAATGAAGCATGCAGAGCTGAGGAATTGTTTCCTCTTTTAATGCAACTCATTTAAATGAAGAAAAGCTTTTGTGTTCTATAGTGTATTACACCTTTATCTTTATCTATCCTTTACATTTGTAAATTGTACAAATGATGTGTCTCTGGGCCCAAGACATGGTATAAAGTATTGTTGGAAAACAATGTAGGAAACAATGCCAAGGACACATCCTCTGCTCTCTCTATGTGCACCTGTACTGGGAGAATCAGCAAAGGTTATGTACAACTTTTTTGTTCTACAAAATTTTAAATTTTATAAATTCCTCAACACTCAAACTAAACTAAAAAAACTCAGACACCTTAGACAGAGGAACTCAGAGACACACACCCACAACAAACAACTGTATAGCAATACCATTTTATTTTTCCAGTGCTGACAGACACATCACACATGCTGTTGCTTTTCTAATGGATTTAGACACACACCTCCAAAGGTGGAGAAACAAACCAGTAACACTTAACTGAGTTTTGATTTGTGTGTGAGGCTGTTTATCTCCATATCTGTTATGTTGCACTCTGCTTCACCACTCTTATAGGCGCAGTTTCTCCCTCATTACTCCTCCTCTTTATTGTCTCTCATACTCATACACACACTCATCCACAAGTAGAAACACAAGGGCAATACACACTCACAGATGTGCATCCATAGATTGCGGGTGCTCTTAAAACCAACTGAAAATTTGGAGTAAACCTGAGGATTTAAGGTTACTGGTATAAAAATCAGCAAAGCTGCAGTGGCTAATCTTTGTTGTGATCTTAAACAGAGCTCTGTTGTGATGTTTTGCTTATTACAGGAGAGATTTTAGTCTCTAAGATTAGAGCTGATGGAAATGAGAAAACTGACTATCTCTGTGGGCTTCAGGAGTTTATATACCTCTGTTTATCTAATCACTGTGTGAGAAATTATTTCCAGTATCCTGAAAATCAGTGTTTGCCAGAGTGGTGCAGGTTATCCTCAAAATGCAATCCTTTCTTAATGAGTATAAATTAACAAAGCAACAAAGCATAGATTAATGTTTTTCTGTTTGAACAAAATATTTAAATATCAGCATAAATTCTTATAAATAAATTTAAATAAATTAGCTTGTAAAAATTCACATTTATTTAGAGTTTTAAGTCTTTTAAAGCAGCTAATCCACTGACCTGATACAACTGATGTATGTCGTATCTATTTTCCCCTCCCCAGTCCTTTTTCGTGAACTGTTATTGTTTCTGTGCTGTGTGATATCACAATTAGTATTTAGCACTGCCATACAAAGTCAGTTTGCTCGTAAACTAGAACACAAGCTGATCTGCAGTGGCTTGCCTCCCAGTATGGCAAGGCTCATTACTCTTTGTACAGCAGAGTCTTCCTGCACCCAGTCTACAAGCACATGATCTATCTGTGCCCTTTTAAGAGGAAATGTCAAATCAGCACATAGGATAAGGTCGGGGACGAGAGCAGTCGATGGGGCATCGCTTCACACAGAAAAAAAAACAAAAAAAAGCACACATGTCAGGTCTCTACACTGCACAAGGATGTCCATCATCAGTCATTTACTATGGTATTGATTCTTAAAATTGTTTTTTCGAGTCAGAGGATGATAGGTGGAAACATAAATCACTCCACTGGTGTCAAGGAAATGTCACCAAGAAAGTTCTTGAAAACATGTTGAACTAAACAAGCAAAAGTTAAATGAACTGACACTAGTGTGAAGAAAGTTCTGTAGAGAAAAATAACACTTATGAGTAAATAACTAATAACTGAAATTATTATTATTTGGTCATGTGGACAAGTAAAAAAAAATGTTGAAAACATCCACAAATACCTTCATTCATCATTTTGACTGACAATTTAAACTGTATATTAATAGCTATGGCTATTTGCATGTTTGCAAGAATAATTGCAGCTCATCTTCCTTTGTAATTCCTTCAAGGCTGCAAAAACTCAGCAGGGGTCAAAGTGAAGATTAGCAAATCCAACTGAAATTTTCATTCTTGTCCCTTTTTGTAACATATAAACTACAATGTAATTCCAACCATTGTGTTTTGTTTTTTTTTTTCATTTTTCAACAGAGAATGAAGCCATTTGAAACCGCCAAATTTGTGGAAACTGTGTCTAAGCTTCACACCATGCAATGGACGTTTCCATGGCAATTTTTGATTGACACGTGGGGGTCAACATAGCCATAATCACATAACCTACATACCTTTACACAAGGTTTTTTTTTTTCCTTTTCTTTTTCAACAAGTCCACATAGTATTAGCTATCAACTGTCAGCTTTCAACATTCAGAATTAAACCCTTTGGGCTGTTCAGTCTGTACTCCACTAGGAGAGTGGAAACTTATTAACCAGCCTACTAAAATTAGCACTGATCCCCACTAGACTTTACTTTTTGTTCATGATATCTCAACACCACTGCCAAGCACACTCAGTGTTGCGCTCGTCCCACATTTAAAAAAATGGATGTCTTGCTTGTATAAGACGTTTTCGTCATTGTTTCATTCGGTATTTCTATATGCCATCAAAAAAACGTCATCTCCCCTACAACTATTGCACTCATGTTGCCCCATATCAGCGCTCCATGTTTCACAGTTCACACCATGGACTCACTGCGGTAGTACTGGCCAGGTCCTAAACCTGCTCAGCCCCAACATTCATAAGACTTATTTTCATGTTCCTTGCCAAAGTTTAATGTTGCATCTTTGTGCCATTATGTAATCAAACGTTTTCTTCTTGGACTGTAGATACCAACTCCATGCAATGTCCTTCACACTGTCTGATCAGCCACTGAAACACCAATTTCCACAGATATGCCAAGTCAGAAACACTTACCATCTGTTTTTACAATGCAAGGTTGTATGAATAGCAAATTGTGCATGGCATCTTTTTATGAGGACTACTGTGCCTTCTGTTATTTGGTAGTATGGTTCTTCCTATACCTCCTAACCACCGTTGCATCTGTGTTTGGCCTAATTTTCAGTAGCCCACTGATGCTCTGTCTTGTACCCTCTCACAATCTGGTTTCTTACTTGTTCAAGTAATTCCTTACCATGTGGAGCCATGTTGCATTAGACACAACCCAGGTAAAAACTAAGACATCTGTGCTATTAGCAGGTTATTTTATGACCTTGGTCGTGCTATTAGCCTTAATTGGAAATCACAAGTGCAAATAATATAATTACTGTAACATGTTAGTGATATTACACCAGGGTGGACTCAGTTTTGTTCTATAGCATACTGATTCCTAAAAATAAAATGCTCTAGATATGATTTCTTGAGTACAAATATAACAGGACATTTCAGCTTTTGTTCCTTCCTCTGCCAACAGTAATGCTTTGCTTTGTCTACACCAAACCCTACAACTCTGTTTCCATTTTGGTCTTTTTTGTTGCCCTGAATAAAGCCTCACACTTCAGTATGAAAGACAAAAAAAAAGGAAGAAGAATAAGCAATGGCCCTTCTTCAACAGTCTTTCATTTATCATAAGGAGCCTTGGAGGGAATGTATATTACAGACAGAGAGAGAGAGGAAACTGCTTCTGGTCCAAAAGCCAAGCTAAACCTCATTCAATCATACAAATGTCTGTGTTTGTTTTTTCCTCCCGCCTTCCCTTATACCGTTTCTCTCTCCATCTTCCTGCCTGCATATCTTCTGCCTGTCTTTCTCACCTTCTCTTTCTCCATCAGTCTGTCTCTCCCTTTCTCGTTTTTGTGGCCACACTGCTGTGTGGCTTCACTTTCAAATGTGTCCAAATTAAAGGAAAAAAAAAAGCTTGGTGAGGTCCAACAGCCTGGAGTTGTGGGGCTTTCTCCTGAATTATGCTATTTGTTTTTCTCATTCCAAAAGGCCTGGTGGGCCCGCTTTCAACTTTTTCACACATGTCCTGCAAAGGGAAGAGGAGAGGCAGAAAAAAAGGAGGAGCTGGTGATGGTGTGAGGGGAAAAGTGTGTGTGAGCGAGTGAGTGTGTGTGTGTCATTGTGTTTCTGTACTTACCAGGATCAAATGTGCTCATAAGATGGGAAAAAGCAGCTAAATCCTTCAAAGATTTTTGAGACACTTTTGGCCAGTTCTGACTTCTACAAAGGGCTAGGCTAGGATTAGAAGCTAGGGCAAGATTAGAAAAAAAGGAAATAATCCCCGGTTGTAGCATTTAGGCGTGTGACACTGACAGTGGTGCCATGATGTTCACAGAGTATACATCTGCCATGGTTCAACATTTAAACACAACCCTAACTTTGCACTAAAAAATTAGAAGTTTGGAAACTGACTTTCATCCAGTGTGTTGCCACTGAGTATTATTTTTTTCTTTAATTAAAAAATTAAGTAACACACTTGTATGGCTGGGTATATACTCAAGTTTCTGTACCAGCACCAAAAATACTTTAACAAAGTGTTAAATGTTTTCCAGGAACCTGTAACTTTGTCTAAATAATTGTCTAAAATTGTCAGCATCAAAAAGTGTGATTTAAATCATAAAACTGGTCAAAGAATAAGTAATTGAGTGTGACAAATTTCCATTGTTCCCAAAAATCTATAACCAACCTTTTGTGCTGTTATCTTTTGTGTGTGTGTTTTCATGTCTGTGTTTAAAGGGTCACTCTTCCGTTTGTATGTATCTGCTGAATTTTGATGCATATGTGTGTTTTTTACAGTCAGATTGGCCATCTGGAGAACAAGGTGTTTCTCTGGTTAACCGACCTGTGGCCTGGCGGTGAGCCAAGAAGGGATATGAAAAGCAATTACAAAAACAACGCAAATACATAAGTTAACATTAATGATGTATTTATTACATCTTTTATTACAAACAGACTGGATCCAACTGTTATCCCACTTCTTCACTAGTTCATGTACAGTGTTCTTTGTCGACTAAAAGTCCACAGACACACCAGTGGCTAACATGAGGCCAGTGCCTTAGATTTGCAGGTCCTAAGATTTTGACATAAAGATGGAGCTACATAAAAACCTAAGGGATCGGCAAAGTAATTACAAGTCATCCTTTGGGGAACATGAATGTTTGTAGCACATTTCATACCAGTGCATCCAAAAGTCCTCCAAATATTCCACACAGTCTCATGTTGGCACTAGAGGAAAGGTTAGGAGATCACCAGAGTTATTAGGATTCTTTGTCTGGATATCTTTTAAGGGTGGATATCCCTCAACAATGACCTCTTCCCAAAGCAAAGATTAAACTAGAGCTGTGATTTTCCTGAGTAGGTCCATAAATGTGGAGCACTGCTGCAGTGTTACTGTTTTTTGACTTTTTTTTTCTATTTGTAAAGGACAAACATTCCTGTGCACTACAGTATATAAATAAAAGATCTTAAAAACCTTTTTTGAATGCACATTCTTTCCCAGGGGTTCTAACCTAAAACTGCAAAACTGAGCAAACAAGAGTGCTCATATTAACTTTGAAACACTCAGGCAAGGACACAAGAGAATCAGATGTTTTATCTGAGATCTGATTTTGTCACTCTAAATCCTTGCTGTAATAACAAAGCATACACAAGATGCATAATTGTTCTGAGTATTTAACATGAAAGAAAATAGCTCCACACGCCAATGCAGTGTTTCACTCTATTTAGAGATTTCAGTCTGTTGCACCATCAGAGCATACATCTGAGCATAGGCTCTGAAAGTCTGATAAAGCAAGAGCTCTAAATAAAGCAAAAAAAAAAAAAAGCCGGGTGGAGCAGAGGTCGTGCAGCATTATCAAAAGGTGATGGACTGCGGTGCACTGTTGTGATTTTATTAATCAATGATTTTAATAATCAGATTAAATCACTGGAGTTGATTAGAAGCTTTCAGCTGGCTTATTTGGAAAAACAGCTGCATGTAAAAAGCAGCACTTTTAATCACTTATAGTGTGATTTCATACAAGACACATTCTTGATGCACTTCAGCCCTGAGCATCCTTTTGAGTTACCACAGTTTACTGAAGCAACCTATTCATGCACATTTTCAAAGAGGGTGAAAATACCTTGTCTTGTTAATTAAAACTGCATGTTCATTAGTGTAACCACTTTCCCTTTCTCAAACGTTGTTTGTCACCACTTTCTTCTCCAGTATTTATTCTACTTTCACTTTCCTTAGTTACTTTTCCATAATACTTCTATACATTTGTCTGTTTTCTTCTTAACTGATGCAAGACATGACATCCAACTGAATATCATTATGTCAGCACTACTGTCCATTTGCCATAAAAATACTAGGAATAGTCAAAGTCCCAATGTAAAAAAGAGCACGGACTGGCACATCCAATCAAGTCCCAAACTAATAACAAAAGGACCAGAACTGTTGAGGGAGAGTGGTAGACATCACCCATAAGCGAAAAATGCCTGGACTTTATTATGTTTTCTATTCATGGAGAAAATGCCAGTGCTCAGTTCTCAGTGAAAAATGTGGACAGGTCCTATGGCTCTGCTGTTCTCTCATGAGGCACTGGAAAGTCTGGTTCCCTAAATTCTGCTGGCTCCTCCACTTCCTCCCTCCAAAAATGCCAGGGCTGAGTTCTCAGTGAAAAATGTAGCGAGTACCCCTGGCTCTGCTGTTCTCTCACGAGGCACCGGAAAGTCTGGTTCCCCCAATTCTGCTGGCTCATCCACTTCAACGCTCCAGCCCTCCAAAAGCTCATCTTCTTGCAACTTGCACAAGTTGTGCAAGATACAGCAGCTGCTGACAATGGTAGGGACCCTTGAGATGCTGACATCCATTTCCTTCAGTAGATGCTATCTCCTTTTAAACTTTCCAAAAGCACATTTATACATGCATGACTCAAGCTATAATTGAAATGCCTCTACTCTCTGTTAAGATGTACATTGTCAGGGTATCCTTTCATTAGTTAGCTCAAGAGAGGGTATGAAGCGTGTTCCAAGAGTATGATAGCAACCTGTACACCTCAAATTTTAAGTGTTTGGTTAATGTATAGGATAATTACAAACAAATGAAGTAACCCTTTGCATTATGGGAGGAGGCAGTGATGGGGATATGATTCCGCCTCTCCTGGAAGCCATCCACAATCTCCCGCAGTCTGTCCCCTCGACACTTCAACACCTGGCATTCAATGCAACATACTTAGAGCTGTCCTCTTTCCCTCTTTCTCTCCTCAGACCCACTCTCACATCTATTAGCCTTTATTCCATGTCATTAACTCTGTGTCCTCTCTCTCCT
>JBBMJY010000004.1:12911153-12931288 GCA_037833715.1 Toxotes lorentzi
GTGTGTGTGTGTGTGTGTGTGTGTGTGTGTGTGTGTGTGTGTGTGTGTGTGTGTGTGTGTGTGTGTGTGTGTAAATACTTGTGCTTTGTGTTTGTGTGTCCCACACTGCTAACCCTGACTCACAGCCAGACACATATTTCATGGCTTGATGGTTTCTCTGTGTGATGCCAGGCCCTGATAGCTTATCGGTGGAATCCTCACTTGCCTGGAGTTAAGTTCAATAAAATGCGGGAGAGAACAGCCATTGACAAAGAAACTCCAGCAAGGGTAGAAGATCAGATACAGGAGCCTGATACACCACTCAGGTTGGGAGGCTGAGGTCAAATCAGGACAGGAAAGAGGGAAAGTGAGAAATAGCCACAACAGCCACAATCATGTAGTGAGTACAAAAAGCACTTGTCTGCTTGCACAGTACAGTCTTTCATTTTTCCTGTTAGCATTGCAGTTTCCTTTTTGAATCTTTTGAATTGAACAGAGGCAACCAAAAAGTGAAAGAGAATGAGAGTGTGTCATTTTCCAAATACGACTCCACCATATCTAGCTATAGTTATTGTACTATAGTACTACTACTGTTTATTTTTGACCAAGAAACCACCCAGTAGTGACGGCATCCAGCAATTTGAGTAAACTTCTCCATAGTCTGTGTGTGTGTGTGTGTGTGTGCCATCAGCTGAAAAGTGGACCTGTACTTACTGCACTTTTTAAATCCAAAGACAACTGAATGATCTTTTTTTTTTTTATCCAAAATTTGTCTTGAAAATGAGTTAATCTCTAAATGGAAGTAGTTTATAATTGTTTTTATACCATAATCAGGGCTTTAGATGGACATAATCTATGTTCCCTCTCTCAGTTTCTTCTGCAAGTTCTAGGATTACTTGTTTTATCTCCTGATGGAACGTTGCAGAATCTTATCAGCACCACTGTATCCTGTTGACACGGAACATCTATCAACCCACCTACTCCCACTCTGGAGTGAAAAAGTTATACGACATCTTAATTGATAACAATAACCTGTCAAACAAAAGACCACAATGTAGGCAGTTAGTTATGAGCTCTTATATGGGTCTTAAGTTATTTTTTGCCTAAAGTTATTTTAACTGTTCAGTTTATCTGCTAGGTTAATGCTTTTTAATGTAGTTTCAGTTGTATGTGTTGGGGAAGATGCATCCTTGACACCATCATCGTTGGTGATGTGACTGTGTACTGCAGAGGACCAAAAGGAGATGTTCTATTGGACATATTATGTAATGGAAACACCATTTTCTAAAATACCTTTGTGCAATTCTGTATTACTTTTCAGCCAACATATCCCAGTCCCTAAGATTTGTGTAAGCCAATATCAGCCAATCTAGTGCCCTGGCCAATTTATTGGTTGAGCTCTAAGCCACTGTATGATTCACATGATATTACACTTTTTAGAGTATTATGGTTAATGCAATATAATACAAACAGTGAGGCTATTTTTAAATGGTGAGGAAGTCTAAATCGATGAACGGAAACTACAAAAGAATAAAGAAAATAATGTTTAGAGGAATACCACTGACAATTACAACAATGCTTTAAATATCATTTTTGCAACTGATAAACTGCCATAATTTTGTTTTGCCTGGGGACAAGAAGAGGGAAGGGGAAGAAAGAACACGGAGGCAAAGAAAGACACAAGAAGGAAAAATAGGGTAGCAGATGAAGGGTGCACGGGGTTAAAGAGCGCTAAAACAGTTCTTGCTCCAGTGGATTTGTAATGTACAGGTTTGTTGTAATGTACCACTGACTTTCTCAGTGGCCTCCACTTCTAGGGGTCATTAGGTCAACCTTATCTGTGTGCACACACACATCAGTTACTGCGGAATCAAACTCTACAGCAACACACACACACACACACACACACGCACACACACACACACACACACACACACACACACAAGCCTGAAGTCAGTATCACTGCTCACTCACTCTCCCTCGCTTAAAACTGCAGCCAACTTCTCAGGGTGGCATTGTTCAAATACACAGCTGCCCCAGCTCTGATTAATTCATTACAGGGCCAGGCACAGTATAATATATGTGAGTGTGTGTAGTGTGTGTATGGAGCCGAGGAGGGGGACAAAGACAGAAACAGCAGGGAGGGAGAGAAAGAATGAGGGAAAGATGGCAACAGAGAAACAAGGACGGGGAGAGAGCGAGAGCATGCAGAGATTAAAAAGAGTGAGAGGGATACAGAAAAACAGAAGGAGCGACAGAGAGAGAGAGAGAGAGAGAGAGAGAGAGAGAGAGAGAGATAGAGAGAGAGAGGGCATGTCGGGTTCGGATTATTAGTGCTCCCCAGTGGTCAGCTGGCGGATTTATTCATATGATTTATTACATTGTTCCTGCTCTGGGATTTTGTGTTTGTTCCCATTCACGTTCCTCTCATATAGTATTTATCACGCGTGTGTGACTTTAAAATTGCTGCTGCCATTGACTTTGAGCCTCTTAAGCAGGCTTGACATATACACCCCCCACACCCCCAACCCCCCACCACACTCACAACAACACTCCTCCATACATCCTCTCACCCCCACCAACTCCCCTCAAGCCGACCCACACATACAAACAACCCAACATAGAATTCTAAGAGGCAGACTAATAAAGGCAATTGTGTTGATGTATGTAGCTTTTAGGCAGGGTTACTGTGTGCCAATGGACAATGTTGTGCCAAGTTCTGTCCCCATTGTTCCATTTGAAACAGAGTTAGGAAAATACCCCATTTATCGTCCGTCAAACATCGGCCTTGTGTTTCTATATAAATGTTAATGCTTTCTCCCCGAGCATGCAGCTTAGTCCAGGGGGGGTTTCTCTGAATATGAGGAAGAAACAGCTGCAGCCCACAGAAGAAACACTACAAGGCGGCGAAAGAATAAGAAAGTAATCCAGCTTTTGACTAAAACCCTGATTTTCAAAATGTCACATTAGATTAATAAAGGCCTAACATGGTCAGTGTGGAGTTTTATTTTGTCCAGTCCAGAAAAAAGGGGTTGAATGATTACAGGACCAGCTATGAACACTCTCTCAAGAAGTTTTTTTATCTAAATGAATAAAGAAATAAAAATAATATATTACTAGCATAAATAATATGCACTACTATAATATATGTTTACAGATTTTTTTTTTCACAGACCCAACGATTAACAAAGAAAATTCTGAAGATAAATCAATATGAAAATAACTATCAGTTATCTATTATATATTATTATATACT
Organism: Toxotes lorentzi; assembly: GCA_037833715.1. Lineage (NCBI taxonomy): Eukaryota > Metazoa > Chordata > Actinopteri > Toxotidae > Toxotes > Toxotes lorentzi. The sequence goes on from JBBMJY010000004.1 coordinate 12,914,389, forward strand.
AATGTATGTAAGCCCACATACCATCTGTGTCACTAGAGGTTGACATGCATTAACACATGAGAATAACACACACCCCCACACACATACACCTTTAAGACAGCGGATTGGAGGGGCTGTCTCCGACCATCTCTGTTACGTTCCGTAACCAACAATCCGACATTCACACCCACCTCGTGTCACGACCGGTCAGCTCTGAGGTGGTGAGAAAGGGACCAGGATTGAATATGTGGTATATGGATTGTGTTCCAATTTGTCTGTACAAATTATGTTTTCGAATTCGTTCAAACCTGACTTATTGAAAAAGTGACTGCCCTAATACTGATCAGTTATTCACTGTGTTGTAGTTGGGAAAGTATATAGACTACCAATTACTTTTTCTTACCAAATAATTGCCTACTTTGTACATGCATTTTATCATCCAGTAACAAAATTCCAATTATATCTACTATATCTATTATATCTTCTGCCCTAACTGAGTACAACCAAGATCAAGACAAACCTGAAGTAAAAACAAGCAGCCAGTCCTCAGGGAGACCTCTCCATCTGCATTTTTTTCCTCTCCTCCGTTCCCTGACTCCTCCGCTCATCTTGTGATCTACTCCCTTCATCTCTCCATCCATGCCTCTGTCTATCCTTCTTCCCCCTTTGCCTCTTAAGGGCGTGCAAGCAAAACTTTTCTCCTCAGCACCTTGAAGACGGTCAGGCATGCAAGAATAAACATTTCATAATGGAACTATTGATTTGCTGTGGGTATTTCTTTTTTTTTTTTTCATTGCAGATAGAAGTATTCTCAAGGTGACGAAGATGATTGTATGAGGGGTTTATTTATTTGTTTATTTATCGTCTTCAATCAATGAAAGCTGGGAAAGAGGTGAGAAAAACCACAGGGGGGATTTATGAAGAAGCATAAAAATACCAACAAGAAACTAATTTTAAGAGTGCATATTATCATAAAAACCATGTGCTGTATGTTTTATTTTAAGCATTCAGCTGCAGGATAACTGAGCGAAATTCAGATTTCATGTGTTATGCTAACAGTTTTGACTTTGTCACAATACAGTGTCTGTATTGTGTTGCAGACATATCTACTGAAGTTACCATGCTTACCAGCTAGCCCTGGAACATGTCTCGTAATGCCAAATTATACCTAAAGAGGTGACAGTGAGACATCCAGTATTTGTCTATCTGCATATTATAGGTTTCAGAATAGAAATTGTCCATATGATCTACATGAACTTAACCCTGCAAAGAATAAAGCTCTGGGGAAACACAGACCTCTGAAAAGAGCTGTAGAAAAAAATTGCCAGAATAACATTGATCTTAAAAAACTGAAACCACAGATTTTATCCCTATCCTCTGGAACATACTTAGGTGTATGTTAGCCTTTACCACATTTTCAGTGGTACAGAGCGATATGTCCACATCTGTTAGGAAGGACCGTATGTATTGGCTAAATGTACATGTCAGCAGCATGTTTATGTTGTCATCAGTTTGTCCTGCGCTTGAACAGTTTTATTCTACGGTGACGACTGCCAGTCAGACGCACAACATGAGATCCAGAGATCTCAAGTGGCTTGAGAGGCCACTTTTAATCCTGGAATGGAAGATGAAAAATGAGGAGGGAGGTCTGAATTTCTTTCATCTTTCTCTCACTCTTACACACCGAGTCCAAATTTTCTCCTACTGAACCATTCCATCTCTTTCAGCCCTGCTTCCCACAATTGCACTCTTTTTCTTTCTCTTTTTCTCTTTCTATCTTGAACATTCTCCATCATTCTCTTTCTAACTTTTCTCCTTTCTCTTTATCTTTCTCCAGCTTTGTACTTTGATTTTTCTCTCTGCTCCACCTCTCCCTCTATTACTGTGTCTAGTTTCACAGGCTCTCAGGGTGCTTTGTATCCCCCAGACACAATGCCATCCATTCATATTACATCAAGAGACACTGACACCAATTATTTGAAGGGTACATGAGGCTGCACAACCCCATGATCCAGAGGATGAAGGGAGAATTGAGACAGATGGACAGAGAGTTGGGAGAAAGATGGGGAGAGAGACAGATGAGGGAGATCTGGGTTTAGTTTAGGGTCAAAGTATATGTAGAACCTCTAAAGTTTTGAGGGATTTAGAAACTTCATAAAACTGTGACCAGTTGTTGAGAATGGCAGCTAAGTTCAAGTGTGGTAAACACAATTTGTGTCTTACTGCTGTTATGTTTGAGGCAAAACACTTAAATGCATCCATTCAAAACTCTATCTTAACGCCGGCTCTGCTACCAGTTTGAAAACAGAGCTTGTTGCCTTCACAAATTAACTCTTGTCACATGCTGTTGCTATAGCAACCTCTGCTGGCACAGGTCTACAGCAGTTGTGGCTCCACATCCAGCCTTTTATCAGGATCTGTGACCAAACAAATATTGTCAAGCATTTTTTTAACTACCCCTCAAATGCCCTCGTCGGAGCAGTATCTGTTGGTGCTCCTGTTCTTCTTCAGTGATTACTTACTATGTTAATAATTACACTTTTTGTTGAGTGATTATTAACATGTAATTTGTAACTTTTGTTTAATTGTTTTTCTGTTTGTCAGGTAATTAACACACAGAAGGTAAGGTAATATTACTCCATCGCAGTAGTACTGTAAGGCTAAAACCAACAATTATTTTCATTATTAACATATCTGACATTTATTGTCTTTAATTCAGTGTATAAAATGCCAGAAAATAGTGGAAAATGCCCATCTTCATTATTACCTGAAGCCCAAATTGCTTTGTTTTGTCTAACCAACAGTCCAAAACTGCAGAATTTTGAGTTTACTACCATAGAAAACTGGTAAACTAGCAAATATTTATCACAAGCTACTTCAAGAAACACAAGCTGAAGCTTTTGGAACAGCCCTCACAGTCCCTGGACGTGAACATTATAGGGGCCACACAATTTTAGTTTTAATCAATTTTTTAGTTTTAATCAGAAAAGACAGTTTTTACACGCAATATGTGTAATGTAGGAAAAATCACCTGTATTAATATCATATGCCAATATAAATCTACGAGATTATTCAAGCATTAAAAAAATAGTCTTGAGAGCCTCTTTAATTCATTGTTGCTGTAACTTTTCATGCTATGTATTTTACTCATTAGTATTACTCTTATGGACTTCTTCCCTGAAGAATAAAAAGGATTACACACATAGTGTTTCTGCTCTATGTTTTTTTTTTTTGTTTTGTTTTGTTTTTTGTTTTGTTTTGTTTTTTTAAACTTTCACAGCTTTGGACATAAACTACTGAAAAAGTAAGAAAAAAAGATTTCACTCTTCTCACATCACATCACCTCAAAGAGCACACTCCATCCTCTCCACCATCCATTCATGGCACATTCATCTCTCAAAATTTGTTCTCCCTCTTGTGACTTGATGCTCCATTTCTCCCATTTTGTGTGGGCACTAACTTCTCCTCTAAGGCGACTGTCGTTGTTTTCCATTTGCAACGATTCAAGGCTCTTCAGGCATCTCCAGGCAACACAGAGGGAGATGGGAAGACAGGGAGAGGGACAGAGAACCAGGGCCGAGGCTGGGAACCAAGGATCCGTAGCCAATCTACCATGATGCCTCGCTCTACAGTTCTGGAAGTGAAGTCAATCTCCCGCTTCATAATTTCGCTACACACATTCAAGATCAGATGTGAGGGGACACACGTAGTCACTGTGGAAGCTCTACTGTTTAATCATATATGCACCCTCTGATATGACCTATAGGACCATCTGCTGAAATACGGGCCCCCAAGGAGGCAGGTGTACTGACCATCATCATCACAGGTACCAATAACAAACACACAAAGCTTATGGATCGGTTATGGTTCAGCCACAAAAACTACTTGATTATGTTTATGAAAACATCATGGTCTGGGTTAAAATAAGTACTTCCTTAAAGTAAGACAGGCTTTGCCGTATATTACGTTACGGACTTCCTCTTTTTCTCTCATCATAATTACTATGGCAGCGTATAACAGGAGGGTATTCTCATGTGCATGGACCATCAACCCCATCTGTTCAGGATGGGGTTTTTCTCTTTTTTCTGCTTTAGAGGTAAAAATCTGAGTCCATTAATAAGCTGTTTGAAAGATTTAAGAGTTTTGCCATAGTCACGGTCACAGGTTGTCATTTGTCCTGTTGATTTGTTGAAGAGCATCAAGAAGGTGGGTCTTACCTAATAATAGCCTGTCAAGAGGCAGATGGGTGAAGTGAGTCAAGCTCACTCAGAGGTCAGGTTAGCCCACATCCTTCGAGGCACTTTGTATATGTTGTGGCCTGTTGGTACTTGGTACAGCCGCAAGACTTAATGGTAATCAAAAGCCCATCATGTCTCCTGTGCTGTGACACTATCAAAATAAGGAACTGGGCCTACAGTATCAACAGTCTGCTGCACGGAGACATAAATAAAGTACAAATTCATGACATATTCACACATTCACATGTGCACAAAAACAGATGCCCGTGTATTCCAAAAAGGGAATGGAAAAAAAAAATAAGAGAATTAAAAACACAACTCCATTGTTTAGCCATTTCTTTTTTGTACTTAATTAGGAGGACTAAAAAATTAATTAGGTGCATTATTAAGAAAGTGTTTTCTCTCCATCACCTCCCTGGTTACTGCAAACTAAGAGTCTCCTTGTAGGAGGACGTTTTGGATGTGCGAGGATATTAAATCCACTACTTTGTAAGCCAAAAAAGAAGAAAAGAAAAAAATGTGCCAGCTAACAATTATTTAAATTACTGATCAATCTTAAGATTATTTTCCATTTGATTTAAGTGCCTGAAAACAGCAAAAATGCCCATCAAAATTCATATAAATACATACATTTAATATATCAATATGTATGCACAGCCACAAACACATGCATGTGCATGCAGTCACGTATGCATGAAAGAAAGAATGCTAGCGCTCATATGCACATATACACACAAACACATTATTGGCTGAAAAACCATTAGCTGCAACTGTTACCACTGTAGGTGACAGGTGGCATATGCTGACAGCTGTGTCATCTGGTAGATACACACAAATGACCACACCACGCTGATGCAGCTTACAACACCGTCACAGAGCATAATTATAGAGCAGACTGTCTGAGAGCCGTTCCATCTTTTCTCTCGTTTTACATCCAGGAAAAGTCCATGGGCTGCAGTAAACAGACCACTGACAGATTCTAGAGATTTGTTTTACAAGCCCATCATTTTCACTCGGACTTAGTTCTCTGACATCCCAGAAAGTACAACATGAGGAGTTCTGATGCAGCTTCTCCTGCTGTTTTGGGTCAAGTTTGATTTAACCCAGCTAATTTTGAAAACACTCTCCCAGTCAACAGATGCAACAGATAAAAATAACAGATCAAACACACATGGTATGGCCCCTGCACGCCCACAACCTAGAAAAACTAATAACAGCCTATTTAATGGGTCAACTCTATGATGGGCTTTTATGATATATTGGGCAATCTTCTGCTCACACCCCGCAGCGCTCCAACTCTGTTTCATGCCTCCGCAACATTCATAAGGACCAACTCAGGCTGAGATACAGCAGTATGGATGGAGTGGTGCCAAGGAAAGATGGGAGGGAAGAATAGAAAAAAGGAATTAGGGGGAAGAGAAAATTCTGAAACAGCATCTAGGGAGAAAAAAATCCATTTTAGACCAGTACTGGCATGTGTTGTCCCTCCTCACTCACTTACTCAGTAATGGCTTTCTGAGTGACTAAAACATCAATTGATGGAAGCCACCAATTGTTACCCCATCCCCAGTTGTTTTCATTTAGAACTAAAGGATCATTACGTAATATATGACCTTGACTGTCCTCCGAAAAAGTGGAAAAAGCATACTCTTTGGTGCAGACCCCTAGCTTTTCAGTCCTTTGGCAAAGTATTTGCTCAGTGATTGGTATTGATCAAAAACATTATCAGCCCCTGAAAGGGAGGTTTGAAAGCGGTCAGATAGTAATTTTGTGCTATGAGAAAGTAAAAATCTTTATCTATTCTCCCTTTAGGTGAAACTGAAAATCCTTTTCTTGTTTGATCCTCACAAAGTCTGCTAAAGGCCATATTCTGGTGTTTACTAGGGATGCACCAATCCAACCTTTTCTCGCTCAATACGGATTCCAAACTCAGAGTATCCGAGGATACAAGGAACAGATCTGATACCAGTGCTCTTCTTTTACTACATTTTAAATGTATAAAACCCATCCTGCATGAACACAACTGGCTGTAGTGGTAACACATAACTTCCTAATTAATTTTTAATCATATTGTTCTTATCTTTTCTAATACATGTAGTGTAACACATCCACATCTTATGAATCTTAAGAATGATCACAGCTACACTTGTTGTCCTCTTCTTTTCAACAAAAATAAACTAAACTACAACAAACAAAACTAAACTATTACATAGCTCCTCCAAAGGATATTTTTAAACTCCTGTTATTGAAAGTTTTCTGAGCCACTCTCCTTTCTGAAGTGTTTGCAGTGTTTCAAAACAAACTCCAAACTAAAAAGTGCACAAAATGTACTTTAAAAAAAAATTAAATCATGTCACTTTTATAGTGCTAGCAAATGGCTTTGGCAACACTGCGAGTTTCACAGTAAAGGTCTTCCACTGCCCTCACACTAAAATGCATTTATTGTGAAGGACATGCCGTAACTGATGAGTAACACGTACAACGTACGAAAACCACAGCAAATGAACAGTGAAAAGAACAGAAATCGTCTAAAGAATCATATCTGGCCAAAACCCAGTCTGCTTAAAGAGTCAGTATCAGGGCTGATACCCGATCCGACAACAGCAGATTTTTTTTTAGTCAATTCCTACGTTTTACACCAACTGGGTTGCAGATGGAAAATAAGTATCTGGAATCTGCATGTGGTTCAATATATCGTCTCAATATATGTTGAAAAGTAAAAAATAAACATTAACGGTAAAAAAATATGAAACTTAACAATGAAAGCAAGAGCCAGAACATTAAATACACGAAAATGCTTGTTCTAGCTTTAAACTAGTTTGCAGCATATAACACTGACCAAGTGAGTTAAATTTTGTCTCGGTCAGTTCAATCTGGAGTACAGCGTGTTTCCACACTCTAACAAACTGCATGGAAAAGTCACATGTGCGCCGCGCAGCACTTGCAGCATATTGCCTCATGATGCCTTTGGAGTTCCTCATGTTTAAAACACACAATCTCCATCCTAAAGCAAATCAGTTATTGATCATTAATTCAAACCTTAAGAAGAATTTTTTAAAACAGTGCTGGATTTTCAACATTTCTGTCTCGCGCAGCTCAACTTTATCCCCTCTACACTTTTTCTCTTTATCAAACTTTCACATGGACACATCTAAGAAAGTCTCAGTGAAGATGACGCAAAGACAGTAAAGTTGAGATCCTCTTTTGCTTTTTATCTTCTTCTTTCAGGTACTTCTCTCTCTGTTCTTAGAAAATAACTTACACTGTTAATATGAAGTTAAGCGGCTGCTTATGACCTCATTTTTGAAGCACATTTTCTCAAGACTAAAACTTTATCTGACCTTACTTGCAATTTTATAGTTATCATAGCCAAAATACTGATTATTCCAAGATAACAGTTTAGTGCTTAATATTACAGTATGCTGAGGCTGCTTAGTCTATTCAAAGTGATCTTTTTTCATCATGGAGTGAATATGAATATAATCCAAACTGTCAGAAGAACAAGGATGATAAGGATTAGGTCTGTTGAATAAAATCTTTATCCAATGTTTGATACCTCAACATAATGATATAATTAGATTATCCTGGGATAAAAGGCTCAAAGATTAATATCTGCCATTTTTTCCAACATTGTAATAAATGTAAGGTTTCATCTGCCGCTTCCTCTATTGTGATTTCTTTCTAAAAAAAAAAAAAAGTTCCCTATTGATGAATCTATATTCAGAATGCAGTCTGTGTTTTGTTGTGATCTGAATGTAAAGATTAAGGCTGCATCTGATATAAACTCGACCTGAAAAGAACAGACTGCATTTGAAATGTCTATAAATCACATAAATCATTATAGCTCAGTGTGTGGTCTTTTTATTTTCAGATACGTCACTGCCATGACCAACACTGAATTTCGGGAGTGCATTCACCAACAGACTCACACTGGTTTGCAATAGTGTCACTGAGGACTGCAGCGTAACACAAACCCATGGGGCTTCCCCACAGCGACACACACACAGACTGACTCGCAGAGTTTTGAAAACTCTGCCCTCTGATAAAACCCAGATGACTACAATAAGAACCCTAAAACACCGGCAGCTGCTTAACAGATCTAAGCATTTCACTATAATACTTTGTAGAAATATCATTAAAACAGTGCTGCAAACTGCGGGCGGACCGAATACTTTAACGCCTCCCCACGGTTAAAACATATCTTTTCACAGTCAGAACATTTAAAATAATAATAACAATAAAGCAGCTGCTAAACAAATTAAAACTGACTCACCAGTTTGCCACTTAACGTGTACACGACATGTGTGTCTTTGCACCTGTCAGTCTGCAACCGTTGGAGCTTGGGGGCTGTAGGCATCTGGGCCTAAACAGACAAGAGGAAAATACGAATGAGCAAAATTTTAAACTGTGGATTTTCTTCTCAGGTTACCATTGCCTGTTAAAATACCTTCAACTTCCCTATTTGATCTTCCTGTAGGTCATACAGGGTTATTGCTATGTCTATGCACTGTTTAAAGGCAGTGCCTTTAGAGGGTTAGAAGGATCACCCCCTTGCTTCCTCACTGGCGCTGTGGGGGGTTACTTTACAGCCCAAATTGCAGCACTTGTCTGAAAGTTTGCACTGATTTTAATTTGAAATACTCAGTCACACACAAAAGAGGGAAGAAAGTACAGCAGAAGGCAAAGCTAAAAACAATTAAAACAAGACATTTAATGACTCAGATAGTTACATAATTTTCCTGAAATATACAGCACCACAAATACATTAACAGTGACCTTTAAAAGTGGAAAAAAATAATAATCAAGAGCTTTCAGAAAGGTGTCCATTCAACTTCATGTTCCTTTTGGAAGCTGCAGTTTGTGGTGCCGTTGATTTGTATTTTTAGCAGGGTGTTCCTATAAAACTGCCATCTGACTGTGCAACCTAAAGCACACATACACACAATTACAGATAAACACTTTTAGTAGAATCTTAGTATTTCCTGCACAGTATTCACCACACAGATACAGTATCTACACCCTCTCACTCAGACACATACAAACACACCTTCCTGTTTGTGCTAACTCAGATACTGGCCACTTGGTGATATATACGGGAGGTCAGTGAACTAAACATTTTCTCTCTGTGGACTGCAGGCTGCAGGGGTCTGCTTGGTCAGCAAACAACTGCTCATCCTTATCAACAGATAGGGTATACCTACAGGACCGCCTCAGTTAGAAAGTTGTAGTGTGTGTGTGTGTGTGTGTGTGTGTGTGTGTGTGTGTGTGTGTGTGTGTGTGTGTACACAGAAGTGTGTGTTTCTGTGTGCATCTACCTCCAGGACAAACAGAGAAGGAGAGTGTGTGTGTGTGTGTGTGTGTGTGTGTGTGTGTGTGTGTGTGTGTGTGTATGTGTACGTGTGTGTGTGTGTGTGTGTGTGTGCGCACGTGTGGGCTGGTATGTATCAGAGGATTATACAGAAATAATTTCTCCCGCCGGTCTGCAGCTTGTTTTGTCACAAGGCAAAAACATCCCATAAAAGCATTTTGACTATCAAGAGGAACTGACTGGGAATAAGGTTTTTAAGATTTGTCCAGTTACCTTATCAAAAGCTATATCATATGACAAATCCAAACTGGTGTTTAAACAGTTACTGTAGTATCCATGTCAGATACCATCTGGATAAACCCTGAAACCTTTTGAAAGGTATGCGATAAGATATAAACAAATCATATTAATAGCAAGCTCTAAGGATAGGTAAGCATATGGATATGCTCTTTTTTCATCTATCCTTTTAACATGTCCAATTTTTTTCTTCACTTGTATGAACAATATCCTCAAAGTCCTGCGTAAGGCTGGGAAAAGTGAACATATTTCCAATTAAAACACCAGATAAGTGGCTGGAAAATTGCTAGTAATTCTCCATTCTGCTTTGCAACTTCAATACACATGCAAATATTTAAAATGGGGTATTATTATGTCCCTCTTATTCAGCTGTTACACGTCTTGATAAAGCCCTGCTGTGGTGGAAAGAAGCTAAGCTTTTCTTAAGGCCTCTTATGAAGCACGTAATGTACTCATTGGGTGATTTATTTCAACTAGTTACAGTGAACTTTTTTCTCTCTTTTTTTTTTTTTAATGCACTGCATGGATTAGCAGCAGTTTGTATTCCCACTCTCCTCAGGACCTCACCTCCAGAGTTCTCAGAAGACAATTAATCTTCTAAATTATATATTTCCTGTCAAAAAACATTTTCTATTTCTATTTCAGGTTATCACTCATTAACAGGTCATTTTAAAATCCCATCTTAAGACCCATTTATTTAAACTTCATTTGAGTCTTCAAAAGATTTTATAAAGATGATGTGTTTCTGATTGCTTATTCTGACTCTCACATTTTTAGGCTGTGTGTTTTTGTTTTAATTAGCTAAACATTTTAACTTCTCCTACAGAACTTTAGTCAACAGATGTTTTCAAAAGTGCTCCATATAAACTGATTTGACTTTATTATAAAGAAAGTTTTACATGGAAAAAAAGCTGGCATTACTCCGTGTTTCTCTTACTGTCAACAAATTCCACGTTAGTCTGTCTCTTAACACTGACAGACTTTCTTGCCCTGTCTGCACTCAGCCACAAGTCCATTGGTAGCTACTAACATCTTTAGACAACAATCACAAATATATATAGTACCATTTCTACAAAAGGCAGAATAATATCCTATAACTGCGGCACATTTTATTTAGATGAGTAAATAGTGCATCGACTGGGCACTATATTCAGTGGTGATTAATACACATTTGGTGCTCTAGTGAGAATTTCCATCAAAAGGATGGTAAATCCTTTTGATGGAAATGTGAGATTGAAGAAAATAATACTATAGTGACCAGGATGTCACCTGGTGCAACAGCATGGCTCACTGATGTGTTTGTGATACCTTGTGGAAAACAATAGAGCTCTATGGTACTGACGAATAAGAAGATATATCAGGCTTTAGTGACACAAACAGTGCTTGTTAGAAAAGATTAAATCATTGTTGGCTTTGCTCTTTTTTAGTGGATTTTCTGACAGTAAGTAAAATACAGAATATAAATACAGCCTCATCCTTTAAAACAAACAGGTAAATAGTCTGATGATGTGCCATAAGAGAGTTATTGAAGAGCTGAGCTGTGATATGGATCACTTCACTGTCAGTCCTATCACTGTGGAGAAAGGCTTGTCAGGTTGACTTTTCAGCAGTGGAGACAAATATATATTACATAATGTATATAAATGTAACGCTCCACATAGAAGACATTGTCAAACAGCAACTAAAAAATGAAGAAGATTCAAAGATTAGTATCACATATGTGGGAATATATGTAGGTGGTGTACTCTGCAACTTTGTTCTGCCTATTAACTGTGCCCTTCTCTATGCCTGTTTCCTAAACCACAGAACACTTTGCTGTCCTCCCACTGACGCTGCTATTTACTGGCTTCAAAATTTAATTTACATGACAGAAAATGTGATGATTTTTATCCCTTTGTGGCACACCTCCATTGAGTTTATGGCTGTGTGAGCAATTACTCCCATGTGGTTTCAAAGTGATTAGATAGCCTGGTCTGTCTCATAATATTTTGTGAAACAATGAGTGTGTTCTTAAGATGCAAATATTATGCAGAAACTGTGGGAGAAAAATCATTCCCCACACAAAAACAAGTTTTTTGAGGAGGCATCTAGAAAAAGGTTATAGATTAATAAAGTTCCTGATACCACAATGTAAAGTAATGGTGTTATTTTTTTATACAAGTACTGAGGATAGCGTTGTTTGGCTCTGAGCAGCTGACCCTAGTGTACTTTAACCCCCATTTCCCCTGACCTTTTAATACACAATACTGTTGCAGTTGTTTTGCATAAGACCACCACGTGTAATCATTTTCATGCAGTATATCATTAAAGTGACAGCAAAGATTGTGTGCTTGTGTACAGTAAGAAAATAACTTGTACAGTATCCATCTGGCTAGAAAGCATCATAACCTGGCATAATCTCACTTTCAGCATATGAAGCATGTACTTCAATCTGTACTTCCTTAAGGATTCCAGCTCAGCAGATTTACACACTGATCACTCATATAGTTTACAAATTAAATTCTGAATAAGTCACTTTTTTTGCGAGCAACATAAACTCGCATCATCCTATGAACCTATTTTGGATGAGATCCTTTCGATTGATCCCGTGGCAATAGGAAGATTTTAGCAGCTGATGGAGATCAACAAAGGTAATGGGTCAGAGTGCCACCCTTCAGTCTTTAGCTGTACTCATTCTCACCTTTCTGCAATGTGGAAATAAATGTCTGGCTGCTAATGAGAGCATTCCACTGAGGCCAATTACCATGTGAAAATGTTTTCTCAATGTGAAAACTCCAATGTGCCAATGAAATATTTCTGTGAAAAGGTCATCAGGCAACACCATTTGCACAAAAGTAATTGAAAAATTCATGTTGTACAATTTGTGATTTCCTGCTTGTACTTGTTGCCAATCTATTTTAGCTCTCATAGGCAGTTAGCTATTCAATGTGGGCATAAAATGCGGACATCATTAATATAACTAATTGCACCCTCACCACCAGCATCATATTAATCACCAAAATTAAACAAAGAGGAGAAAGGGGTGGGGAGCACGAGATTATAGAAGGTACAAGTAAAGGTGAAAATAATGCTGGGTGATGTGGAGCGAAGATGGCAGGAAGGGGCAAGTAAGACTCATTATCGAGTCGCACCTCTTCTAGCTGTATTTGTACGTGTTGGCAACGGCACAAAGTGGGAGGCTGAGAGGAGAGAGAAAAGAAAAGAATTATGAGAAATGAGAGGGTGGTACAGGCAGTAAGATCACAGATAAGAAAAAGTGTAGAGACAAAAGAGGAAGGGGACACAATTCGATTTCAGGTTTACTGAATGTGTCAGAAATACCCCTTCATTTTCTCCAATTATTCTTATATCTCATATAGAGATTCATTACTGTGCAAAAGTTTTAGGCACTGAAAATAAAGTGAGGATGCTTTCAAAAATAATGCACAATGAATAGTTTTTATTGATCTATTAACCTCATACAAAGTCCAGTATCCAGGACCAAGGACTCATAGTTCTTCTGTGGATTTAGACTGTCTCAGAGTCTCTCTTCATGTAATCCCCACACTGACTCTATGATTTTGAGATCAGGGCCCTATGGGGCCCAGACCATCTGTTGCAGGGCTCCTTGTGCTTCTTATTGCTGAAGATTTTTATGACTCCGGGTGTATGTTTCTGTCATGCTACAGAGCGAATTAGGAATCGATCAGGCGCCTCCTTGATGGTATTACATGATGGATAATAATCTGAGCTTCTAAGTACCTACATTTTTTTTTCAGCAAACACACCTTGACCAACTACTTCTCATGTTATTTTAATAAGGTCAGTCAATTCTTGTCCTTTTCCCATTGTTCCATGAGTAATCCCAATACAATGAAAGCGGTTTTCCACTGAGTAGGGCACACTGTGTTTTGCCATTTGAATGTTTTTGATGAGAAGCAGTAACAGTAGGAAAACTTGGGTTTGTATTAGAAGTAACTTACAGCACTCACACAGTGTAAAGAGAGAACAGTAAACAGTGATGCTGATATCAATTTAATAAAATTAAAGACAGCAATGATGGATTACATGCTGCATTATTTCCTGTCTATTTGAAGGTTGTTTTAATCTTGCACACGAACGGCAAACTCTGCCACTGACGATGAAAACTAATATAGAGAGGGGTCATAACTGAATAAAATACACTAAACGACTATGCTGAAAAAATACAGACCGCGAATAGTATCAAAAAATCTTCTGAAAATAACATCATTTTAATCCCACTTTTCCAAAGACAGAGACTGAATGTTACCTTGGTTTAACAGATTCATCCATTATCAAGGCCAATTACCACTGCTTATCTTTGTCCCCACAGAACAAAATTTCAAACGAAGCAATAACAGGGAAGGAGAGGACAGACAAGCAACAACATCTTCTTTGTGAAATGAGGGAAAACACAGGATAGTATTGGCAGCACCTCTGATAGCAAAAGGACGGAGATGAAATAGGGAGGAAAATGGAAAGGAAAGGGATGGGAAGAGGAGAAGAGGTGATAAAGACATGGAAAAGGGCAAAGAAAAAGAGGCAGCAGAGGTCTGAGGACTTTCTCCTGTCTTTTATCCAGCACATAAAGGAGTTTCATTATCCTCCTACAGGCTGAGTAGGTGTGGCTGCTGCAGCAAAAAAAACACCACAACAGTCACAGGACACATGTCACTACTGTTGGATTAAAAGTTCAGATCACTGTAATTCATAAGTGCTATATGATAAATGTATGCATTAAAATTTTGCATTTTGATTTAAAATTATAGTGACAGATCAGGGGAAAATTGGGTACTGAAAGAAAAGAGTAGGAGGATGCTGCTTCCAGAAACCTAGTATGAACTTTAGGCCAAAGGATTTTTCCTGCAGAAAAAAACAGGCTTGCTATTGAGAACAGCAAATGTTAAAACCTTTGAAGAGCTGGCTATACAGTCACCACTGTGCTTTATCAATAGGTGACAGGGGATAACAAAACAGGAATTAATTTATGTGAAAATGTCACAGATCATTACTTTTACAGGCTTGGTTGCTCAAACCTCAAACCAATCCAGCTGTCACAGTGTGTGTGTGTGCCACAAAGTGACACAGATTGCGGCACAAACCCAGTTTTATGCTCACATTAACAAAACACAGCTTTTTGCAGCGCTATGAAAGCAGTCTCCCCAGAGTCCCCAGAGAAACAGCCCAGACTCTGATGGAGCTGTAGTCAAGATCGGTTTTGTCAAGTTCATGTCAAATCTAGGACTGGAGCAGCACTTGCTGCCATATCCTGCACTTGCTGCTTTTGCACTTCTGGTTAGATGCTAAACTGCATTTCCTTACCCTGTCCTTGTACATGTGTAATGACAATAAAGTTGAATGTAATCTAAAAAAAAAAAAGGCTAATGGGGTCTACAGATGGTCAAGATAAATCCAAGGCCACAGAGCAAACAGAGGGCCTTTCCAAGAAGGTGACTGCCCTAGAATTTTGCCTGCATTCAAACAGAAGGTTTGTCTTCGAGATACACTAAAAATGGATGCACTGAAGACAATCTTTAAGAAGACTGGGAAATTATCAGTGTTACTATGTGAAGTAGTTGATGCTGCACATATATAGTTATACAACGGTAAATCACAGCAAAGCATAAATTTAAATATAAATATAATTATGCAACTGGGTAAGGTTTTACGGAAGGGGTATGACAGAATAAATTATAATAAATAAGACTATCAAGTTGCACTTTTATTTATCCAACAAAATCAGAATAGAGTGTAACGGCATTTGAAACAATTGACTAAAGTACACTTAACATGCAATACTATGTTAAGGACAAAATAGTATTATCTCCCAGTTTCAAAAGCCTCTACTCTTAAGCAGCATATTGAGTATAAAGCAGATACTTGCACTGACACCTCAAATTTCCAAAAAAGGCTCAACATCACACCGAGCAGACTATTCATTATAATACTTAACCTAGAGTTCACCAACAAGGCCACACCATTTGTACAGTGTAAAAGTAGTTTTATTTTGGATTGACTGGAAGGATTGGATGAGGGCCATGTTTGACGGGATGACAGGGCAGAGGAAAAGGACGACAGGGGGTTGGTTGCATGGGGATGGACAGAGCCGAACAGAGTAGTGGTGTGGCTGGAGCATCTAAGAACCCTGAGGTCGAGACTCAGGGTGGGGGCACATCTTGATGAGTTTAGAACGGGGTTAGACACACAAAAGCCCATTACTATATCCGAGAAGTCAAGATGTTTTCCACCAGTTGCTTATTTTGTCTGAACAACAGTTAAATAGCCGGAAGGGATTTAGTTTATTATAGAGAAAAACTGAGGTACAGAAAAGCTGTAAATCCTCAGCAGAAGCTGAAACCTGCAAATGTTGGGCATTAACTTTGACAAATTACTTAAAATGATCAATTAATCCTTTAAAATGTTGATACTTTTTTTTTTTATTATTTATCATTTCAGCACTACAGCAGATAGTGTAAAATATGTATGTCACATATAAGGATAACTTCACCCTTAAGGGCTTGAATGTGATCATCGCCCACTAAAAGAAGCCATTTACAAGTGTAATAAACCTGACTGGAAACAGCAGCAGGTTTTCCTCTCCACTCTGTGGCAGAAAAAACACTTGGTCATATCATTATCTGCCATCTCCAATAGCAGTCGGCCTATCTGAAAGCTGGAAACTATTCAAGCTAACCATAAGGTGTTTACATTTTAAGCATTTAGCTGTCACTCTTATCCACAGTGACTTACAATGAGTGCGGCAGGGAAATAAATTATCTAGGATCAACAACATCGCAAAACAACCAATACCAATAGTTATTTCTTAGTGAAAGATTAAAAAAAAAAAGCAAAAAGAGACAGCTGAGGAGATAGAAGAGCTCTCCTTTCAAGTTCAGTATATAGTGGGATAACGAGAAAGGAAAGATATGGGAGAGGGATTATAACTCAGAAGTCAGACAGGTATTTCTTAGTGGTATGGTACCTTAGTGTACACACTTGAGTTTGCACAATAAGTACTGCTGTTACATACATTTTTTGATATTGCATTTTATATTGTTTTAATATGTCTAGGTTTTTC
>JBBMJY010000004.1:12931388-12941804 GCA_037833715.1 Toxotes lorentzi
GTGTAATGCTGCGGCTACACTGTAATTTCCCAGCTTGGGATCAATAAAGTATATCTATCTATCTATCTATCTATCTACACAACCTGTTTCAGCTCAGAACATTCAAAACTGATTTCAACTAGTGAAACAGCAAAGAAAGGATTGTATGAAAAGGATCTAATGACCAGAGGTTGATGAATTCTGTTCTTTACTCTCTGTTAATTACTCTGAAAAAGGTGGGTCCTGATCCAGTTCCAAGCAGGCTCTGGTGCAGTCTGTTGTCACGTGAAAGCAAAACAGACCAACCACAGGATTCTGACATATTATGGGATTTTAGCAAGAATTGAAAAGCAAAAATTTGTGACTTGTCAAGGACAAATGAGGTCAAACTGTAGTCTAAAAATTCTAATAATCTATTTATCTATTTAGGAGATAAACTTGCTGTCAGTCACCAGAATGTGATTTTCCCACACAGGTAACTTTAGCTCCAGTCTAAAGTGGCAACAATGTATATTTAATGTGTTTGTGTAGTGGTAAGGATTTTGAGTTTATTAAGCAACCATCTACTTTAACAGAACAGCTTTCTACAGTTGAAAAGGATATTATAAAAGGACTGTGAAAGGATTCTGATCCTGCCAGAAATGTTTGCCATCACTGGAATGAAGCAGACATCATCTGGCACATCTACAAATATCACACAGGAGGATGGAAAGGAAGGTTTCTTCAAGATATCTTAAAAATACAGTAGAAATTAGGTTCAAGGTTAGCCCTCTGACTGCAAGTCTTTTTCCTTTTTTGACACTTTCAGAGGCATCAGTCATCTCTGGCTCACATGTGTTGTGGGACACACCTGCAGAGGAAGTTATTCTTGATTAATGCTCAGCCATGGTCATCATCATTATCATTAAGAGCAAGGGGAGCTAATTGGCAGAGTCTGTTTTCTGGCTCAGAGTGCAGCAGAATCAGGGGCATTGTGAGACCAGGATATTCACGTGAACTGGAGAAACAGGTAGGTCTATGTAACCTGTTTTTGTATGGAAACAAATAATGGCACGTGTGCAGAGCTAACATACCGTATGTTGTTTTTTTTATAAATGCATCTTTCTTGTAGATGTGTGTGCTCGCTGATGGATTGGGAGGGGGGGGCTCTAGTTCACACCAGTCATCAACAAAGGACAAAGCAGAGCAGGTGAAACAGAGCAGGGCAGCAGTCTTAGAGGACATGAAGTCCTGAACTTTGGATGCAGAAGCATCTCTGCCACTGAGGACGACCACGGGGGGGGATGTCCTTGAAATGGCTTTCGCACTCTGGCTGCACAGTATGACGTCCACACATTCAATGTCTCCTCTCTCCATGTGTCATCTTGCTCTCTATTACTTAATATTTATCCATCTCTCCTCTTTTATCTGTCTCTAATAGCGCACCTGTCTCTTTCTGTCCTTCCCTCTATCCATCATCCTCTCACTCTTTCTCTCTTAGTAAATATCCATCAAGTCACTCCACTAACTGTCCTCTAGAACCCACTCACTAACCTGTGTGCCTTCTGATTGCTGAGTGTTGTGCTGTTCTGGTTGCGTGTTGGTGTGAACAGACAGCTCAACTACCAAGGGAAAATCGTCAAACAGAAACACACACACAAAAACACAAATCAGACATTTTGTGCAAATGCATAAATTCACACATGCAAACAGACTTACACTTAACCCTAGACACACTGACACACATGGCACATGCTAGTACGCACTCCCTACCCAAAATATTCTACTAAATATGCTACGCATACACACATTAACAGACTCAGGCACAGGCACACAATCATTTATTCTACTACAGCAGAGGAACTTAGTCCTCTCTCAGCAGTCTATTGTTTCATTGATCTGAACAAGTGGAGCAGAAAGGAATGGAAGGTAAAATGCTGAGGTGCAGGTGTTCCCAGCCCAAACTACTAAACACGCTTCACAAAGAAATGTGAGGCAGTAAACCACATTTTAAACGCACACATGCCGGTATACAAAACATCAAACTGCTTGTACTTACAAGCATTTGAACTTTGTTTTGGAACCGTCACCAATATGAAAAGCACTCCTTAGAAACAAAACTGAAGTGATGATATCTACCAATGCACTTCACCTCATATTTGATATTTGATCCACTGTGTGAGCATGAATATGAGAGTGAAAATGCGTGAATGTGAAAACTTCTGTGGCCAAATGCACAGACTTGCTAAACTCCCATTAGCAAACAGCAGCATAGAAATCATTCACATTGCAGCTTCTCTTTTTTTTTTTTTTTTTAAAGTTAATTCATGCATGTCAGGTTCAGGCAGATTTTTCCAAAGGTCTGATTCACTCTCGACTAAGATATACCAGAAACTGTCTGCACAACTGCTAGGACATTTCTGAAAAGTGTGGCAAATAAATGTTTTGCACACAAATAAATAAATAAATTAATAACTAAACAAAGCCTTCAGAGAGTATCATTATACGGAGAGGAAAAACAGATCTCGCGCGTTACTAAATTTAAACACCTTTTAGGATTTATTAGTATATATTTCTACACAATATGCTCCCATCATCTCTGCCTGAAGTTAACTCTACCTTAATAGTGCACACTTTCTGCTTCACAGATCTGCATTCCTTTGACCTCAAAGGCATTGGTCTCCATCTCCTCCCTCTGATAGCATCTGAAAGCTCTACTGCACTCGTGGGAGCTGGTTTCGCATTCCTATGGGGATTCTGCATTCTTCGTCTTGGCAAGAGGCAATTTTCTTTCTACACATGACAAGGCCATGAAATATGACATTGACACATGGAAGCTGGTGCTTGTACAGAATACAGAAGAAGGTTTTACAAGCAAAACCATTGCGATGGGAAGGAACTGCTGGCTGTCACAGCTGCTGGTAAGATGTGAGTTAAGGGTGCCATTTCTGTCACGCCACACTCTATGTAAAGGACAGGCCACGTCACTCAATTACGCAGAGTTAAAGAGATAGAGAGTGAAAGAGGAGTGAGGGTATCGAGAGAAGGAGAGGGGGAGCACTGGCACACTGGTCAGAGTACTTTAATGTCAATTAAAAAGCAGCACCATGACAGGAAACTCTTCATAAAGCCAGGGAGCTGTGGCAGGGTGACTAATAGCAAGGACAGCCCGACACCTCCCCTTTTTTCCTGATTGTTCCATCTTGTGTTTATGTCCTTTTCTCTCTTATTTTCCTTCCAAGTCTTCTTCATTCTTTTTGTCATTTTCTCTGCATGTTGCTACTCTCAATTTCTTTCCTGCAGAAACTCCCCGACCCCTTTGTGCCCTCCAATTTCTCTCCCCACCCTCAAGGCCAAAGACGTAAAGTACATGGATATGGATGTGGCCTTCATATGAGTCATGATAATGGCTGTCCCTCCTCTTGACCCCCTCACCTCACCTTTCAGGTCCACTGAGAAGAACCAAATGCCATCTCTAATTTGCATAGAGCCCATTAGCTTCCCTCCAGTAACTCGCAAAATGGGAGCGAGGCTCTGATTCACCATATCATACACAGAATAATTGGGAATTTGTTTCTTCCACAACTATAGATGGACTTTACACCTCCTGCAGGAAGTAGAGGACCTGAACTCTCAGGCTCGGATGACTGCATTCATAAACACTCCACTTTGCTGTTTCAGTAACAGCATATGTAATTTAATGGAGGCATTATTAAATTAATCAGCACCAACATCATAGCATTTCAGCACATTTTCCATCTATTTGCAGTTATTGTTCTTATATATTTGTTCAGTAAAGTGTTAGATATCAGGGTTCTAAAAGGCTAAATGAGTTTTCACCACCAGCCAGGTCAGGAGTTGTGGGATGGCAGCACAAGCCACTGAAGTACATGTAGTGTATTGTTCATGCATTTTCCATTTTTCATATTCATTTACCGATACATATTAGATAAATAAACCAGGTGTGCATTGTGGTCAGAGACAGAACTCCCTCATGTGAGTAGTGTAATATAATATAATAATTAATTATGGGCTTACAGTCAGTACCACAAGAGAAATTGACGGGGAGACTGAGCTTGTGTGGGCAAGCTCGACGAATTTTAGGAGGGCTTGTTGAGGCCACAGATGCACTCTGACACCTCTGATGATTATATTAATTAACAGCTGCTTCCAGAAATCTCCATCTACTTTAATTCATAATGTATTAATTAAAATAAAAAGGGGGAGAATGTTAAACTGGGATCCCAAAATCAGGATGGGAGGCATGAAAATTCTTGTCTTTTTGAAGAATTTTACCATTTTTTTAATGTGCTTACTTGTCCCACTCCCTCCTCTGCTCTTACTCATCTCCCCTCCCACCATGCCTCCCAGGCATGCCCATCGAAAAAGAATCGTCAGTACTCTCTAGTAGGTAAGTGGTACCCACCCGTTTGCAAGGAAAATGAATAAAATACAGGCTTTCACAACTGTAAAAAACAACCAGCCACAACATTTTATGCATTATATAAAATACTGTCTGTCATGATGCAAACTCATGATCTGCTTGGAGCTACTCTATCATCTACATACCAGAAAAAGAGGTATGCATCTATAGTACAGGCCCAGAGCACTCCAACAGTTGAAGGTTTACTCCTGTTTAAAATAAACTGGTACTAAACATAACCCCACTGGCCCAAACTCAGTAGAGCTTCATCTGATGAACAGTGATTTCTCTTCACTTATGATGCTTGTAAGTTTAATAAAGTGAGGTTCTGATTGTCACTTTATTGTGCACACTGTCATCATCACTGTGATTTATGTTCCAAAATAGGTTTTGTTTTCAAAATGAATAACTGGTTATACACATCAAACTAGTGTTTGTAACCCACAACCAGCATGGTCTCACCTTTATCAGTGTCACTGTCTCTTCCCACAGACTCAGTCTGAATACAACTGCAAGCTAAGGGTATGCTAGTGACATTCAATGTAAACCGTCTTTTTATGTTTGCTCAAAAATGCATATTTGAGTGTTTGCAACACTACATACCAGCCAAAGAATGAGCCTTGACCAGATAAAACTAAAAGCATCATCTCACAGAGGAGTGTGGCCATTTGTTACAGATGCGTCAAATAACCTGAAGAACACAACAACACAGAATCCTGTGTCGCAGCACTGTCTGCTGTTCACACTAGCAAACTCCTTGGCCACTTCAGAAGGCATGACAGCAAAATAAAGAGACACAATCTTGGAGAGATAATCAGCAAAAGAGCCCAAAGTGTTTCACAATCTGCAATAAACACACTAGTGGTGATCTCAGAACTAAGGATCTATCAGGCCAGGGTAGCAATGCATTTTATGCCTTTATCTCCCTCTGTGCAATGGAAGATATGACAACAGGTCAGCGTGGAGGAAGCTCAAACAAGATGCCCCCCCCCACCCCACCCGCCTCACTGCCACTGAAAGCAGACAGAATAAAAAGATGATTGGTTTCTCTGAAAAGTAGGAAGATAGTTCTGTCCGATTTTCAGGTGAATATTAGATTATTACTGAGCGTTCTTAATCGACGTGTGAAATGGAGCCATTTTCAAGGAAAGGGTCATTTTCACAGGTAGATGGTGAATTAGGCCCAATGCAACAGAACCAGAGAATTCTGATACAGATAAGTCTTTAAAGTTTGAAGTGCCACACAGAAAGAAATCTACAGTGGGATTCATTTTCAGACAATCCGGGCACTTGTAGCTCAAGACACTTGCTAAGCATTACTTAACTGTCATTTTTTCATATTGGGATAAACACACACCACACACTCTTGTGCAGTGATGTACACTCTATGCAAGAAGCAAAAAAAAAAAATTCTGAGACAGCAAGTATCTGTGACCGGTGCCAATCTACAGGATTTGGGATTTATCCACGTATTTCTTGATAAATGATGAATCTCTATACAGAGTGAAGCCTAAACCATTTCCAATGATTTAATTGTTTTCAAGCTGTGCCCCATTGTGATTTTATAAGGGTATGTTATAGTGAGTAATGCAAGAACTCCCACACTGGAAAAAATGTCAGTTTTACATGTATTTCAGTGACATTTTGCAGATACACACCACTAAACTGCTATTGTTTGTTGTATTTTGTTGACAATGGAGATAAAGAGAGGCTGCCAAAAAGTCCAAAAATCTCCCAGCCTCAAAAGATTCCAACTTACCCACCTCCCACGTATATTAAACAACAGACTCTCCAGAGCTACGTAAAATAAGAAAAATAAGGACATATTATCAGAAACTATCAAAGGAAAGCTGGGATGTACGTGATATATTCTTAATGAAGAACTAACTAACTTCACCAATCAAACATATTTACACTGTTTTACCTTTTTGAAGAAAGGGCAGTTTTAGGTGTGCTCTATGCCACCATATTATGTAGACAAAAATAACAGTAGACTGGGTATTTGTAGATACTCTGATGAGGATTGGGAACAAAAATTGGATTGAGCCATCTCTTCAGTAAAAGGTAAGTCGGTGCTTTTACAGTGACCAGCATTTGACTGTTGTCATTGCCTTTGGGTTTTTCTGGTGAAATTGAGATTTGAAAGAATCCATGATCGAATATCGAACTGTAAAATAGTGATATTTTCTTAAATGATGGGTAACTACGTTAACGCTTACAGTCCAGTTCCAGATGGTTAGTCAGCTTGGACAGCTGATAGAGGGTCCAGTGGACCAATCAGTCAGTTGGCAACCAACATTACCAGCATTCAATTACTTCCACATGCAGTGACAAGAAGTGCGTAGAGAAGGCCGCCAATGGCCCATTAGGAAGCGATTTGTCTGAGATTGAGCCTCCGACTCTGTTGCAGCACACATCAACACAAAGCTTTACTGTTCCATCTCTGTTTACGACATAATTACAAGAGGATTTATGCAACTACTATCCCCTAGCTTTGCCTTGAGTACAGTTTCCACATAGTCTGGTGTCCTTGCAGAAGCGCCTGCTGCCTTCACACCTGGCACAGCAGGGGAAACAGATTAGGAAGGCATATGCAGCAGTTACTGGACGGCCCCCACAAATGTCTGTCTTGGGACGTGCAGTAAAACACTGAAGTAATCCAGTCACACACCATTTTACACACATTGCTCAAACTGCACACTTATGCTCACACAGACATGGAGGAGACACATATAAGAAAATTTCTAAAATTAAAAGTCACATTAACATACTGAGCCAAGCAATACTCCAGCAAAGTTCTGGCATTACATAGCGAGCGTTGACCAAGCTGAATCTAGCCCAGAATTCAAAGTACAAAGATATATGTGTGTGTGCACTGCCAATATATATTCTTGAAGATCCATATAGTCTTTATCTCACTTCCTGTCACCCAAAGCCCTCTTTCCCTTTCCTTCAAATTGTGCCAAGAGTTGCAGCTGGCTCAGCTGGTGTTACAATTACACAAGAGCAGGAGCATTCAAATAGGCAGGTTCCCATTCATATGGAGAGCAGAGTACTGAATGATACACAGGTTTGGCAAAAAATGATGTCAGGATCAAAAGAATGTAGTGGTTCTGAGATCAAGAAAAGAGAGTTGCATGAAGCGTTTTTGTTTTTTTTAAATACCTACCTGTGTATGCAGCATATTACTTCATTATTACTTTATTTTACAAAAAGTACTTTTTCACAACATTGCCCTTTTTTCATACTTCACTCTGCATTACCTTGTCATTCCTTATAATTATCAACTCTGTCTCTCTCCAACCAGGTTGATAATAAACTTTTTAATTCAATAACTGGGAAATAACATCCTCCAGGTTACAGATGGACCCGACACTATTATAAAATCAAACCAAACAGCCAGTGGCACAGTAGAGTAGGCTGAGGCATGGACTTTGGATGTTACCCAAACATTACTCACATGTAGTCCATTCATAGCATGCTGCAACCTGACCTTAGATGGCCTTAAGATATGTGGTCTTACATCGTTTATTTACTTAAATGACGGTATTAAGAAATGGGAGAAATCCCTTCGACCATGAAAGTATGGTGACACAGACATGGTGAAAATCTGGCCAAGTTGCCTTCAGCCATGCCAAAAAACAGCTGCATATGGCAGCTAAGGTGCAGCCATATGCAGCCCATGAGTGCATGCTATCTGTTCTCATGAACAGTAATAGCCTCTTACTTTAGCTGCCTTATGGGTCTGACCTGTTCCTCTATACTGAATGCAAAAATTATTCTTAATTTTGCAGCCTGTGAATTCTTTCTCTCCTTTTCTCCTCCCCCAGAAAAGGAAACGTACTGCAACACACCAAGGCCCCAGTCAATTCCACAGCTGCCGAGTCATACATCATATTTTGAGTGTATGGATTTCTAATATCTCGCTACAGTAGTCAAGATGATGTAACAGATATGGACTCTGAGCACATATCAAATATATTCCTTGAGGATATTCAATATGGCTGCCAAGAGACATCTGATCAGATTATTGAAATAGATAACCTCATACACCTTGAATTATACTGTAAAATATCAAAAGTACTGCTGGGGGTATTTAGGGGTGGGAAGGCATCCATTAATGACCACTTGAAAAGAACAAAGAAATGGGAATAAAGTACACCTGCTGTTCAATGGGATGTTCCCACTGGTGCCATTTTGCATCCCCAGTTGAAGTGAACACTCAGCCTACAATCACACGGATAAAAAAAATAGCTTCCTTGGGAAGCAATGGTGGTATGAGTTACACACCAATAGTAATATCAAAACATAAATATAAGCTCTGGCTGCAAGAGGTGCAGCAGGCAGCTAGTCAGACTGAAATAAGCCATTGCTCACAGAGGCATCTAAGAAATATTTCAAGCCACAGGACAACATGAAATAAGATGCAGTTAAAAAAACAAAAAAACAAAAAACAAAACATAAGCGTATAAGCCTAGCATTATTTTTGCAGACTGAGACAACCAGAACTCGTGGATACAATCCAGGCCACCCACGAGCTCCTTTACCAGGCATGGTTCCAGGAGCGGGGGGATTCTGGGTGGGATGGCTCTCCTCCATCTTGGACAATTTATAATGGTGCTTGAATCAGTCTTAGTCTAGGCCCTCGCCTGGGACCAATTTTCACTGGGAGACATCTACCAGGAGCTAATGCCCCTCCCAGGATCCAAGGACATGAAAACCCCTCCTCAACAATAAGGTGGAAATTCACAGAGGGGACAATGCACCCTAGAAGTGGAATTCCTCAGTAAAATGCTGGCCCTGCTGCCTAGAGAATACACTCATATATTCATCACCACTGTGTATAACTCCCCAGACACTGACTCTAAAATGCAATGCAGTAGTTGAATATCACCATCAGTAAATAAGTGACAAAAAAAAACTTTTTTTATTATAACTTATTTAACCCAAGCTGACCTCAACAGTTTTTCCACCAGCATGTCCTCAGAACTGCTATCAGACACAACATGTTGGATCATGGTTATTCAAAAGTTCCTGAAGGCTGCAGAATGCTTTGCCACTCTGACCACATTTAGCTGCCTTTTTCTGCCAGCTTAGTCACTGCTGATCCAAAGACTCAAGGCATCTCAAAAAACTAGACTGATGGAGTTGTAGCAGCTCTCCAGCACACAGACTGGTACATGTTCAGGGTGAACAGAAAATGGCAAATGGAGGCATGATGGTGGGTTTGAGCAAAGTGCAAATAACCCTATGGGAAATCACGAGCAGTAGCTTAAGGCCAGAGTTGGTGTACCAGTAGTGAGGCATATGAAAGAAAAATGCTTAGGTATGCTGAGTCAGTAGCAGAGCGCTGGGGCTAGGTTTGCCCTGTGGAGGTTAGATGGAGAGCATTTATAGTAAAGTCACCCTTCAGTGTGTGCTCTCATAATTTCTGCTCTTTATTTTATTTTCTTACTAGTTTATTACAAATGAATGACTAATTTTGAAAATATACTGATAAGTTCTTTGGTCTAATGTCCATTACAGGTTTTACATTTTTATGATTTCTATATATTGTTTATAAAAACTAACTGCTGTTGCAAATGTAGTGATTAGGATCAGTATGCTGATATTCTAACATACTGGTAACGGTATTTATACAATGTTAATGTACATCTGGGTGACAGATTAAAGAAGAAACCAACAGACAGTCTCTGAGTAAGATGTTGGAGCTTCAGCGCTCATTGACATAGATTGGCTAAGTCTCTGAACTCTACTAGAGGGATGAACACCATTCTTCCACAAGACCTTCCCTCATTTGGTGTTTGGAAGAGAGCGGAGGGGGCACTGTCTAACACATCAGTGAGAATTGTGGCTAGGGGTGTCCCGATACAACTTTTCCACTTCCGATACGATACCGATATTGCGGTCTTATGTATTGGCCGATACCGATATTGAGCCGATACGATATCGGCGCGCATCATACATACTTTTATTACTTATTTTGTAGTGTGGAATGCCAAAAAAGGCTTGATCAAGAGATGTTCCTCAAACAG
>JBBMJY010000004.1:12941904-12969777 GCA_037833715.1 Toxotes lorentzi
ATAAAATCCGATAGTCGTTTTTTGGCTGTTATCGGACCGATAGCCGATATCAATATCGGATCGGGACACCCCTAATTGTGGCCAATGTATTCTTTGGTTTTCATTATAATGCAGAGCACGTGTAACTGTCTTATTAGGATTTTAGTCTGCTGTTGAGCAGCTCCTTTAAAGGGGGCATACAGTATGAAGGAATGATACTATGTCTAAATATACACTCATCTCAGTTTGTGGTTTAAAGGATAGCAACACCACACCCTATGTTAGAAAACAGTTCTAAAATATGCTTCATAACAAACATTATCACGTTTAAAAACTTCTTTTTAAACCAGGAATCTAGGCCAGGTCCCCCACAAACACCTGAATTAATGTTTTTTTCTATTTACTTTCAGAGTAATAAATTGATTCAAGTGCTTAGAAAACAGCCTCTTTCTCTGACTGAGCACTGTCAAAGAGCAGCGGTGCATTTCCACTGTATTCTACAATGCATGGTGACACACATCTGAACTACAAGCCAAAGAAGTCCTTTGTAAAAACTCTGCCAAACAAGTTTGGGCCAGGTGAGGTTATGAAGCAATGATTCTCAACAAAAAAACACATCTTTATGTCTTTCTGTGGCAGGAATTAGTGTGTTAAACTTGCTTCCCCTACTTTTTCCTTCCTCAGACATTTTACTCTGATGATTTTAGAGTTTTCCTGAGAGTGTGTCTTTTCTGCTCCCCACCCGGTTTTATCCATTCACAGTCTACCTGACGGCTCAACTTGGAGCACAGCAGGGGAGGTTTGGTGGGGGGGGGGCTCTGCTCACAGTGAGGTGTACTTTTCCAACACGTGGGCCTTTCAAATCTCATATCAGCTTCCACCTACAGTCAGCACCAGCAGATGCAAAGGTACAGATGCATAAGAGACAGAATGAGAGAAATAGAGATGGTGGGAGGGCAGGAAAGACACGGCCACAGCAGGATGTCCCTCACTATGGCAGACACAAGGAGAAGCGAGTGGCAGAGGATGAAGAAGTAGATTTAGGGGAAAAACAGATTATGGTGAAAAAAGCTCCTCCTGTCTTTCTATTTAATAAAAAATAGCATGAGTAAGAGGCATGTGACAAGGGGGTGTCCTTGGTTGTTGCAAACTCAAAATATTCAGCTCACCTGTCATCCCTTGACTTATTTACTCTCACTCTAAATAGCCACTTCAGCAGCTAATACATTGCCCTGGGGTGAGTCTAGCTGCTGCTGAGTGCAATATTGTGTTTGTGTTTGCTTTTTAAAAGGCGAGAGAGCTGGCGCCACATTAAAAATAACGGGCACTCCTTTTCCAGTACATAATTGCCGTCCAAGGACGAGAGAAAAAAAATTAAGGACATGAGGCTAGATACCATGAAGTGACAGAAGTACTGAGAGAACGGGGGGAAGGAGTAACCCAAACTCACTCTCAAAACTCCCACTGGGTGTTTATGTTAGCAGGAACTCCATTAGCAACGATTACAAACCCATCTCACTAACAGCTTGTGAACCTAAATAATCACAGGGTCCCGTTTCATCGATGCCTCCCTCTTATTTTCTGATGAGGCAGGAGTGTTGTTGCTTTCACCTTGTGGTCCCAGAAGGACCCTATAATCGCCATTATGTGTGGAGAGAACTTAGGAGGAAACCTGGTCAGGCAGTCAAGACGTGCACTGGCTTTCACTGAGATTCACTGAACCCAGTGAGAGATACCTAAAGCCCCCTCACTTTGCACCAATTTTCGTCTCCCTCGCCGGACTCTTCAACACCATTTGCCCCATTATGTGTGCTTGTGAAGCATGCAGGTATGGCAAGTGATAACCGTGCAACCTACCAGCAGTACCTTCTATATCCATCCCTAGAGCCAACACACAGAGGAAGACTGACACTGAAAACACTTGCACATGATTTCTTATTTTAGCCTCAATGAAATTTTATTAAAAAAAAGATAGAAAAATAAAAATGGGATCAAGACAGCCTAGGCGCTGCTTGAGAAAATATGATCTTTTTTGCCTGAATCCACCCCACAGCCAAACTTTTTACTGGCTGTTTGTAAACTTGCATTACCTCGCAATGAACTTTCTCAAACTCTCACTTCCATCACCACACGTTGTTCGGTTAACCCGATGGCATCCTTGTATACCTGCAATATCACCAGGAGATTAATTATTTCTGTGAGTTAAAACATGAAGGCTTTACAGTAGCACCCTAACTACTCATCAGAATCCAGGAGTGAGATCTCCTGATACTCAGCCAGATTTCATTGCTCTAACTGGTTGTAATAACATCACACTGTTGGATGTCTATTAACAAGACAAATGCCCTTCGGCTGAAAAAGTAGGTAGCCTTCTTGTTCTAGCTCGCTGGCAACCTCTGAGTCAAAAACACGGTTTGAATACCAAAATTAGGTTATCTTGTTATGAAGATGTTGTATTTTCTTTCAGATTTGTTACAGAGAGTTCTTGTTAGTGGAAACAACTGTTTTGGTCTTTTCATGGGTCTTGATGACAATATCACAACTCTACAGACTGTATATTTTGACTCTGAGCAGGTTACTGAAGTTTGGATATTTATATTTTTTTGTTCCCCAAGTTCAAACAAATGTTCACATTTCTTAAAAAAAAAGGGACATGAGTTTTTAACTGTTAATGTGTTTTTGTCATGCGTGTATTCCACTTGTTTAAGTTTATTTTAACTCCCTCCTCACAGGGTGACTACTGTATGTAGAGTTAAGTAAAGTGATTCATGCTTTAGAGGATCAAGCAAGGGCAGATTTGAAGAAAAGACGGAAGAGAGTGAGATGCATCTATTAGGTTAGCATGAAAGACAACACAACCAGAAGAACTGAGATTTGACTCGCACTGAAATACCAATAGACCATAATGAACCTGAAATTATATCTGTATCCACACAGGATCAACACGAGTCAGCACTTTGATCTGATTCTGAATAGTTTAGCAGGTAAACATTTTCTCAGTGAAAATACATCAATATTCAATGATGCTGCGCTTATTTATTCACAGTTTGAACAGGCAGTCATCACTAGTGGAAATACTATGTAGCAAGTAGTCAAATTATGGACACCCTCTAAGCCAGAGACTCCCTAAGGCTATTTTTGTGGTAATTAACTTGAACGTGGCATAGTCCGGTACTGCATTTTTCTTCATCACTCCCCGTCAATAATATACAGAAAACTACACTAGGTCATCAGTAATCCATCATCACCATCTGTGATGAAATCTGTGTGAGGCCACTACCTCAATATAAATAAAGGTGAAATAAAATAAATACCTCTACCTAACTAGTGCATGGGCTTATTTGTGTGTTGAGAGAATAAATACAGAGCTTTTAATCACAGAGTATCAAAGAAATCAAAGAAAGAAACCAAAGGACCTAAAATTTCAGATGTTCAATAGATATCACAGAACTAAAAGAGACGTCAAATTAAATTCATGAATTTTCGTCTGAATGGTGAAGGAGTGAGTGAAGCCTTCTAAGTGCTGCACATAGTTCAACAACTGCTCTGTTAGATTTAATATTTGCCTGCCTTTTTCATAATGCTTTTAACAATGACTTCATTACATTACCACACTCACAGCAGCATCTGGCTTAACACGGAGCATTATTGTACTTGCACGTACTGTAGTTTTACACAAGATCAATGATTAAAGATATTTCACATTGCCTGAATAAACACAGAGGCAGATATTCTTTTATCTCTAAAGGCTCAGTCACGCTTGAAGTAAATCGTTTCAAATCTGTAAGGAAAGCTGGTCAAATGAGTGAAGCATTGGATGTGAAACCAGACTGCATGTTCTGGTGTGGCTTGGAAAACTCTTCATTCTCTCCCGTGTTGGGAAACTATTAGATGCCCGCTTTTTTTAGTTCAATATTGATCTCGGATGCCAAAGTAAAGGCTCACAGTAATTGAGTCTTATCTTGATAGTTGTAAGTTTAATGATGTTGGCTGTGGCCGTGGGCTGGCAAAAGGGATGGATGAAAGGGACGCAAAAAGGGAGGGAGGGAAGAACTGAAGAACAGAACATAAGCGTGCCTCAAAGAAGCTGGTCCAAGACCTGACAAATGGTGGTGATTAACTCAAACGTTGGAAAGATGGTGGAAAATGATCCATATTAGTATTATAACAACTTAGCCAGTGTGTCAGATCCCTGCTGCCATCTGTATTGGGTTGTTGTCAAACAAGTGAGAGAACACAAAGAAAGCAAATTTTGTAGTCAGAAAAAGGATTCCTAGACCGCCAACAGAGAAATGTAAATATGCAAAGTACTAGAACTGTTAGAAGCAACACTGCTGGAGGACACTGTGCACGTCAACCTCTGTTTGCATTATGAAAGATCATGCACACCTTGTAGCAGCATCTGATACAACAAGCTATTGTAAATTGCCTGTTTTCTTTGCAAGTGATGTGAAATGATTCATCATTCATTATTAAATCTTACGTCTGGACTTCATTTTCATTGCAAAGACTGTTTTCTCTTGGCTTAGTGCCTGCCATAAAAAAGCATGTGCACAGCTTTATGTTCCATTTTCAGTGAATGTACCTAGAGAGTGAATGTATCTTCAGAGTGACGCGTTACATTGTGTGCCGTTCATTGTATATCCTGCACAATCCCCACCAAGCTCAGGGTGGAAAAAACAACTGTCAATATACCATACAACAGAATATGAGTCATTTTGTTGTGCATGTTGTTGGTGTCTCTGCAGCACTAATGAAAAATTGTGCATTTATTATACCTGCCAAATAAAGACATTCTCATTTAAATACAGTAAACACACTCCATGTACACATTTTCTAAAAAGAAGACTTAACACTGAGCAGTTCATTGACTCACACTGAACAATAAGCCTGGAGAGAAGGTCAGTATTTGGTTTCATTTAGATTATCCGTAAAATCAATTGCTCATGAGCAGAATGGATTTAATGAGTTGTGATAACAAGCGCAATCCATTTTTCCTTGATCCTTCACAAATCGACCAGACACACGATAAATGCTCAATGAAACTTAGACCATTTTTATCTCCATGTGTATTTCTGTATCTATATTATGTAAATGCAGCAATTAGGTAATGAACAGGAAAAAGGTCATGTAAGGGCTGCCCTGCCCGTAGCCCATAATACCCATAATTCCTTTTTCAACCTCACAAGTAATCTCCATCCACCTTCGCACCTTTCACCGTAACAGTATTTAATACAATAAAGCGGTGACACAATCTCATCTTCAAAACCACGGCAAAATCAGAATTCTGTCTATCGGCAGATTCTCATCTCTAACTCTCTTTGTCCTCTGCACAGAGATTTCTGTGCTTTCTGGGGATATTCATATATTCACTGAAGCCATCCTCTGCCAAGCAAAGAGCTCCTATTGCCTTCACTTTATTATTATTTCATTGGTGTTGACATGATTATAACTTAATTCAAGCACTAACAATTTAACTGGATTTTCCATTTACTTTGATAATTTAAATTATTAATTAAAATTCCAAAATGTATGCGATTTATATTCTGATTTGACAACCCTGTTACACCTACAGTAATAAGGGATTCCATACTCTTTGCCACCCATCAAATTTGGGATTACAAGACTGAAAATAAGCAGGAAGTCTGTGTCTCTGCCTGAGAGACTTACTGTTGGTCAGCCTGTCAACCTTAACCTTGTCCACCTCAGTCTCCAATCCCCCCACCCAACAGCTGAAATGAGGACATCTAGCCAGTACACATAATGAGGGGAACTGAGGCAGCGATGCATGAAAATGCTTAAAATGTCTAATTCATCTAATAGTCAGCCATCTCCTCTGTGTTTCGTGCCGACAGCCATCAAGGGGCTCAGTGTCATTTAGAGGTGAGAGCAACATGAGCCAACCACTGAAAATATTACTTTTATTCAATGGATGTGATGTGATTGACAGCCTCGAATTGCTTTGCACGTGACCTTGGACAACTGGTGCTCAGACAGGCATTCTGTGGGTGCGAAACTGTGGCCTCGCAGTCAAACCTCATACTGATGCAGCTCCTTGTTTGCCTCTGCTTTGTATTTTCAGACTAAAAGCAATATACTCACATACGTTATGTGAAAAGAATACTAGGCGGACTGGGATTTTCAATGATGTAGCATCAGCAGAGGTGATATTCTGTTTTATGCTGATGATGCTGCTGTCATGTCTATGTCTGCAACAACAGACGTGTTTAATCTAATTTTTAAACTAACTGCCCATAAAATAGTGAATTTATCAAAACATTTGAAGATTAATTTTGTAAAGTTGCACAAGTATTTGGGTTTTCCTGTTGATAAGCACAGGATTCTGGGGTGAGATACAAGTACTCAGTCTCAGTCTCCACAAAGGACAAATCTAAATTGATTTAGGTTATTGGATTTCGCATAGACAGCACAAGCCTCTGTCTGCCCTGTTCTTGACTTTCGGGCTGAGATCTGGGATCATCAGAGGTACCCCGAAAGTCAGCCATGTGATATTTACTGGGCATAAATAAATATACACCAATTTCTAGCTGTAACATGAGATATGGAGAGGAGGTCCAGTGAGGTTTAAGGGAAAGGTTGTACTGCCCCGGCTGTGGAATGGGTTTCATGATGTGGAAGATAATACTGCCTAAACAAATATTTAAATGGGACAAACGAATGAGTCATGGACACTGGACATGTACGTGTTGCTGTTTGATGAACACTTCTCTATATTGGATATTAATACAGTAATAACAGATAAAGTACATACCTATAATACTGTTATACTCATGATGGACAGTTATTTATGAAAATAAATAAACAAAACAAACAACCAGTTGCAGCAGAACCACAGATATTTCTTTTCTGCACACTCTCCTTTATTGACAAAACCTGTAGCTTATTTATGTATGTATTATGTATTATATATTCATTTCAGACTCTAATGTGTGATCAGCACCTCTGGAAGCTATTTCTATTTCTCTGCCAGACAAAGTGGTGACTAACGTTTATATTTATAGACAATTTTCTGCATCTGTGTAGTTCCCTCCATTTCTCTGAATTACTGCCACCTCTCCTCCTCACCCTCCCTGTCCTCTTTCTTTTCTCTTTCTTACTCTCTCCTTATCTCCCCACATGCAGACAAGACACACACACACACACACACACACTAAGGAACATATGCGTGCGGTGCAATGAAAACATCTATCCTCAGGAGAGCATGTCCCAATGGCCTCAGCCAAGTGTGTGTGGGCTGATGAGGTGAAAGTAATCTAAATGGTGTTCTGAGCGGCAGAGGTGGCTCACGACACGCACGTACACACTCATGGTAAATCGTATCATCACACCCCTATTGTGGCATATGGGCCCATATGGACGCCGTTGCTCCAAAGGGGGTGAAAATATCGAAAATGAGTTGAACCTCCACTGAGATGTGGGGTCACAGCCTTTCTTTGCAATTTTCTGTCCTTTTCTCTCAGGGGTCAGTAATTGAGCCACGGAAATTGGAGAAATTGTCACAAGTCGAAACAAAGTCACAAAACAGCTTTCTCGGTTATATATGAACAGGGAAATCGCCAACTGGGAGC
This sequence comes from Toxotes lorentzi, assembly GCA_037833715.1. Taxonomy (NCBI): domain Eukaryota; kingdom Metazoa; phylum Chordata; class Actinopteri; family Toxotidae; genus Toxotes; species Toxotes lorentzi. Next base: position 12,949,473 of record JBBMJY010000004.1, read on the forward strand.
AGATGAGAGGGCCAGAAGGTGATTTTATATCTTTCCATGTTTGCACAAAATACAAAACAAGTGTGTGTGTGCATGTCCTGTATGTTGTGTATGTGTGCAGGCTGGCAGTTGTTCAGTGGCAGTAATTCCCCTTGTCATATATGATTGTGTTAGTAAAAATGCTCGCTGGTCCCCTAGCTGGTTTCTAAATGTAGAGCAAAGCATCTCCTGACACACCATTGCAGCTTGGCGGCTAAGTGCAACTTGTTTTCATCTTCAAGGACAAGGTGACCCCTTGCCATTGACACTAAATAGGGAAAAATTGAGAGCAACTGATCTTCTGGGGATATTAAACTAGACAAATAGGCATCGTCCCGTCAGCATGGCAACAAAGAAAATGTTAGATGTGGTGTGAGAATATGGGAAAACTTGCACTTGTTGGCAGTGACACTGAAGGACAGTTTGGGCAAGGCTGTATGGTGGCATTATACACAGACATTAAAGCAGCAGCCAAATAAAAACATGTTCTTTGCGCCACCGTTTTTGCATGCATTGTGATAAATTAAAATATGATATGAGTTTATATGAGTGACTCATATATGAGTTTATATGAGTGACCGGTTGTTGCAGAAATTTATACAAAAATATACAATGCATTAGTACAGGTTATTAGACATGATAATACATTAGAAACAGGTCATCTACAGTACGAATCACTCGTCTTCATTAAGATCTCAAGATTATCCTCTCTGCTCCCAAGTGGAAGCAGTAATCACAAAATTCTCTACTACAGTAGAGAACGAAAGCACTCTGATCACAGTATCAAACAATTTATCAGACCAAAATCAAAACATAAAAGTTTGAAAGTAGATTTATAACGTACTATGAATCTTGGCAAAAAGATCACTTATTCCTTTTTAAAGGAACAATTTCATTTTGCTTTGTCCATCCCTGGGCTTGCTGATGTATTCATAGAAAACAATAAGTGTGCTTCCACATGCATACAATCTGAATCTTGGCAATTTCTTTCCTCTGGCTTTGCAGTATCTACAGAAATGTAATCGGTGCGTCTGTATTAAAATTCATGAGGACAGATAAGAAGGGACTTTCATTAGCGTTGGATTCTCAAGCTGGTAGTTTGGAGGAAAAGTAAAAGCCAAACTCTTCCAGCAGCTTCTTCTGGGATCCCGTCTGTGGTCAGAAGAATGAGGAAGTTTAGGCTCCTCGGACAAGATTCACCATTCAACATTTAGGAAGTGGACACACACAATTTACAACATCTGGGCCTTTGGGACCTGTCACACCATTGAGAACATTCCTTTAACCAGCAGATGGCGCTCACAGCACTCAGAGCAAAATTAATTAGAGCAAATAAGTCACTTTTAAATAACCTATCAGTATTATTGGATATTCTCTTTTCCTTACAAAGCACAAAATCTAGCATTAGGCTAAACTCACTGGAATACACGCACTTTACAATGTAACCATTTTCACATGTCATAGAGTAGGACTGGAACTATTAATCAAAAAGTTATCAACTTCATGACTAAATAAACGTCCACACTGCACTGATAAAGTCACTCTAATAAATTAGATAAATTCAATCCTTCATTCTGGTTGCCGAATACCCTGTAATGCAAGTATCATGACAAATCCAACATAGACATAAGAACACAACCAGTCAGATTTTGATGTGTGGGTTCATTTCAGAAGTTGAGTCAGCACTGTTCCACCTAATAGTTTTAAGAGATGTAATTAACCATGTGGGAGAAAAGCAGCTGGGGGCGGGTTGAGATGAGAAAGCTGATAGTGAAGAAACCAAGTCGGTCACACTGACTGAACACATTGTGTCTTCTGTCAGTGCGATACAGGACAAAATGAAGCTGAATGGTAATACTGTTGGAGTAAACCATGAATAGTGAATGTTCAGAACAAGCAACAGTTTGTCAGAGCCAGGCAAGGTTCCTGAGCTGTGTCAGCAGCAGCTCAATACAGTGACAGCGCATAAGTGTAAAATAGTGGCTCTCCCTCCTTCCCGTAAACTTCCCACTGATGCAATGATGAGAGAGCAAAAGCTATGAAAGTGTTATTCAGATCTATTTATGACTTATTTTCACAGTCACAAGAGACACTAAACTGAGCTTGTTAGATTTTTTTTTAAGCTAACATACCTTTAAGTGTTATTAAATACTGAACAGATGTGAACTGAAAGATGTTGTTCATTAACTGCTACTGTGGTAAAACTTTAAATGAATCCTTCAATTGATTTTAGGTGATATCACCCAACAATTCTTAATAGTATCACACTCTGCTAGCTCGTACAATGCATCCACACATCCCTCTGCAACAACTCACTCATCTATACTGCAGCGGGCAACAGCATGCACACGTCATAGACATCAGCTTTAACAAATGACGCCCACACATGCCATGGTATGAAAACTATGACATTCCAATGACTACTTTGTAATTCGATTTTTTTGATACACACAGTGTGGCAGCAGGTTGGTGGGTGGGGCAAACTACAGCTCAGTGCTCAAAAACTGTTTTGATATTTGGACTTTTTATAGAAAACAACATTCAGCATTTGCCTCACAGCTGGCTAGGCACGGGCTCTGATAGAGAGAGGTTGTGATGGTAATTTGCGACCACAAATTGCCCAACATGTGACAAATAAAGCTATTACAATGGGGCAGCAGGCCGCTTGTTGAACAGCCCATTTTGAAAAGTAGTACTTTCACAAACTTTGCTTATGTTTACATCAACTAACATTATACATGCACGTTCATTGTCGTAATGTGCTACGTTGTTGCCACATGCTCATTATCTAGCAGCTGCAGCTTCACTAATATGTATATTCTTTGGTAACAAACATAAACAGGTATATCAATCACCATTTAGCCAACTGATACTGTATATCAATATAAGTTTGATTTTACAATTAAGTCTGATGTGTTGGCAGGAAGCTACTTGAATCCAGTGTACTTTCTCTTAACTGAAAAAATAAGTGAGGTGCTGCCTTTTATTCTGACTTCACAGATGCTGCGTTGTCCAACAACAGAAATGTTAGCGGGGATGCTGGCCTGTGTTTGACACTTCTCCTTACTTCCATGAAAAACTAATAAGGTGCAGGTGCCCGCACTCTTTGTCAACAGTCTGCTCTTCTGGCACCGACACACCTACTACTAATTAATAGAGAGGACAGAAGTGGAGTGCCATGGTCCTCTTTGTTTTAAGCGTATGTCATGCTGTCACCAGAAATTTGTATGGTAGCGGGGACTAGACTGTGACTGCAGGCTTCCTGACAAGGCTTCAGGCGCTTGGTTTCTAAGCACCAGCTGGTCACTTATTAGCTCTGGCATGCATTGGAAGTGCTATTGATGCACATCTAATGGAGAAAAACAGTCTCAACTCCCTATTTTCTCAGTCCATAGCCAGAGCTGGCAGAGAGCAACAACTACAGGTCCTATTACATTGGTTTAACCTTGAAATTTATGTAGAAGACATTATAAATTCAGAGTATCTAATTAAAGTAAAAATGTAATCATCTGATTAACAATTTTTTTCATTACACCTTATCAGATTTGAGAGGAAAGCCTGCCCTTTCTCATAAAAATAATGCAGATGTAAGCCTAAAGCAGGCAGCAGAGGCAATGTCTGAAACAGTAATATCCCTGGAAAATTGAAACTTCACATCCACAAAATAGTCACTCAAGGTTCCAATTACACCCATGTGGGTAACACTCAATATACACTATCTTATTCAGAAGTAATGATAAAAAAATATATATGACTGACTGCTGGTTAAGAGCCTTGGCTGCAATTTACCGGTCATTCATCGCAGACACCCCCCACCCCACTACCCTTCTCAAGTATGGTCACAAGCTTTTTGCAGTGACTGAAAGAATGATTTCACAGACAAGCAGCCAAGATGATATTTCTAGTCTTTTCATATTGAGAGAGCTGAATTCAGGTAAACACTGCAGATGCCCCCTGGCTGCCTCCCTCTGGAGGTGTTCCTGGGAAGACCATATGGAGGGAGACCCGAGGGAAGATGCAGCTCCATGTTAAAGCAGGAGTGTCTGGGGAGGGTAGAATTCAGCTCAAGTCTGTGGTCCAGGTCACTATCTGCAGGTTGCTCAATAAATACTGTTATTGATTAATAACAAAATTGAATTTCTTTTAATAGATATCCTAATTGTGTCTTCCACCAATCATAACCATCATTATTTGTTCTTCTCCTCAGCTGCAGCTCTGTGCTACTACATAAAAAAAAGCTGTTTAAAGCTTTTTGTGGCACTAGAGTTGCAGCTGAAGACTACAAGTTTGAAAATGTAGCCCTCTTCTCGTCTTCACTTGAGGCAACAATAACCTACAACTACCATAACGCACCTGCATATTCGACCAAACTGTCAGTGCTTGAGTTGCATCATGTACAATGCAGGTGTCAGGTTTTAACAAGAAAGAGGAATGTGTGGAAGAAGAGCCTTAATCTGGTTCTGCTGTACTGATTTTGATGAATTTGATGCAAGAGCACAAGTCATACAAGAGGGACTTGCCTTCTCTGATAATATTAACACATAATGATGCAAACCTTGACGTTCTGTTCTCCATTACGGAAGCAGACTGAAATAAGATGAACCGATATACCTGACTGTATACCACACACCTGGGCTGTGATAGTGCTTACTGAAGTTTTGACTCCTGAGTAAGCACAAGAATTCCTATGTGCCCAGACTGAGTGTTTGTGTACACAAATAAAGATCTTGATTCTTCTTGATTCTTGATTCAGAACTTAATAGAAGTAAAGCAGGTAGCATAAATAAAAGCAGCTTGGACAGTAGTTTAAAACTAGTTCAGCATACTGATACATCAACTGACTGCTGTGAAATTTATTTTCCACACCCTTACCATAACTTCATCCTATAACTGGTCAATTTACACAGGATATTACCATGCACTGACTCATGCCACACTTAAGATTTTTCTAATTTAGCATCTCCTATGACTTAGCCTGATTTACCAATAAACAGTCTGTGGTTCAAGGGCTGTTCAAGGACATATTGCCTATTGTTAAGATCAAATCAGTGACTTAGGCCTAGCTGCTACCTCATATTCCAGTTGTGGTGACGACCTAGCCTCCACACCTGAACTCTGTAAACTTGACCTCTACCTATCTGTCTTCCTCTGTAGCACCTTGTAACAAAGATCTGTGCCCCCGAAATAAACCCCACCGAGATGAAGTACGAGCACCACAATAGAGTGGAGGTCTCAGGCGTGTATTGTGCTCTGGTGTCGGTGAAAAATGTCACAGAGACGAATAGCAGAGAAGATAACCGGCAATGTGGTGACAGAGAAAGACAGTGGAAAACCATTCTTAAAATCAAAAGACAGAGTCACAAAGTATGTGAACTGAGGTCTCGGCAGGTGGTCCACGAAGCCAAAGCAAAAGTGAAGGCAGATCTCGGTTATTCATCTATATCTGTGTCTCCCACCTGCTGGTCTTTCTTTACGGTTTTCATCCATTTATTAACTGAATTTTTACATAAACCTCTGACAAATAAAATGCAAATTAGATATAGATCTCTTTTTTTTGGCAGAAAAAAAATTTAACAACTGAGTCTCTTTTAAGACCATAAATTTTTACTGTTATCTACTGTCAGCTGCAGTTGAAACATAAGAAGAATTCACTAAGTGAATCATGCAAAGCCTAGGTCATTATTAAATGAACAAAAGCATTGCCAGTGGCTGTGCAGCATTTTCTTTTTTCCTCCTCCAACACTTCCCACTTCTACTGTCTCTACTCTGCTACGATCTGTCACTCTCTCTACTGTTCTTTCAGGGTGTTTCTTTGCCATATCTCTCTCCCTTCTCCATCCTCTATTTACACCTCTCAATGCTGCTCTGTTTCCCTTCTGTCTTGCTTTTCTCCATAAAAGTTGACCTCTCTTCATATTTCTTTCTCAAAGGTTTGCCTCACCTCTCCTGCCACACACACACACACTTTTCCTTCTCAACACCTTTCTCTTGTCTGTCCCGCCCTCTCACCTCCCCACCTGTGTGTGATAACAGCCGTATGCCAGTTGAACAGCTGTGCTCACCTGCCAGGTCGAAAACAAGGTGACAGTTTTGGCACCACTGAGGAGCAGCAGAAGGAAAGGGGGTTTTTCACATTCTCGTTCAATCTTCTTGTTGTGTCATTTCTATGTCTGTTCATGCTCCCTTGTTACAAACTCTGAAAACGCAAGCATTGTTAAGAGTTTGAACTGTTCCTGAATGTTTTATTTAATAGCCCTGCAAAAAAAATAAATCATAAAATAAATGAATAAAATCCCAGCAAAAAATGTCCCCACATGATCAGGCACTCTCTTCACTGCAGCGTCTTTTATTCTTTTTATATAATTGATTTAATTGTTTTAATAATAAGGTGGCTATAGTTTATATTTTATACATTTATATAATGAAATGGCAATGTGAAAAATGTGAAAACAGCGTGACAGTGTGAAAGGGGTCGGTCGTAGCATTGAACCCACAGAGAATTATAACCCCTCAGTAGCTCCCCACTAAATAGGGGGATTCAGCTTATTGTTAAGAGGTCTATGCTGCAATTTACCTGTTCTGGTTCACTCTCACCACTGTCATAGCTGCAGCAAGCAGCTGTTTTGCTCAGCACCAAACAGACATAGTTAGCAGAGAATTGATGAACAAAGTGGAGCATCTAGCAGCTAAAAGGACAGATATTTCTCTCAGGAGTTCGTAGAGACCAAAAACAGAGCTAAAAAGACAATGCTGGACTTAAACTCCAAATGAATGATAATTTTGCTCCAGGAAATAAACAACTATTTACTAACAAGTCCCCCTTTAAAAGGTGATAATTTATCAGTGTTGTGTTCACAACTAGGTTCAACTACCCCAGTGGTCAAAAACAGCAATCACATCATACTAACTAGCAACAACGAATCAACAGAGCAAACACAAGTTGCTGTTGTGTACACAACTATCTAGTATCACCCTAGCAACCACTGTGCCTTGCCAACCACTTAGCAATGTCGTACCAACCGTAGAACTCCAACCCAGGAAAACACAGAGTCATAAAGTAATGTCTGTGTAAATATTGTGAAGTATTTCTTCTCAATATTTTGCCTTTTCTGATATAAAATCATACAGCGATTTAAGCCTGACTAACCACGAGGTTAACTGGTTATATACAGTAGTCACATCTAAGAACTGCAAAGTGTCAGTGTCTCATATCATGCAGTCTCTGTGCATTTATTCTACTGCTGAAAATGACAAATCTTCTATTATTCTGACAAGACCAAAATAAAATCACACACACTGGGAGCGTCAATGTTCTTCAGAAGTTCGTTTGTTTCACTTTGCAATAGCTTGACATTCCGGTGTTATTCTATCATTATACACAGCTGCATCACATCCCCGTGTCACATGACCCCACCAAACACACAAAGACAGCGAAGCCTTTTCTCCAGTAGTTCAAATGAATGTGATCTCACTTGAAATTTGAGAGAATTTGGTTCTTTTATACTGCCCATATTAAATATTTGCCATTTATCAATTTCACTCCGTTATGTCACCATCCATCTAACTAGAACAACAAATGTACTGTGTGGTATGAGTAGTTTGGAAATCTGCATTCAGTAATTCTTTGTGCCCACTGTGGAACAGAAAAGGCTATCATTTCATTTGAATTGTCACAACAACATCTACCTTCCATTTGGTGAACTTTTCCTATAATAGAGAATGGGGGGGGGATCTAGCTGTCACCAAAAAGTAATTTTCACAGCCCCGCTGTGAACTAGGACTTTCTAGGTCAGCAGGGCCTCCTTCTGTCTCTGTCACACTGACTGTTGTTTGATCTGGGCCTTGCCCCCCTACTATGGCAGTGACAGGCATATTTCAATAATGCAGGTGGTACAGGGTGTGTAGCAGTGTGTAGGCACTGTAGGGGGTGATGAACTGTGGGCAATGGTGTGCATGTGTGTGCGTGTGTGTGTGTGTGCGCGTGTGCGTGTGTGTGAGAGAGAGAGAGAGAGAGAGAAGACTGTGTCACAGTAGTTATAGCTTCAGTTTACCTTGCTAAAAAGTTTCTTAGGAAGGAGAAAACGCTCATTTGTTGACTTAAGGAAACCACCACCATGCAAGGGTCAATAAAACTGCAATGTCTGTTCACCCATGATGCCTCTCATCCATCCCCGAGAGTGTTGACTTATTACCCCTCAACAGCTCCTGCCTTCCTACATCCTTCACCTCCTCTCTCAAAGGGTCCTACCCCCTTTTCCATTCTCTTCTCTCCTTTTCTTAAACCTTCTATATCCTCTCACCCACTTCCTCCTAATTGGCAGAACTTAGGTGCTGCAACCCTGAGCAGCTAAGTATGACCTGACCACCTGTAAGCCATGAGTGCACTCACACAGACACCATGGCATCATTAATCAAAGCAGCAGTGCAACCAACTGACAGTAGCCTCCAAGAGTCTCATCTGTAATGAGGACTGATATTTTAAGGTCAAAGAGTATCACAATGCAACATTTCCTCAAGAAAAGTGGCTACACATGAATGTACTCATAACTCTTAACATACAGACATTACTAGTCCTACACACTCACACACACACACCTCTGAGTTGGAGGAATTCCTCCCTCTACTGAGTCAGAATTACTGGCAGTCTCCTCTGTCTGGCACAACTCATAACCTGCCAGTTAAGATCTGATTAGGGAAAGTCTGAGAAAGTTGAAACCCTGCTGTGTGTTTTCTCTGTTCTAGGAAGAGTGCTGGCAATCAAATTATGCCAGAAGATATTTATGAACTATTTACACAGATATGTCTAGAAAGATGCAATTCATCTGAATTATTCAAAGCACTCTGATTAACTTCCTTGTGATAACAAACATTGTGAAAACAGCTCCTGTGCTCTGATGCATCCAAGCCTATATTGCTAGCAAGAGCCAAGTATGAGATAAGTAGAGAGGATTTTCAAGACTTAGGAATGGGAGAGGTGGATTTGATTTTGGAAACTCAATTATCAGTTATCTAAGTTTTCAGTTATCTCAGTGTTATGTAGTTAGCCATTAGTGTTGGGCAATTGGATGAAAAGATGGCAGTTTGCTTCATTTAGGTCCATCCAAATCATCCCAAAATCACAAATCTGAATGTACAGTCAATAGTAGTGTCTCTTCAGCCGGGGAGTGGGGTGGACAATTCATGTCGCAATGAAAAACAACTCATTATTGAAAACTAATTGTCATACATTTCTCATTTAATTCAAATGTATGTTAATGCATTTAACATAACTAAAGAGCAAATACAAATAACAACAGATTGCATTTAATGTTATATCTGAGTTTGTTCTGTTTTAGTCATTTAAAAATCTTCACTTTAAGGTAAAAAGATTTTCTTACTGCTGCGAAATCTAGCATCTACCAAAAAAGGAAGGAAAATTACTTAAGAAAATCCCTTTAAAGTGCAATAAACCCATCTGGGTAACAAGAGCTTGTTGATGCCAGAAGTTGCAGTCATGCTTTAAGGTTAAGAGGGTTAAGAGAGGTTAAGACCAAAATAGGGATAACACCTATACAAAATCATACTCGCTCTTACTCACCATTCCCTCTAAAATCCAATCTAGGTTTCTAATAAAGATCTCTCCCAATATAGAACAAGGACTGCTTTTATCAGGTCCTGTGTACTGATAAATAACCCTGTGTTCGATTTATAACAAGGCTGCCAGGTCTCCGCAATGCACCACAAACCTCACAATGCCTCAACCTTTCCAACTCAAGGTCATGGATTAATTTCCTTTTCCACGGCCCCAGGAACATTCTGGTATTTGCTTCATGGCTCCATCTTAAAAGGCTGCCAAGATTTCTTGGAAGCAAAGAGAAACACATCTATACATGGTGTGTAATCAGCACGTGTCATCTGGAGATTTCTACAGTCTGGATCACTGGTTCAACCTTCTCTGGTACACTCTGGTCAAAACTATTAAATCTGCAGCCATATCAAATTATGAACTGCTTGTAAATGTCACACACAAACAAAATATTGATTGCTTGGAAATGTCACATAAGACCTTACATCAGTGGACAAGAGAACCAGTAAAGTGCATAGAAGTTGCTTTAAGGTATGATGTCTTATGCGCCACAAAACAGTGCCGTATTTCTATATTACAATAAAAGCTTGAATAAACTTTCAGCAAAACCATCCAACCAAAGACTTAATACTAGAGTTAGACAGATAAATCGGCTGAGCACCGGCACATATAACCCCTACATCAAATTTTATTAATTTGATGTAGGTCATCTGAAGTAACGTTAAACCCATGAGAGCTCAGCCTTAATACTCCTGAAGGTCAGGGTCAGTTCCTGTCTGGCAATTCAAACAGTCAAAGTGTAGTAGGATCTAGCTTTGATCCCACAGTTCACAAATATCAGTGCGGATCTATGAGCAAGGAAAAAACATTCTGATGAAAAATATTACAATAACAAGATCGAGTGAAGGAGACTTGAATCAAACAAGGGCCAGTGGGAGCGTTGAGATCACAGAGCTAAAGGTTAAAAAACAAACTGTATCTCCTAAGGAGGGTCAGGAAATCTTTGTAGGCTTGTGCAGAAGTACCCTTGAGCAAAATCAGTCCTCAACTTGCTCAATGGTTAACACAAAATTATGCTTTATACTGGGAAAATCTTAGAACCAATTCAAGAACCTAAAGCTGTGTGTTGCTGAAAATAGGCATTTGTTGCCAGACGTTCCCCAGGTAAATAGATTAAAAATGGTTGGGTAGCAAATCAATCCAATTTGATTTAATTTCAAAACACCAGAAGACACCGAATTCATCAAATTCTCAAGGTATAGTCAGAGTTGGAGACTGACTTGAGAGCAGACACCCAGTTTTGTGCAGCACTTCAAAGTTTGCAGCCTGGGCTTCTCCATCTACCACTGAGTTACTGTAGCAGCACAGACAGAGTAGGCCTCCCACAGGATCCTGGGTAATTTAGCAGGTAATGAGCACTCCGACTCTGTCGCACAAGACCTCGCATATCTGGCAGTGGAAGGAATACGCACACACACGCACGCACACACACATTACAACAATTTAAGTTTCCATAAACCCATAAACACCTCTGCAGTGTCTTACACCTGCTGCAATTTTTTCATGCCCCAACAAGCAGGCAAAGATTCACGTGCAGAACTCCCACAGGATGATAACTAACTTAACTCTAAATCTGAGTAAGTTTGCATTTTAATTAGCAAATCATTTCTTTTAGACTTTAAACTCCTTATTTAAAAGCAAACACCTTTTGCATGCTTGGCCTGTTAACTACAAATTGTACAAAATCGGCATCAACTTGGTCGGAGTGATCAGACAGAAGTCACCTGACAGCCAGAGAAAGCTCAAGGAGGTCATTCAGAGACCACTTCTGAACAGAGACATCCCTCACAACCACCTCATATCATAAAAAGAACCACATTAAAGTTGTAACAGTTCCCCCAAATACAACCACCTGTTATCACAAAACCAAAATTCAATACTTAGTACGTGTAACGACAGCTCAACCATCTGCATGGAAACTAAACAACTCCATCTGCCGAGGAAAGCCACAAAATGTGGTTGGACCTTGTTTTGTGAAGTTTTTTTTTTTTAAGCTCCTACCTCCAAGATCAAGAGTAGACTTTTTCACAGGAGACATTTTCACTTGTCATAGCAGGGAAAGAACAGGTGTTACTAACAACATTAATGGCACCTCCTATCTATTCAAGTGTCCCTGTAAGCCATGACAGTGTGAAAGTGAGCAAGCATACACAATATCATCATTCATTTCTTTTAATTTTTACTTTGAGGCCAAGGTGTCTTACCAATGTAAAGATAAAACTAGAAATTGTTAGGCATTTTTTTCTTCACAAAATGACTGAAAAGACTAATTGATTATCAAAATAGTTTTGTTTTTTGTTGTCAAGTTTCTGCACTAATCACAAGGGAAATGGCTGGCAAAAGTGTTTAATTCTCAGTAGAACAACAACAAAAAAAATATCTAAAAATCCATGTTCCAAACACTCACATAGTTTTGCCAACTTAGGGCTAAAAACACAACTTTCTTTCAGTAACTTTAATAACCATTTACAGTATCCTTTATAAATTCCTATCCACCACAGAGATGTAAATGATCACACATCCAATCCACAACACAATCTGAGGACACAAGGAGAGACAAAAGGGTAGACAAAAGAGGGCCATTGGCATAAAAGAGAAAGAATGAGGCTGAAAGTGTAGAAAAGGAATGAGAGACATCTAGAGAAGAGAGTTGGATCACCAAGTCTATCAATCAGAAGTGGAGCATGAGAGACTTCAGATTGCAGAAAATTATATGTGCCCTTGGGCAGATCAACAGCCTTTGTCCCTCTGAAAGAAAATGACTGTTGCATTGAAATGACTCCAAATGGCTGAATGCTATACACGGGTCATTGATGGGCTAGTGTGTGTGTGTGTGTGTGTTGGTGGAGAGCGCTGTCCTAGCCACAGGCACACAGTCTCCATCCGATTAAACAGAGCAGGACAAGGTGATCATTCACCTCCACTTGCCCTTCTAATGTCTCACACACGCGTGCAGACGCAACAACACACACACACACACACACACACACACAAACGCACACACGCGAATAGTGAAGGAAGAAGACGTGCACATGACTGGTGCCAATTACAGTTTGGAAAACATCAAGTCTTTAACATGTCAGCCATTTCAATCATTTAGCCTGTATGGGCTATTATAGGACTTGAATGGAAATTAATCTCAACACTGCTGTGATGTGCTGTACCATCTGACCTGCAGTGACAAAAAAAAAAAAAAAAACCTCCCGAGAATAAATGTGCACTTGAACCTTGAGCATCATATATCCACATCAGCTTCAATTGAGAGTACAGCTAGCTGGCTGCCACTGACTGGCTTGATGGTGGCTTAAAGTCCTCCAGGTTTTGTATCATGCCATCACTTAATGCACATTGTTTTGTATGAGCTTTCGTGATGGGTTTTAGTGTGAGTTTTACATGTTTTTTTATCATCAACTATCAACAGATTGAGAACTGAAGCCGCTCAGCCAGTTCGTAACTGTTATCAGTGCTACCACCTGAGCCGTCTCACATACACAGTGAAGAGCTTAAGCATTGAAAAGTCTTTACATACACTGCAGCGCCATTTAAAGGAATACAGATGCTGCTTTCTGAATCTGAATCATATTGAGGTGATTGTCTTTTCTCGTCAAAGACTAAAGTGTCATACAGAAAGAGCAAAACAACGGCTGGATGGGAGAATCGAGAGAATGGCGGATTCATTTTGGTGGACAGCTCTGAGATTCAGTGTGTACACAGCTACATCAATCACAACAGCAATCTGGACCCACAGTCACTGAATCCTAACTGGTAGCTGATTCACTGGTACACAAACACACGCACAATGCACTTGAAAGGCTGTAGGAAGTACATATGCAGATTCAGAGACAAATACAAACAAATGCATACCTACGGTACACAAAGAAAAACAAGCTTCATCCATTGTGTTGCTCGGGTGGTTAAGGTATAAGCAGCACACTGAAGATGTCACAGTCTCCCTGCTAATGAGAGTCGACATATTATTCCCTCCTCTGCAACACTAAGGGATGGCAGAGAGGCACTGTGCATCTCAACAACACAGACCCCGTTCGGCTGAAAACATAATTCTATCCCGGTGTGGAGAGCATGTTTGAGTCAAATTAAGTTAGATATACACACACCCACACACACTTCAGTCACCGTGCATCTCTAGAAGGTCCAGTCAAAGCAGAGAGGTGGTGAAAACTAATGATAAAACCAAAGTTGATGTCTGTAAGCTCCATTGTGTGTGTGGGCATGCGTGTGGGTGTCTTCTTCTAAATGATATGAAAGCCAGTTTGAAAGCACAGACAGGCTTGTAAGTTGAAATAGTTGCCTCCAGGCGCTGTAGTCATCCATCAATCCAAAATCACACTCACATCATAACATTTATTCAGCCTTAAAGGGAGAGAGAGAGGGAAAGAGACAGAGAAGCAGTTGAGTGAAGGGTAAGAATTGTCTTATTTTTTTTGCTAATACCAACATCTGCTATAATGTCACTTTTAAATTTTACACAAAAGATTGAACTGTTGATTCTAAACCTGAATGATTATGCGCCACATCTCCTAATTGTGGTTCACAGTGAAAGAAATTCTACTCTGCAATTAAAGCCGGGAAGCTTTTTCGGAGGAAATGAGTGAGGCGACACTTCACAGGTTTTACCTCAATATATTATTACAGCTTCTGTTAAACTGGCCACATGCTGTAATAAAAGGAAGCAGCCACATATGAAAGGAGCGCTGAAAGAGATAGAGAGGCAGCAGGAGAGAAATAGACTGGCTCCAATTCCATAAAAGTATTTTTGGTCAATCGTGATAATGAATTGGAATTTTAAAAAGTAAATGGGAACAGTAAAATTTAATAACCTTCTTCAATAAGTCTTATTTAAAACAGCACGGACATTGTGTCTTCCTACAAACAAACACCAGTGACAACACAGCAGGGACTGGGGAGTGACCTTAATAAACATAGCTACAAAAACTTTAGTTAGTCTACTATAATATATAGTATAATCTCCAAATGAGCCCAGCAGTTCACCTGATAAGCAGCAGCAAGCTAAAACACATAAGCTATGCAGCAAATAATTGTTAAAAATCATGATAATAATTTTTTGGAGCAGACAGTGAGCAGCTGATGATCATCAGCACATGAATACAAGCAGGAGACGAGTGCTGCTGTTTGTAGCAGCAGAATAAACCATCGCACAAGAGCTCAGCAGATTAGACAGGCCTAATTATATTAAGAATAAAGCAAGCTGTCACATAAATCCATGGTCCAATCCACGCATCCATCCTGTGTGCACTGGGGCCTCCTCAGAGGTTAGTCCAGCCATGAAGTCAGTTACAGGTACTCGTATTTAGTGTCATTCCACCACTGGGAACAAGTGGCCAATGTAAACAGTTATGTTTACATCCCTGAAAAGCCAGTAAGGACACCCAAAGAGACACAAGGCACCAAAATAACAACAGGATACACCATAAAAAACTCAATTCAGCCCAAAACAGTCATAATACTAAAAATTATAGTAGTCATGTTTCACCATGATCTAAGTCAACAGCATGAAAACATCATCACACACATGCAAAACAGCAACAAAAGGAAAAAAAACAAGCTCAGCCACTGCAAGAAAGTAACTTGTGATAGCAGTGAACTACACACAGAAGGACAGCCATGAGCCATGAGAGAGACGCACATTAACCATAACCTAACACCAAGCGCACAAACTCAACAGCCAAAACAATTTACTCACAATAAGGATGTTTGCACAAGCAGCCAGTACTTACAGTAACTCTGAGAGGTCGAGACCTCTGACAAATCTCAGAGAACAGTCTGCCAGGTGGACAGGAAACCAGGAGGCAACTTTTCGGGCCGACGGATGATGACCAACACATTGTTTACCTCCACAAAGCTGTTGTCCTGGAGCAACCCGCTGACGTGCCTGCTCGTTTATATTGCTGCAATATTAGCAACGTGAGCAGCAACGGTCCCAGCAAGTGCTTACAGCAAAGTCACGACTGATAAAGCTCACCTTCATTTGCAGTCTGTGGTTTGGTCTGTGTCACGTTAACAAAGCCCGTCAGCGACTTGACCATTTAACTGTGCAGTCTCCTTATTTTCCTCCTCTGTCTTCTCCTTTCTTGCTTCAAAAAAGTCGGAGCAAACAACCAAGTGAGAGTTTGCTAATGAGCAGCATCAGACCACCTGTTTAGAGTGGGTGAGCCTCGACATGTTAAAGGATGAGTTCGGTTTTTTTTCTCCTCCATTGGGATTAAACCAGGGCCTACATGTAAAAATTGTGGACTAAGTTAAGGTCATTTAAAATTATTTTTGTAGTTTGTTTTGGTAAGCAAATTTGTGGCGTTTTCTACTTGCTGAAGTTTTTTAATTAGTGTCTCAGGAAAGTAAAACTGTAACTAAAGATCACCATCATTACCAATTACTTTGATGATTTCTTTCAACAATTAATTGATTGTTTTTCTGTTTACAACATGTAAAAAAAAAAAGTTCCCAGAACCCAAAGTTCAAATAGCTTGTTTTTACACATCCAACAGTCTGTCCAAATAAAGCAGCAAATCCTCAAAATGTAAGACGCTGAAAACAGCATTTGCTGCTTGATTAAGTTTTATTTAAAAAAAAAAATTAAGGTGTTTGTCTTTTCTCGTCAGAGATTATGGTATCAGACAGGAAAGAGTCGAACAGGGACTGGGAGGGGCGATGAAGAGGAGGAAGAAGAGGAGAACAAAGAAGAAGCTGATGAGACGGAAATAGAATTGAGGGAATGGTTGATTCATTTTGGTGGACAGCTCTGAGATTCAGTGTGTACACAGAGACATCAATCACAGCAGCGTAAAAAAAGTGTAAAAGTGACACTTTGGTACTGACTATTAATATATACAATATACTGCTGGAGGAGAACTTAAAAAATTTGCAGACTTTACTCATTAGTTAAGTGTGTAAATGTGTTTTTGTGTTATTCACACACTATGACAACATTTTTCACAGGCAACAGGCAAATGTGGGCAGCTATTTCACGTTCCTCAATGACTAGTACACAGAAAAAAGACCACTGAGGCTCCTTTCACGGAGACACTGAGCACACTACGGCATAAATTTAGCCAACAATTTCTTTTCTTTCCTCTTCAAGTCTCAAGCTAACAAGAAAAGACAAATTTCTCTACCACTAATGGAAACGGACAACTGCACTGAACACTTTGAGAAAGCAGAATTGTTTTTCCCTATGGCAGAGTTAACAGGAAAAGATAACTTCAATATCTGTTGATTTGTGCTTTCACCAAGGACTTCTGTGTCAATGTTAATCTTATAAAAACAAAGCTTTTGATGTCTGGTCACTTTACATCACTGTAACTCAAAGAAGAAAAAAAAAAACAAAATCCAATCTCACTGTACATTAACCAGTGTGTATTGCCTTCTAACCTTGAGCCATTCAAGAGTAAGGTATTACATGGATAATGTGTAACTCAACAACCTTATGATGCTGAAGAGACACAAGTGAGCCTTCAGGAGACAAGGCTAAAGTGTTCAGTGCCTTATGTCAGACCTCATTTGTATCTACTGAATCCTTCAAAACATATGTTAATATTAAAATCTGCAGTGTTATTTTATAAAAATATACTTAATAATGTGCACATTTCATCTAAAGACCTACCAGAGGCTTCATGAGTGAAGGAAAATTAGGAAATTGGACACAATTACAAGCTAGGACACAGTGGGGAACCCTGCACAAGAGTGTGGCAGATCAGAGTAGAATTTGCTTTAAAGCTGTGGTATGTTTTGACATCCTTGATGTTTTTAGCTGGGCAGCTCAAGAATCAATTTTCTGACTTCAAAGAAATGGCCAAACGTGCGCCGAACAGCCTGATACTGGAGAAAAAAACGCTGGATCTTGCACATTTCTCAAGAGCCAGTGAGGAGCCTGTGAAGAGGCTGAACTGTTTTTGCACAATGTGACCCGCGTTCACCATGAAAGATAACACTGATGAAGGGTTGCCATGACACACAATAGGAGCAACGGTCCTTAACAGCAGATGTGGAAATTCACAAATCACTTTTGATTTGAATTTATTTTGAAATTCTTATTCACATATTTCATGAATGACAGTTGGGAAGTATAACAGAAGTGGACCCAACTCTGACCCATGAACATCGCACACCTCCTCTGCTCAGCTACTACCACGTCACTCTGAATTAAGATGCCGCAAGTAAAGTTGTAAAGTGAAATACAGGTCAAATTCAACCCAAACTCCTTGTGAATCTGTGTGAATAATAATTTATATGTCAAATAAACTCTGGAATAGGCCTTTAATCCTGTGCATCAGACTGGGAGGGTCTCCTACAGTGGAGTTAAATGAAGTGCAGGATCAAAGACCTGGCTGCAGCTCAGAGGCACCAGAGGAGGTTAGACCTTCAGCATGCTCTCCTCTCTCCCTTCTCTTCTCCTCTTCTGTTTAGCTGGAGTTGCAGAAGTGTCTTCTTTTTATCACCATCAGTCTCTACTTTCTCTCGTGCCTCCTTAACTCTGTTGTGATCTGTCCTTCTTTAATCTGCGCCGCTACATTCGGATTTGCTCTGAGATGCTCCCATCCCTCGCGCTCTCTCTCTCTTTCTTTTCCCTGACATCTAGTTCAAAGGAGGGGCCTCCCACTAAGTACCCCCCCCATCACCTCTCTCATCCATTTCTCTGCAGCTCTTCCCCAGTTTCCTCAGTAGGGGGTATTTAGGTTTTCCCTCTGACACTTCTCAGTCTCTCTTCATCTCTCACTCCCTTCCTCCCCTTCTCACTCGCACTTTCTCTCTTGACGATGTCCCAACTTAGCAGCCTAAATCTGAAAATGCTGTTTAAGTGTGAAACTGATGTACATCCATGGTTTTTGGTTGTTTTTGTTGTTGTTTGATCTGCATTCACATTTAAACACCTAAACTAAACCAAAGAAAAAAGAAATGAGGCAAGACAGCTTTTTGTCATTGTTATCAGTCACTGACTATCAGCTTGAAACAGGGGACAAACAGTGATCTCCTGTGTTAAAGTCTGATGTTCATTTGATTCATCCATTCACCCCGATCTCCTCCCTACATTGACTCTGTGATTCTATGACACCTAGCGTCCTCCTTTGTGCTTGTCAACATAAACATGTTGTTTTGCGGCACTTGATTGATGATTACTTATGTAACTACAGGTCATAATAAGCTGCTTGCATAACCAACTTTTTAAATGTTTTTTATTTGTAGACAGTCTCGTAGTGTATCACTTTTTTTTTTTTTTGGTCTATCCATTCTACATAAAATTTTTGAAAATCTCAGTTTTTGGGTCAGAAATGTTGGCCTAATGTATACAGAGGGACAATTTGCTTCAACAGAAGTGCTTGTTGGACAGTTGAGCAACTTCAGAAACCCCAACACTCACGCTCCTTTTCCAGCACCAGAACTGGAGAGGCTGTGTCCGACCATTTCTGTAACTTTCTAAAAACCCGAAAATCCGACATTCACACCCATTTCCTGCTGTGATTGGCCAGCTGTGTGGATGCGAGTAAGGAGCCAGGGTTTGAACTTCTTTCTCAAGGTCACTTTTTACATTCTTAACACAAACATTTCTGTCACTTTTTATGTGAACAGCCAGGTGCAACACTGAGAATGCCTGCCAGGAGCGACTGTCTTAAAATGCTCATCATTATCCCCATATTTAAACAATACTTTGTGTTCAACCTTCTTTATGACACCTGGCTTTTCACACCACCTTCAGGTGTGACTGTTTGGATCAGCGGTAAACACTTTTGCCTTCCAAGAAGTTTGGACACCACGTCATGCTGTTCGAGCGCTACCTAACACAGTCTTCACCCTTTTCTCCTTTCCTGTTCCACTCCGCCCTTCTTTTCTTTCTTCTGCTGGGTCTGCTTCAAGCAAAGGCAACATCCTGCTGAGATGATACTGCCCCTACCTCCATGCAACCCCTCAGTCCGCCTAACACACAGACACACACACACACACACACACACACAAATCTTCTCCCTCTTCATTCAGCATTTTTCTTCTAGCCTCTCTCCATTTCCCTTCACCCTTTTCCACTCTCCACTTGCTTCTTCTAAAGAGCAAAAAAAAAAAAAAAAAAAGTCAAGTGCAGCCATTCACATGTGTGTGTATGTGTGCGCACGCACACATGGAGGCAAAGAATGGATCTGGTCGATCGTCCTATTCAAACTCTTGACCTTCTCCTCCTCCTCTGAACCATTTGACCCAACTCATTATAGGAAAGTGGCGTCCAGCTACTTTGCAGTGTCAACCATAACTGCTCCCCCTGTAAGAGTTACTCACACTGAAACATGTGCAGACTCACAAAGTCAGTCTTAGCATTGGTAAGGACATATACACACACACTGGCTTACACATAGAGCGTTGCATACACAAACACACACACATTTTTGGAGTGATCCTTTGCCAACCTTGCTAAAGAAGGACAAAAGAATATGTGAACTGCGGCTAACCTCTTGTTCTTTATGTGTATGTGTGTGTGTGTGTGTGTGTGTGTGTGTGTGTGTGTGTGTGTGTGTGGTGTGTGTGGAGGGTGGCAGGAAGGGACACAATTTTAAATGTGACCCTGTATATATAGATAGATAGATAGATAGATAGATAGATAGATAGATAGATAGATAGATAGATAGATAGATAGATAGATAG
>JBBMJY010000004.1:12978544-13012716 GCA_037833715.1 Toxotes lorentzi
CTATCTATCTATCTATCTATCTATCTATCTATCTATCTATCTATCTATCTATCTATCTATCTATCTATATATATATACACCACAATCATACCAGCCAAAGAAGTGACTGTGCTGAGTGAAACTCAACAGAATAGGACTGAAAGTCTCCTACAGCACAATCCACTGTCACAACATTCCCTACTTTAGTTTACAATGCCTGCAATTAGATACAAAAACATTTTCAAACTGACATTACTGCCTACAGCAGGCAAGAGAAGCGGTAGTAAATCACTTTATACCAACTTTCGGTCTCCATGCACCTTAAAGCCGTTGCTTACTGGTGCAAAAAGTGAAGAACGTTGTATTTTGCAATATAAAAGGTACTTTGTGATGAGTACAACTCAGAAAACCATCAACCTTCCATTAAGAATTGAAGAGTCAACTCCTCCAACCTGCAAACTGGCAAGTAAAGAACTATGAATTAAGTGATGAGACAAGAAGAGATATGAGACGTTTAAGTAAGGGAACTAATAGTTTGATTTTATATTGCCGCTAAACTCAAAGTCTGAAATTCAGAGTGCTGCTTTCTCCTTTCACCATCTTATGAAGACGTACCATCCTCACTGTCAGCCAGCTCCTGTGGTTGGAGGCAGATACTGGGCGGCCTGGAGTAGCCCTGCATGGAGACAGCTGACCGGGCCTCTTGATGGTGAAGGTGATGGTTACCGGCCAGCCTCCGTGCCTCAGCTAAACTGCCGGCTGCTCCGGGGCTCTGCAGGAGTTTGCTCCTCTGCAGGGCCACGCTGTAATCTGGAGGTTTGAGGTGAGGAGGCCTGGGGAGGAGACCTCCTGGCCCACCTACTACTCCGTCTGTGAGGCCGAGATCCCCCAGAGCCAGACCCTGGTAGCCTGGAGGGGTGGGAGGAGGAGCTCGGTAACGCTCATCCTTGGCAGGGGAGGTGACACAATACACTGGATGGAGGTGTAGATCAAAAGAAAGGAGGGATGGTGCAAAGAAGGAGGGGAGTGAGGGAGGGATGAGGAGTGATGGGGGGAGGTGAAGAAGTTCCCAGAAAAGGAGGTGTGTGGGTAGTTATAATACAGGGAGGGAGAAACAAAAGAAAATAATGGAAAAATTAAAATCAATGTGATGCTTCACTAACACAGTAACTATGCATGCACCAAAACGTGTCCAAAATTAAAAGAAAACTATACAACCAATGAGATGGATGGCTGCAGCAGATACAGACAGAACCAGAGCTGCAACTAATAATTACTTTCACTGCCAGAGTGATCGATTAATCGTTCAGTTCTTAAAAATCAGAACAAATGCCCTTTATAATCTTTTAGAGTTCAAGGTGCTTGTTTTGTTTGACCTACAGTCCAAATATTAGATATTAAAATATTAGATATTAAATTTACAGCAGATGCAGAGCAAATTCTCAAATTTGAGAAGCTGGGAGCAAACACTATTTGACTTAAACGATTAATCGATTATCGGAATTCTTGTCAATTGATTTTTTTGTTTTGTTTTTTTGCTCTACTGATTGATTAAATGTCTAAAATTACAGACAGTTTTGTTATCCTTGGCTTTTAGTTTATCCTGAAACTACAGCAGGGGATCCAAAAGACCAAGTGACACTCTGGCTGATGAGGATGCTTCATAACTCCCGTCACATGCCGAGCCAACAGTGACTAGAATAAGGCCTGTTAGGGATCTTAGCCTAAGATCTAAGAAATGCCAAAGAGCAGCATTTACCAGCTGCTCACGGGAAGTCGCTGTAATGTTCAAAAAACAGCAGACTTTGGTTTACTGAACAAAAGTCTGAATTAGACCTTAAGTAAAATCTGTATTACTGTCTGACTCATGAAACTCTTCACAAACAAAGCCTTAAATGGGAAAGCCTATTTTCTACTGTAACTATCTAGACAACCCCCCCGACCCCCACACACGCCCCCCTAGAGATGTTCACCTCATGCAGTGACAGAGTTGAACACTGTCACACTGTGTTTACAGGGAATCAAACTCGCAACCTGACCCCTCACCTATCAGGCCTTTCTCTGTGCTTGATGTCACCGTTTTGTAGGCAGGGTCTGTGCTTTGCCCTCCTTCCTCGTTGGCTGGCGAGGAAGGGTGCTCCGAAGTGTTTCGCCGTTTTATCGTCCCGTAATTCCCCTCGTAGGTGTCCGACAGCGAGCTGGATGATGCCCAGCTCTGCCGTGACTGATTGGCCAGCTCTGAGGTGGAGTCTCTGGAGTGCTGCTTGGTGGCGCCCTCATTCGCCCATGCGTGACCTGCAGCCTCGACCTCAGCGATCGGTCCGGCCAGCTGTGTGTGCTTGAAGGCACCCAGGTGTGTGTGCGGGAGAGAAAGCGGGTGCCCGTGGATGCCATGGTCCCAGGGCCGACAGGAGGAGGTGGGGAGGCTCTGGAAGGAGTCGTGGGAGTTGGAGGAGCAGGACGTCCAACTGCCGCGGCCGCTGTCGGCTACGGAGTCCAGAGAGGTGTGGTCTGGGGTCAGCTCCTCCGTCGAGATGGAGGCGGTGAAGGTGGAGGCTCGTGTCACATGTCCTCGTGCTACTGATGAAGAACTAGTATAGATAAAAGAGACAGAGTGAAATAAATCACAGGGGGAAATTAGCTGTCAAACTCCTGAACATTTACACGGATCTTAGAGTTGATTAATGGGCACAGTGGGTCCAAAATGAGTGCCTTTAAGTGCACTACTATCATGATCAGAATACTATAATTGATAGTATGATGTTTTATAATTTTCTTAAGACAAAAATGCATTCTTTACCTCACTACCTGGATAGAAATGTGTGTTGTCTCAAGGTGTTTTATAGACCAGGTGGTCCATTTAACCGATGGTCATCAACACCAAAATGTCAATAAACCAGGGGTACGTGAGAAAAAGCAGTTTTTTCCGCACTTTTAATCAAGTTGTGCTGCCTTCTGACACAACTGTCACACTGTTATCTAAGAATATGATCAAAACTTAGATCAGATTCAAAATCAGGACTTCAGGACAGTGTGTATATAAATGTATACAATGTAAGTTATGTAAAATCAGTGCAAAAGAACAGGAGGTAAAAACTGATTGAAATGAAGGGATAATGCTCACGTACCAAGCCAAAAACTTTAAAAGAAAGAAACTGAGAGAGGGCAAGTGAAAGGTGTATTATAGCACAACTTTATATCAAACTGTTGAGTGGCAGTGAAAGAGGCGCTAGTCATTCTGCAATGAACTGACAATGAAGACAACAGAGGGAGCAGAGGGCACAGGGAGGAGGTCCAATAACTATAAAAAGCTATTGGCTGGAGGACATGTGGATCAGAGTCATGTCCTAACAAAAGACGATGAATGAAAACAGGTTCAAGTTCAGTGTTACACAACCTGTTGTATCTAAACAACCTTCATCTTTCAACCAAAATGGGTACTTGCTTGTGTCGAGGTGGGTTATTGAACAGATTTTCCAATTTTTTTTTTTTGTTGTTCAACCTGTTACTCTAAATGTTTAGCAATTAAAGTTTATGCCTCATCTGTACACTTACCCTTTAAAAAAAAACAAACATTTGACAGCATGATAGATCACTATGTCTGGGTTTAAGAACAACAACAACAAAAAACTTTTAAAAAGTTTTTTTCTCCTCAGCTGCTTTTCATAAACCAGCAGTTTCATTCACTGACATGGTTTTACTGGACAAACAAGCCACTCAATGAAAGAGAGTCATATTTCATAAAGCCGGGTCGGTGTTATACAGCAAGGCTGTTCAGGTAATATAATATCAGAGAAGCAGACAGATTACTTTGTCCAGTGATATTTTACAGTCCCCTCTTTATGAGACAGAATGGCCTGATCATGAAAGAACAATAAACAAACAGCAGACAATAAAAAAGGCGTGTTGTTTACTCAGCCAGATTAAAAAGCCGCCTGCCTGAAAACCGATACGTTGTTTGCGAAGAAAAGGAGGAGAGAGGAGGGCAGTAAATGCGGGATGCTAATAAAAACCTGGTGCATTTTTACAACTTCCTGTTCTCTGAGTTTTAATGAGGAAAGGACATAATTGGAATCCAGCTGGGAGAGGAAATGCAGGAGCGGCTTAAAGTAGCAGGCTGTGTGTGTGTGTGTGGTGTCTTTTTGCTCATGTTGGCTACTGGGAAGGTTTCTGATGATTATATGTTTGTCTGCATGTGTGTGTGTGTGACCTGTATGTTCGAGCCTTGAGAAAAAACATTTACAGTCAACTGTCTGGGCCACATGAATGTTTTTGTGCTATCAGATGTCCTTTAGTCAAGTTTAACCACAGTCAGATGTCATGTTACAACTCTCACACCGTTTAATTTTCAGATGAGGTATGGTTATGATAAGAGCTAACAAGGATAACCAAAAAAAAAAACCCAATAAATAAATTTAAAAGTGTTTGTACGGGTCTAGAAGAGTGAATTTGTCCAGTGCAAAAAAATCTCCATCTTGACAGATTCTTAATTTCTATAAAGTTACTGAAGCTCTATATGGACAGGATTTTTTTTTCCCTCTTGGTGGTGATTTCAATATTACCGGCACCAAGCATACTGTCTGCAACAACACCGTTTTGCAGGCAAAAGCTGACTGTAAAAAAGAATAATCGCAGAAAAGAATCGACTTTGAAAAACTCCACTGTTCAAAATCAAAAGAAACGTAGTGTTTGACACTATATTTCCAATGAAAATGAATTGACTTAATCATACATATTAGATGGACTGCTCTAAACTGTTAAAAGTGAATTACCTTGTGCTGGGCTGGTTGTAATCAGCATTTAAGCGTACATGTGTTGCTGCTGTGCTCTCAACAACTGCAGCAGCCACTGTAGTAGTAGTTGTAGCAGTAATAGTGGCACTAGTGGTGCAGGTCCTGTTGCTGCTGTTACACCGGTCTTCGGGCCCGGTAGCTGGCACTGAGTCAACAGAACAGATACTGGAGCGGGAGGAGATCTCACTGTGACTGGAGTCCGACAGGTTGTCTGCTTTGCCGGGTGGTAGGAGGGTGTAACCTGGACAGAGGAGAGGGAATATTTTAGACATCTATATTTGAAGATGTAGTAAAATACAGATCATAACAGAAGAAAAAATACAATGGAGAAGGGACAAAGACGGAAAGGACTGATGCAAAGACAGGAAGAGAAAAAATAAAGAAAAAGATAAAGTAAATAAGGAGAAATGACTTTGAATAAAGAGCTTTTTTTTTTTTTTTGTTACCTAATGCACCTTCTAGTAGCATGAAAGCAGATGATTTTACTCTGGTTGGCCATGAAGATTATTTTGATCAAAACTTTTCTGTGTCCTTTGACATCAAATACTTAAAAATAACACTGTTAACCCAGTAGGAATCAATAATACTCATCATCGTCTCTATTTCATGTACAATTGCCTTCAATAAAACTGCAACAGAACATGTGGTTTCAGAAACTGTGTGGCTGTGACCACTTCTGAAATGGGTCAAACATGTACAGAGACTCTGAACTGTGCAGAAATGACTGATAAGGACTCAGCTGGGCTCAAAGTTTAACCTTTATATTCACCTGAAACTCCAATAAATGAACATGGCAACAAAATCCTGCTTGTCACAGAAGAAAATCACATACCAAAACCTTAAATCCATTCATATCTTTTTTTTTCCAAAATCCTTTTCAAAATAAGATCTCAAAAGAAGAAGAAGATCCTTCATTTTGGCATTAAAAAGTTGAGGTGGACATACTTTCTCACCTGAACTATATTCAGTGATTTTACAAGACTTGAAAATAAAATCACAGAATTATCAAACAACAACGAGAAATGTTGGGAAAACTCTGACAAAAATCTTGAAATAGATTTGAAATAGATTTTTACTGCCTCAGAAAAGATATGCTCTCAATGTCTTTGGCTTTGAACGCTCATGGTGGAACTGAAACTCTCGTCTCTCAAGTAACACTTACTTTTGTGCACTATCACTTTAACAAGCTATATCTTGTGATAGATTCTCAATAACAAAAGTCTCTCTGAAATACCACTAACTTCCTTCAAATCACAGTTATAGGTAGATCAATCAGTGATCTCTGTCAGACAGTTTTCCTCCTGGGGTGTCTGTCCCTGCAGAGCCAAAGGAATGGGTTGGGACTGACCGACCTCTTGGCTCTCTGCTCTGCAAGTCCTTGTCTCTCATCCTGAGGTGAGGAGGGCACAGCCTCACCCGCTCCCTCCTCACCATTCAGATGTGGCCTGACTGCCATTGGCCTCTCCCTGGACTGACTTCTTTTCCTCAGTATCCTGAATGGTGACATGAGCCTCGACCTGATGGGGGACTCTGGGTGTTTTGATCTCATTAACAACTGGGGCTGGGAATGAGGTGACAGGGTCATGGGTTCCAGCCCTGGTGGACTGGGAGGGGGACCAGTCTGGACCAACGGACGCACCCCATGTGTCCCTGTCCATTTCTGTGAAGGGCTACCTGCTCTTACCTTCGGTAGCATTAGCCCTGCATCTGTTTGTGCACCTTGTATGTTCTTCTGCCTGGATCTCCCTCTCCTTTGCTCTGAAGGAAACAGACCTCTCTGAACTGCCTCTGTCTCTTCCTGCATTATATCCTCTTTTTCCTTTTCCACTACAGTTCTTTTCTTCTCCTCCTCCTCCTCCTCTGTCTGATTCTCTGTCTCCCTGCTAGTCTCCTGGCTCTGCTGGCTGGTCATCAGTAGGATCCTCTTATGGAGAAGAGCCCCACCTATGCCGTAGCTGCGCAAGCTGATGGTGCCGGCCTTTGTGCTGGCGTCGCTGGTCAGTGACGACGAAGATCCCGACAAGTTCATCTGGCTGGAGTTCTGGGACTTGACCACGCCTCCCACTGAAAGGGCGGGGAGAAAAGCCAAAGTGAGAAAAACATGAAAATAAGGGCTTCGTTTTCAATGTTAACAAGAGGATGGTTGCAAATGTAAGGCACAGGGTGCCTGTAGGATCCTCAGGAAAAATTAACTCTCTCATTTACTATGTATGGCAAAAAAAACACATGTAAAAATGTGTCACAGCAGAAGGAGATATTCTGTGCAATCCTGAAAGTTTTTAAGACAGAGAGTCACTCAGTAATATTATCATGATTGTTTCAGAGCTCTACCTGGTGGTGACTGTTTCACTAAATCTACTCTGAGGTCAAAGCTTCCATTGATAAAAGACATACAGGGTGAAAAGCACAGTTTCTGTTGCAGACCTTTACGTGGAGAGCCCTGCGGCGACACCGTGGGGCTGGAGTGAAGGGAGGAGATGGTGGAGACGGTGTCATCAGATGGTCTCTTGGTGCTCCACTCCTCTGATGAGTTCACCGGAGGTTTCTTTACCACCTGGGGAGAATTGGAGAAGTCTGGAGAAGAAAAAAAAGAGAGAGAAAGAAAAAACAGGAAAGTAAACTAACGTGAGAGTCTGTTATGAACCTGAAATGATACTGCACCAGAAATTGTAGGTGTTTTTCACTAGAGCTTTACCAGTTTGCACAAATAATTTTATATACCCAAAGTTGACTTAGGAATTTAGGTTTTAGCATGACTCTTATTTCAGTGCACTTTGTTTGACTCTTAACAGAATCTTAACAGATTGTTACTGGATGTGAACGCAATCAAACCTGCTGTTAAAATTAAACACAACTTTGTAAGACAACATATAATGATCATTCATCTCTAGTACTCACTAGGTGTGCCTATGTCCTTGGCAGTACTCTTCTTTCGTAGGGGGTTCAGTGGGACCTGGACTTGAAGGACTTGTGACACCCTGTTCTGCGTTTTCCCAGAGGGCAGAGCCGACCGCAGGGACACTGGAGACATGTCCGACTTGGTAGATCGCCTCTCACTCAAGTTCTTTGACACTACAGGCACAGGAAGAACGAAATTACTTCAAAACCCCCACCATTTCAAAATCAGCTTTCAACTGTCAACGTTTGTACTGCCTGTACACGTCCTGTTCAGTTCAGCTACTCAGTGTGAGGTATGTCAGTGGCTGGGAAATATCAGTAGGCAATAGCTTCTCAAGTGGACTCACATGATCAACATCAGCCGTGTCAGAGGTGCCCCAGAACTGCTAAGCAATATTTTGTTCAGTCTATAAACCTTTCAAAACTTACTTAAACTGGCATAAAAAGTGTAAAGCATGCAGTAGATCTGCCTTGCAGTGACCTAAAGGAAAGAATAATCACATTCGAAGCTGATAAAAATATTGTTTTAACATGTCGATGCTTTTTGCACTGTCACAGTTTTACAGTTATAATATGTGGTAACCTTTAAGAAAAGAAGATAGTTTTGTGCACATGTTCTGAGTTTGAATGGTACAGTACATACACACTGCAGTATTTGTCACATGACTGATCAGTTCCCCCTTCCCATTTTAAATACACTAGGTGGCAGTCCAAGCCAATGATACAAATGCAACCTGTGTATAGTTGTATTGTATTTATTGTATTTATCCTCCTCATTTTTTGTTTCAGATTTTTGGGTCACTCGGTAAAGTAGACTAGTGGTGGAACTGTGTTACTCACAGGTGCTGTAGGCCGGCTCACACTGCAGGGACATCATTTGGTGCTTCTCCTCGTCCGTCTCCACCGTCAGGTTGGACAGGTACTGCTTCACCTTTCTGGCCATCTGAGCGTCCTCGTACAGCTTCTTAGCATTGAGGAGCGAGCTGCGACGCACTCGCTTCTTATGGGCGCCACCCTGCACGTCCAGCATGTTGGAGTTGGTGCTGCCCTGACTCAAAGACCTGATGAGGAGGAAAGAAAGCGAGGGAGAAGAGGGAAGGAAGGAAGGAGGATAATGAGGACAGATGAAGAGGAGATGAGAGGAAGAAAACCAAGTAGGAGAAGAAAGAAGTGGATTGAAGTAAACGCGTAAACAAGATGGATAATGTGATGGAAGAAATTTAGAGAAGTGAGAGAAATGGGTGATAATGAAAGAAGAAGATGAAAGGTTGAGAAAGTTGGGGCAACAGACGATAGAGGGAGAAAAATAAAGGCGGTAAGACAGAAACAGAAGGAATGCAAATGCAAGTATAAAAAGAGGAAACAAAAGGGCAGATTGAGAGAGGGGAGGAAAGAACGGTAAACGACAATCAGTACTATCCTCTATAAAACAAACACATCCACTTTCTCATCCTCTTCCCAACCTTTCCCAACCTCTTCAACTATAAAATCTGTACATCTGTCTTTGTGTTGGAGCATAGCATTTAAAAACAGGACCATGCAGCTGGTAGGGAGGCAGCTCTCGTGGGTGTGCCATGCTATCACAGTACAGAACAGAAGAACATTCTGTCAGATGGAGGCAAAAAGGGTTAGGAAACAAAAGATGCATAGGATTCAGATATGGGGAACGTTTTGCCGGGATGCAGATATGAACAAACACCAAACCTGAGTCAAATAGCATCTGTCAACATTTCTCATGGTTTGTTTTAGTTTGCCTTTATTTGGCAGATGGGTGGGGGTTTGCCATGCAAAGATTTTAACTGAGGTTCATTCTAGACTTTTGGAAACAGCAGCAGACAACACAGTCTCACCCAAAGGTCCATAATATGCTGCATATATTGTAAATTTGAGATTGAACCTACAGTAGATGCTCGGAAATCTAAAATTATAGACCAACTTCTTTATTACCAGCCTAGTATTATTTCAAGCTACTATATGACTCAAACATACAATCTTATGTGTGCAGATTGTTAATGGGTCAATGATGGACTTCAGTATGGTTCAGCTGAATGGGCACTGCAAATGGAAGGGTTAATCACACACAAGCACAGGCAGACACACGTGAACGCTCAGGTATATTGAAGGGGGGACATGCAGAGTTTATGGTGGTAGGGATGCAGGGTGGATTGAATTTCGGCTGGTCCAGATCGAAACAGGATGAAACCGGTACCAGGACAAACTTACCCTAAACTCTTCCACCTCTTCTTCCTGCAAGCAAGAGGCGTGAAGATTGAAGCGTGACTTAAAGACAAGTTCAAGGGTCAGGGAGGAGGAGGAGGAGGAGACAAGACTATGTAGAGGTCATGCCACCACAAACAGGAAATGATTGGAGATGGGAGGACACCAGACATAGGACATCTCCCCATATCAACTTGAAAAGTGTGTGTTATGACTCTGTGCATCACGCACTCATAAAAACAGGTCCTTGTGTCACATGTAATGCAGGAACAAAAAATTGAAGTCTAAAATAACTGAAAAAGATCTTTTATGTCTTGAGCTTGTAGTATGAAGAGAGTGTCAGCAGGGGGCAGTCATGCTCTGCAGCAGTGACAGACTGTGATAAACACACACAAACGGAGTGATACAAACTACACACAGTGGTTGGTATCAATTCTCACTTCCAGTCCATCCATGCCATGTGTAACTGTGCTGTTACATCCCAGCTGAGGAATGCAATCGAAACACCAGGAGTCATGAACTGGACAGGAAGTGAATAGGAATTGATTGAACCAGACCTTGAGTGTGTGCCTGATCCTGTTGGTGAAGGATCCGAGTTGGCTGGTGGAGGTAGGTATGATGTAGTGGTTCCCTTTTTGCCCACATCTGTACTCTTCTCTAATAAAGGTGTCTTCTCTAAAAGCTAAAGCTCTTTCTGACAAGTCACAGTTTTGCTACTGTCTGGTTGATGGAAAACAGGAAGAGCTGGTTTCAAAGATAAACAAATTTTAAAGAAGATGTGGTATCACTTCTGGAGAAATAATACCACAATAAACCACTATGATTAGACTTCTTTACAGTAAATTTCATGGAGACCGTCCCATTATGTAATTAATTGTTCCTTGTGTCTTGTGACGATTTCTGAGCCATAAAACTCACTTGCAGGTTCCCAGAACTGACATTTTCTTTAAAGAAAACTCTGACATTTTCATGACATTTTGATGTTCTCCTGGCTTTCTTGGAAGACGTTTTTGGGTATGATGCTTTGGCGATACTGCTCATTAGAGCCCTTATGTGTAGGGGGACACTACAAATGATTGGCCTTGAACCAACACATAGATTCTCTTGTTTTGCCACAAAGAACAAGCCACCAAAGTAATTTGAATCATAGAATCTCATAAAAATGTACACATAGGGGCTTTAATTTCATCGCCAATGAATTAAAAAGGCTTTAAGTGAATCTTGGCTCCAACGGCAGATTTAGTCAAAGCAAAAATGCTAAATCTTCAGAGGAAATGGTTTTTAGGAGTTGTAGTATGAGAAAAACCAACCTCTGTCTGAACATGAGAGCAGGGTCCATGTTAGCGGAGGTCATCCGCACCACATGTCTGATCTCCTTGGCGATCATCCTCAGCTTCTCAAAGTTCACGAGACCGTCTACACTGGAATCATTTCCTGGCAAGACAAACACAAGTAAAGACGCACATAAACTCACCAACACTAAGTGTGAAGTCAGCTGTCAACACTGTAAAAGAGATAAATGTTTAATATTTTGGGACATTCGCAAGATGCAGTTCGCAAAAAATATTTTTAAGACGAATCTTCAAAGTAAAAATCTCTGTGTTCTGGTCTCTTTCTTGTCATTCCTCCAGGAGATCAAAGTGGCATCTTTCTTTTATACTAAGTCACGATGGGCCATTTAAGAACTTTGCAAGTTGCAGTTTCCCTTTTCATTCCTGACAAGGACATAAACATTTTTTTAAGACAAAACCTTTAAGGAGAAGTCACTTAGGGTGGTTTTGACCAGACTTGGCGAAATATGTCAAAAAGGCAAGATGGGGAAGTCTTTAGCAGAAGTAAACCCCCTGAGTGTGCCTGACATTGACCTTCCGCACAACACAGAGGAAGTAGGGAGCATCAAACTGAAAAGAATGATATTTAAAACTTCAGTCAAGTCATTTACCTTCATGTAAAAATGTAAGGTCTTTCTTGACCACTGGGAACAGTGGGATGATGGGCGGCTGCATGCTCTGGCTGCTCAGGATGTTGCGGTACTTGGCCATGTTCCTGGACGGGTCGAAGACGTCCTGCAGGTCCCCAAACAGCTTCTCGTACTTACTGGGCAACTTCTCCCATGAGCTCCGCAGCCGAGCCACGGGTGCCAAGTTCAGACCGCTATGCGAGAGAGAAAAGGGGGTGCAAGGAGAGCGTGGGGAAGCAGGGAGGCAGAGATAAATAGGTTATGGTAGGAAGAAGGGAGGGAAATGGGAGAGGCAGAAGTGAAGAAGCAGGGGAGAGAAATGAGGGTAGAGGAGCAAGACGACAAGATTATAATTTTAGTGTGAACGTTCAATACATGCATCCAAACCAAAACCGCACGCTGACATTTGCATAGTTACTACTTTTTGGTCTAACTATCTTCAATTAGCGAATCCTCCTTTTTCCAGAGCAGAGGACCCCTTGAGGCAATGCCAACTCTGAGGAGACTCATTTAAACAGCTGATAATTATGACTGGAGCAGCATTTATTTCTGCTCTCCTCTTTCATTATCTTTCCAGTTACTGTCTCCTGCTCATTTGCTCACCAACTCTACATCCCTCTGCTGCTGCTGTAACAACATTTCTGTTTCTTTCCTCACTTTTTCTCTTTTGGTAGCAATTTCTTTGTTTTTCCAGACTCTCTGTATTGCTCCTCTGTATGTTGGTGATCTGGGCCAAAGAGTGTTAATCAGTATTTAAAAGTCTTTCTTTGAGAAATATATAATTAGTTTGTCAGAGGATAGTAAAATAAGTACTAAGTAATAAGTTTGGACAATCATCGGATTGTATTTTGGGGTCAGTCTTATCAATTCTTCTGTGAGCATTAGAGATGTAGAAGGGAGCACCAAGTGACCAGGTCTGGATTTGTTTCATCTCACTGTATCTCATCATTCACTGCATCATCTCTCTCCCTTTTAAAACATCTCAACCCATACACAGCTAAATAATCTGGTGTCTTATGCATAACTGATTTTTCGTTAAGGTAGCCAAGCAGACTGTGCCCACTACAAAAAATATGGGAAACCCTGCTACTTATCTTTCTTTTACACACACACAGAGCAATGCCCCAGTCACCAGGCAGATTATGCGTCAGAGAGCCATATGTGTGAAGACATCCTGCTGTGAGGGGGAGTGTAAAGGGATGTGGAGGTCAGACTTTTACAGCAGCGAACAGAAGATCACCGTGCTGCTGAGCTCTTCAAAGTCTGAGTCCAGATCTGAAGTGGACACAGTCTTTGTCCCACATGACCCAGTGTAAAAAAAGAGGACTTCTCAAAAGAAGTCAAGAGAAAGCTGTATTGCAGAAATCACTTAATCAATCAAAATATTTTACATGTACAGTAATGTTGTAGAACTGCATCTTCATGCATTTATATTTAAGTTTATGCTACAGTAAAACTGCAGACAGTCTCCAATAATAATCTGCAGATTATCAAAGGGGAAAAGTGGGCAACTGCTCCAAGGGGCCGTGAGACCTACAGGGCCCCCAAAGGCAGATTAAAAACTGAAATTGCAAATGACCCAACATAGCCCCTGTGTTTTTATCTGAACCTGAGTTAACAGAGAGGCCCTGTTATAGTTTTTTACGAACACAGATGAATTACAGTGAGCATAAATCCCCTCTTACATAAACACATACAGCTGAACAAACACCCACACACTCACAACTGCTTGTGCAGACACAGACACACTTGCACAAGAATACACACGTATGCAGATATTGGTGTGTTTAAACACAATCACATCTCCAAGTTCAGCCAAACAAAAGGCCAGAGGGAATTAACAACAACAAACAATAAGTGTAACCGTCACTATGGGAGTGTTGTTTTAAATGGTGTAAGGTTGCAGAGACAGATTCTGTGCAGGAGAGGGAGGGAGAGGGGAGGAGGTGAAGCTGCTTCTCCTGAGGATGTGGGGAAGGAGGTGAGCGGCCAAAGCTCATTTGGAACAAAAGCTGTCAGGGGAGACTGAATAAATGCTAGCTGTCATCACAGAACAAAAATCCTGCTTTGATGCTACTACTATATTACGGCAAAATGAAGAAAATGATGAAACAATGTGTCAGCACACAATTCAGGATGCCAATATACACACACACACACACACACACACACACACACACACACACACACACACACACACACACACACACACACTCTTACACAGTTTCTACACTGAGCCCACCTGATAATGGCAAACATGGAGTTAAAGTTCTTGCACTCTCTGCAGTGCAGGGCGATCTTAATGAAGTGTTTGATGGTCTTCATCCTCTTCAGGGCATTGGGCTCCTTGAGGATCTCTGTGGCGACCCAGAAGGTCTCCTGGTTTATCACCTCCTCAAACTGTTTCAAATTGCCACTTCCCACTGAGGAGTCTAGTTTAAACAAGTCATCCACGTACCTGAGAACCACGACAAAGGAGTTACAAAAAATAAATAAATACATTTCAAATTGTGAGCATTTACATGTTTTTTTTTCAGTTCAGGAAAAAATATGATTCTGTGAAGTGATAGTCAATAAAAATGCTAAAAAAAAAAACATACTCTGTGGACTCAATGTTCCTAAATAGCTCAAAGTCTCTCATGGAGAGCTGGGCAGCGACCTCCATGGTGCTGAGCTGCAGCAGAGAGATCTGACTCTCCCTTAGGAGGTCCTGGGCATCCTCATCTGAACACAATGTCTCCGTCTCCATGTTGTTCTTCAGGTAGTACCTACAAGGCAGAGAACAGGGGAAAGAGGATAAGGATGTGGATGTTGGAACATTACTATCAAGTGATGAATGATAAATGACAATGATAAAAACATTTATTTAATAATTTATTGGTAACGACTCAGAAATCCAGCTCTTTTCATAGCTGGTCCTGCTGCTGAGTCAATCATATGAGAGTCACAATGTAATGCAATAAAGTCATTTAGAAACTATATTTCTTCTACTTCCCATGAAGTTGTTCATTTCTAAAATTATTGGATCTACCTAAACTTCTCTTGCCAATTTATAAAACCTATAACCTTGAGTAAAAGAAATCCTGCAATAAAAACAACAAAAAGACAAGTGTAATGTCTAATCTATGTCTAAGCCTTTGAGTTTAAAGAAATAGAGGGAGGATTAAGTGATGGTAATTACACAGAGTACAGGATATGCAGGATGTAAAGTACTCTGAGTCATTGATAGCATTTCTGTGATGGTAAAAAGTGTATTTTTAGAGCTGGAAAACTACAGAAGGCAGATGCTTTAATATAGGCTGCAGAGGCAGACAAGTGGGTGAACAGATCCAGTTTTTCAGCCGGCTGTAACTCTGTGCACAAAAAAAAAAAAAAAAAAAACCCAGATAAATCTCCTGAATGTTCCTCTCATTCACATGAGATAGATTGATTCCAGCCATATCTTAGCTTGGTGTAGAGAATGGAGAGAGACAGAGCGAAAGAGGATGGAGAGACTCTCTGCAAAAGAAAAGTAAGAAAGATGACAGGTACATGAATGACAGGGGAAAAAAGGGCCATTTCTCTCTAGGCCTGATCTCCAACAGTTTTCCGGGAGAACTTCCAGCAGCAGACCATCTCTTTTATCTCATTATGTGCTTCTATGTTTATAAATCTACCCCCCCCATCCCCCACTCTAATGGAGCTGTAATGTTGTCTTCTTGGAATTCAGCACCTCTGAGAACTATAGACCTACATCCCTCAGGGGCAAAGTGTTGGCATGGATGTGACTCTAAATTGCCCTTTGTTACTCTGCCAGAGGAAGAGCAGCTAACAAGACAAGATGTAAAGATGTGAGGTGAGCAGAAATTATATTTATTATATTTCGCATTCAGAAAAAAAAATTTTGAGCGCAGAACTGAAGGCTTAAAGGGCTGTATCTATAGATGTAGACATTTTGGGACTTTCCAAGAACCTGTAGGTGGTGAAGAAATAGAGAAAGTGGGAAATAAAAAAAGACAACACTTCTGCAAACTTTAGCAAAACAGGACAGGAGAGAGGAGGAGACAGTGGGAGAGAAGATGAGAAGAGAGCTGAGCTGAAGAGATGAGACAGGAGGAGAAGAAATAGATGAAAGGAAAAGAGTGGAGACAAGAAAAAAAGGAGCCCAGATGAGACGAGATAAGATGGGAAGAGGAGGAGAGGAGCGGAGAGGAGCGGAGAGGAGAGGAGATTAAATTAATGACGGACAAAGTGGTGCTAAGTAGATCTGGGTGAGGCAAAGTCACTGGAACCAAGCCATGCTAAATAGCCATCGGTGGTTTGTTGCTGTGCGTATGTGTGTGTGTTTGTGCTGAGGTTAGGATCCCTTAGGTGCATGTATATGTCTTTTGGCAGCGTGAGGAAGGCTTGCTATTGGCTTGACTTGTCCCCTGTTAGACCCTCTGTCAGTCATCAGACGCATGGAGGGAGGGAGAGACAGACAGGGTGAGATACATGGAGAGCAGCACCGCAAAGATATGTTCGCCTCCTGCTCCTGATAAATACAATTACTGCAAACTGCCCTGAATACATGCTACATGTATGTCCTGCTGACACTGCACAATGTATATATATGTATGTAAAAATATGGCCAGCATGACAGTGGATTCTAAGTGTGTAAGTAAAGTCACCAAGATAAACAATTCTTAATGGCAAATACTTTGTTATAAATAATAACCGCCATAGGACCTGTATAAAGAAAAGAGTTAAGTCCAGACATATGTATTAGAGAGTGGAGCTATCTATAGACGTTGCTTCTTCATAGCTCTACAGTTAAACCAACCATTTTCCTACCCATATCTCATAGTATGGCAGATTTTATTCCCCCTGCAGCTCAGCCATCCATCAAAAACAGAGGGAGGGTGTTACCGCAAGTGTCTTCTGAGTGACTGAGTGCGTCTCTGAATGTGCGCGACTGTGTACACGTAGTCTTCCTTCGAAAAACTGTATGTGTTTAGATGCAGAAGTACACAAAATCCATGAACACCAATATGAATGGTTGCCTAAACACAGTCTATGCATATCTTTGTATGTATGCAGTGGATGCGTGACTGTCTGTATCTGTATCTGTGTGTGCATGTGTGAGCGTGTGTATGAATAATTCCAGACGTGCCATGCTGTCTGCTGAGGCCTCCACCCCTCTGTCAGGGGCGGAGGTATTGTATTTATGCTAACCTAGTTGGGAAGGGACTGATGAGGGACCACGGGAGGCAAGGGGAGAGGGAGAAAACTGTCAAAAACTGATGCAGAAGTGGTTTTAAAGCAGACTTCATGGCTGCTGTCCAATTATCTTTCATGTCCTACTAACTTTCATCTTAAAAGGGAATGTGTCTGGCATCCAGAAGACAGTGTGATGTGCAATAAACTGGGAGGAATCTAAAAAAAACAAAATTATACACACATCATCTAAGCAGCTAAGTGTCCACCTAAGTGATGCTTAAACAGACGCTGCAGTTTGACCCTCTGGGATTTTAACATGTGATTGTGGCGCTTCAACAGCATCACATACATTTTACTGTGAACTATAAACTGATGTTTTTTAATGGGACAAACTGCAATTTGTGTTCGGCTCAGAGTAGCAACTACTAAAAACTGGGGCAGTGGTTCTGAATTCTGCTCCTCAGGACCTGGAGCCCTGCTGGGTTTTTTTTTCTCTGAGCCATTTACTCAAGGAATGATTTACACCTCTGCAAAGCTAAAGTAAGTGAATTAAGCACTTTACAGAATAGTAGCCTGTATCCCCAGGAACAGGATTGAGAACCACTGCTCAAAGAGAATTTAATCAATATACAGTACATGCACTGCACATGATCAACTCTCTGGCAGAGCTAAATTCAAAACCCGTACGGTGTGAAGTCTGGAGCCGCTGTGTTAGCAGTGATTTGGGTAAGATGTAGTCTGGGATGAAATTCATGCAGAGTACAAAGCTAGAAATCAATAAGAAACAGCTCACTGTAGTTGTGGAAAATACTAAGCACTGTTTGGCCTTCGCTAATTTGAACCAACCCACAAATAATTTGAAAAGGAACAGAAATCTCCCATGTCTCCGGGTACAAAGCACTATGGGTCATTCAAAACTTCAACAGAACGTAGGTCTATATATTAATGCTCAAACACTGTGTTATAATTTAAGTTGCTTTCTGTTCAAGATTCCCACTGTAGATTGGATGTAAGTATGTATCCATGCCTTTTTTCCATGACCAGCATGCTTCCCTGACCATGATGTTGCTTCCTGGTTTATTTAAGTATTCTTGCTTGTTGGCTTGTGTACTTCAGTTGCGCAAAGACAGAAACACGGCTACTGATAACCACTCTCTAAGACAAAGGCATGTACATCTTAAAACACATTCTGAACTACCACAAACAACCATTTGTTTAAGTCCTCAGAATCACATTTTCCAAAATATCAACATAAGAGCAGTTCGTCTGCTTCTTACCTGCCATTGAGCTGAATGCGATCAGCCAGTTTGGAGAGCTGGTCGGGCAGGCGGCGCTGTTTTATGACTCCCTCAGGGCTAACTGATACCTCACACAGGGAGTAGGTCTCGGGTGCCGCGAGGAGACCGAACTCATTGACAGTGTGGGTGACCACATCCTTGGCAGTAGTGTCCTTACTGATGATGATGTAGCAGCTCTGCTGGTCGGCCTTGAACACCCGAATCACCTGGTCTGGGATGTCTGTAAGTGGAAGAGAAAGGGATGAGGAGAGCTGTCAGCGACTCATTAAAGCTTTGTTACTCTGCCATTAAAGTCAGTTGTTAAAGTCAGTTTTCAAATGGACTTGCATGATGATGCCACACATGGCCGTAAGCATTTTTGTCTTCCAGCTACAACTCCTCTCTACATGCTTATAGTTCAATAACACTCTTTATCCTTTTTGTATTAGTGGCTGTGCATGAAATGTACATCAAAGGTTAAATTAAAACTCATTTTCTTTATGTAATAATGTTTGAGTAAGGAAGAGGGTACGGCCCATTAGCCACAGGCAGCCAAAGAGCTTTAAAACAATGAGTTATGAACACTGCACAGTGACAAGTGGAGAGGAGTCCGACAGACCAGATGAAGCTGTCATACAGCAGCAATGTGTGTGTGTGTGTGTGTGTGTGTTCTACGTGGTTTGGTTCAATCATGAACACAGAAAATGGAAAGAGATCACTAAGAAAAGGTGGCATCTGGAAAAAAAAAAAAGGTGCGTTTGACTAATGAGGTTGCACACACCTACACACACACGCGCAAACACACACACACACAGACTCTCCAGCGTCCTCATGTTTGTCAAGCTGAAAATGGTTAAGCGTGCTCAGACACAAAGTCATTACCTTCACCCTTACTAACATGGATCTCTGATCTGTCTGTAACACCGAGGGTCTTTAGGTGTGTGAGTGTGTTAAGATGATAATAACTTTATTGTCATCATTACAGCAGCAGCACAATAAACAGAAACAAATTGCTGAAGGCAAAGCCAATAACAATAAGGTTAGAGTGAATGCTGATAATCAATCACCTCTGTTTGTTTAAGGAGCTGCATCTGTAATATGTGTGTGTCACTGTGTGTATACAGGATTCACAGAGGTCACTTGTATCTTTAATATGATAAGATGTATAAATGAATGAAGTGAGGAGTTTTAGAGGGAAGTAGCATCAGTCTTGATATGAATGTACACATTTAGCTGTTGCTCTCAGTTTCTTCTCTGCAAGTTAAATTAGCATAAGCAAATTTTTGACAGGAATGTATCTGGTTTGTTTTAGGATCTTTTTTTTCTATTTACCAAATGTTCTTTCTCTATTCTGTAACTTTGCACATTTACTTAAAGGAAGTACAATATATACCTTGATTGGATATTTATAGTCTCTCATCAACTTACTGCAAACTTCTGCATTTTGATTGATTTTAACTCATTTTTGTTTTTCTGTTTTGTAGGTCCTGGTTTCTAGAATGTGGACATATTGATGTTTTGATGTTGGCAGCCTTTCTTGGTGATGAACTTAATGTGGCAGTCAAATGATTACTGAAGGTGGCATCCACAGAAACACTGAAATGCAAAGACTGCACCAGAGTTATAAGTGTGCAGCTTTCGTTCCTTCTCTTCCGTATTGCTGCAGTAGCAAAGCTCCTCTTTGTTTATGTGCAGCGGGGTGGTGAGGGTAGGCTGAGTGGAAGCTAAATGCTTTGTGTCTCATTAGCTGTGATTTGTGATTAGAGTGTGGGAAGCTCTTGGCTAAATAGCTGGCCATCATATCCGGGGTGGGGGGGGCTAATCATGTTTAATCCTCTGGGCGAGCTGCGACCTGACCTGCACACAGGAGGACGATCGCTGCCCACCCAGTCAAATATCCAATCAATTATTATCTTTAATAAGGTATTATTCATTTTCATAAACACCAGAGGATTTATTTATGAACTGAAGCCAACGAGGATTTCTACACAGGGAAAAAAAAAAAAAAAAAGAGTCTTGGGTTTTTGCAAACACAGCACTAAGGGAGGCTACACACTGCCCACAAGCCCCAGTCTCCTCCTTCTCCTCCTTCCCACTGTTTGCCGAAGCTTTTTCCAAGTCACTCCGTCATACAGTCGGAAGACATAAATCACAAGTGAAAGCATCCAGAGCAGAGGAGGGCAGGACATGATGGCTTGAGGAGCTCAGAGATAAGTGTTGTAGAGTATCTGGGGGTTAAACACCAGGACGCCAGTAAATAAACACAAAAAGGAAAATCCAAGAGTGTGTAAGATCATATTACACACTCTAATATGTGTCTTCATGTATGTAAGCCTGAAAGCCGGACTATGTACCTTTTTGGGGAAAACATAAACTTCCGCTTACAAATGAAAAATTACTTCTACCTTTTAAGATAACAATTCCAAAGTCAATTTGAAAGCCAAGCAAAATGTCCTTACTCTAATACTCATGTAGTATGTTCTCTGAAGGACAAATGTACGAGAGGAAGAAGTATAAACACACTACAAGGCCAAAACCCAGAGCTTGAAGGATGCAGTTCATGGACGCAGAGATGCAAAATGGACCGAGGAACAAAAAACCCAACAAAAGACATGTTGGAGGGAACGTTTGGGAGGAACATTTACTGAAGCACAATCAAACGGTGGCACCGAAGGTATTTATACTTACAGTACAGTCCCAGGGCTTGGCAAGCAGAAAGGAGAAAGAGAAAACACAGTGAATATGAGGGTAAGAGAGAGTGTGGGAGGCATACAAAGGGACATAGTGGTCGGAAACATCATGACAGAAAAGGAAAAAAAAGGAGGGAAGACCAGTGGAGTTTCTAGTGTATCCTTAATCTGTTCATGGGAAACCAGAGGGGAGTATGACTCATCATGTCGACACTAGAACATCTGTTTAAAATCACAGCAAGAGAGACGCAATAGGAGAGAGAGACAAGGACTGGGGAGATGGTAGAGAGGCAAAAACAAAGAACACACTGAGAGTGTGGCTTTACACAGAACCACACATATGAAGAGGCACAAAAACATGTTGCTACTTCGCAAACATTAGACAACGCATAAACAGCAGCCACTAAAAAAAAAAACACCTCTATTCTACTGCTGATTAAAGCCTCTAACACTCTCGCCTGCTGGTCTTTGATTTATTCTAACATATTCCTTTCTCTCTGTTCTATGTTTATCTTTATGTGGTATAAACACATATTCTTTCATTTGTTACAGTGAAGGACTTTGTAACCTTATTTTTAAAAGCCGTTTTCATTTCTCATTTTTAATAATCCTGTCTAATAAAGAGAGACTAGATCAGTAATAAAAAAATCAGAATATAAAATCTAATACAATCTCATAAAAGACTTAACCCAAAAAGCAACCAAAATGGCACCTTAAAACAATCCAAGAGCTGCCAGAAACTGTAAAAAAATAAATAAATAAACAGAACTAAGACCTATCCAAGTCATGAGACTGACACGTCAAGTGTTTAAAATACTAACAAACATTGCCAGCCATGTTGCTCATGTTCCCTAGTGTGGAAAGTGGAAAGGTGATATTGATGCAGCTGAACTTCCTCTGATCTGCTAATGTAATTACAGGTAGGACTTTGGAAATGTTACAAGCCCTGCAGAGCACCTGGAAAAAGGGGTTTTGTTTGAGCAGGCTGTTATATCCTCTACGATTAAATCTGATTGGAGGCCAGAATACTAAAGGAAACTTGATATAATGGTGGGTGATTAATGAGGCCTGGTTGGTGCGCGTGTGTGTTTGTTCTCAAGTACAACACAGCCACGTGTGATATATAGGTCTACAAACCGGGGAGGTGTGTGTGCCTGTGTGTTATGTGTGCGTCTCTCGGAGTGTGTGCAGCTCAATGACAAATGGGTGGTGAATAAATCAGAACCATATTCACTCTCTCACCTGCTTTCACCTTTCCACTTTCTCTTTCTTGTTCTCCCCTCACTCAGTCTTTCGTTCCCATTAACTCACACATTGACACACACGCACACATGGTCTGCTCCATGTTAGTTTAAATAATTATGGGTTCAGAAACCCATCTGACAGGAAAGGAATAAATAAGTCTCATAGTCCAGGAGGTTAATTCATGTCAGACAGACACAATTCTGCAACAGCTCTGTGACACTTCAAAAAGAAAGACCCCAGGGTGTGTGTGTGCGTGTGTTTGTATGAGAGCGGCATACACCTATGCAGGAAACTTCCCGTTGCTTGCTTTGAGAGAGTGAATGTGTGTTCCTTTGTCAGCACAAGTGAACATATGTCTCTTTGAGGAGCTTGCTTCTATTTCAAGGAACGAGAAAGATAAAAGAGGAGAGAC
The DNA here is from genome assembly GCA_037833715.1 of Toxotes lorentzi. Taxonomy (NCBI): domain Eukaryota; kingdom Metazoa; phylum Chordata; class Actinopteri; family Toxotidae; genus Toxotes; species Toxotes lorentzi. The sequence goes on from JBBMJY010000004.1 coordinate 13,001,194, forward strand.
GTTTAGTTTGTGTTCGAGACAACCAAGTGCACAATGCGCTACACTTCTCATATGGCTGCTTTATGTGATTATGCTAAAGGGTGACAGGTTGTCTGTACAGAGTCTCTCAGTACTCACTGAGCACTGGAGTCCTTCATTCCACAAGTGGCTTTCATCACCCAATGACAAACTGCTTCAGGTGAGAAGTGCTGAACTGCTTGACACCTGAAATGCTCAGCGATGTCTGAGGTCATGGAGGTCACATACAGCTGCCAGTGGGTATAATGAAAGTTGTCATTAGACAAACATGAATAAAAAAAATGATTTTTTGTTGTTTTTAGGATTTCAGGTTTTGGCGTACATGCAGTGCTTTGTAATTAGGTTGCACAAACGTGCTTTGGTTTGACCCTTTTCCTGAGGTTGTAGTTTTTTTTTTCCAAGATATGTGATCAAAAAAATGAACCAACTAACCATCCTTTAAGTTGATGATTCAATTTAGAACCTCCCTTTGGCCAGTTGGTGTGTTATGGAAAATAATTATGAAACATTGCTTCAGGCTTGGTGACACTGGAGAAGAAAGAAGAAGAAGCAGAGAAAGAAGAATTTTCCCCACCTCACAGAATCAACATTTTTCTTACCTGCGGGGTTGGAGAAGTCGAGGACGCTGGTGGCCGGCTGCAGCAGGTCAGGGCTGCTGGACGACAGGTTGCCGGGGATGGGCATGATTGCCACGCTGTGACGACACTGCTTGGTACCCACAATGCTGTCGTCCTGAGACTGACCCATGCTGCCATCACTAGAAAGGAAAGCAGGGGCGGTAGGGGAGATGAGCGATGAGGAGAAGGTTGGAGTGGGTGAAGAGGGGATGGTATAAAAAGAAAAAGGGTGTGATATTATGAGAGAGAGAAAAAGAGAGATAAACAGGGAAATTAGATCTTCTCCATCAAAGATAAACTTCACGTTCTAAAATGAACTTTCAAGCTTTTATTTTGCAGCAGTAGACATTTGCCTGAATGTTATTTTCCCCCTTGTTTTATGAGTTTTAAGCACAGGTATTAGAATGAATGTATTTCCCTTCATCTTGAGAGCATATTAGGAACACAGCTCATAACACCGTAGAAAAAAATATCAGGAGATTTAATCGAAATGTCTACTCCTGCAGAATGGCAACACAATATATCAATATCACTATGTTTGTCTTTCAATATGCAGCAGTGACACAGCTGAAATTCATCCATGGGGCGGTTTCATGAATGGCAAGAACTGATAAGGAGCATTCACAGATAAAGACACACAAGTTCACCACACACACACACACACACGCACACAACACGAGACAATGAGACTGGTATACACAAGCTCACAGAAACACTGTAAACAGAGGAACACATATGAAAAGAAACAATACGTCGTGAGTATTTTTGCTCATTCAGATGTTTTCCTGTGACTTTGCAGGTGTTTTTATTTGTCCATTTGCATTTGTGTCCCTGCTCTTAGCATCTGAATACATCTGTGTGTTAGCATTTAGCCCTCCTGTTCTTGTGTGTGCGTGTCCAGCTGTTGGCTGTATTATAAGGCTAAGCAGGACTTGAGAGACAGTAGCCTTTTCACCTGGCTCCCAGGCCCTGCTCAGGGAAATGCAAACATCAACCTTTACATTAATGGCCTCATTAGAATGCCTGAATCTGCATACATGTGGTGGAAATGACAGCTCTTTTGAGACAAACCCATGGAGTGATTCTGAATAGCCCTGCCTCAAGTGATAAATGTTGAAGGTTGAAGGCTGAAGGTTGGATAACAGCTTCTCACATAGCTGTGATAGCTTTTGCAGAACTTAATCTAAGACTTTTAGGAGCTTACACAGCTTCTAGAATTAACTTTATAAATTTAAAGTATTTCAGACTGAAAATAAACTATAAACATAATAATAAGAAAAAGGAGGAAAATACTTGCAATATGATCTGAAATCGACAGTCAAATATGTAAAGATGAATATTTAGATTTGGCGTCACTCTGCAATGGACTGTCTGAGATGGAGAGCTCACATCTAGTCCTGACTGCACACTAATTGTAGCTTCCCTTCAGGTGAATGTGTCTGTACAGTATGTACTGAACACGGTGCAGTAATGCAGGGCTTCCTCTAACACAGCTGCGTGATCCTGTAGCAAAACCCTCTGTAATCTCTGAGTCACCAGTCGAAAGGTACTGCGCCAGCAAGATAGAAGAAAGAGAGGGGAGAAAACGGTGGGGAAAAAAAGATGGAGGGACGGTTAAAAAAACAAAAAAAAAACAGACACGGTCAGATGAAGAATAGAAAAAAAAGAGATAGAAAGAAATCGGTTGATTAAATAACATGCAGTGGTGAAAAATGGAGGAAAGACAGACAAAGAAGATTTAAAAAGAGGATGATGGTTAAATTGAGCCTAATACAGATAGCATAGGGCTCAAATAAGACTAGACTGACACTGTTAGCTCTAATAAGTCTAATAATATTTACACTTGGAACAGGGGAGGTCAAAACAGAGGCCGAATGATAGCCGGTTCCAGTCCAAATGTCTCCAGAATGAAAAGCCTGAAAGTAAACTGTCAGTTATTATGCATAATGCCAGGTGTGCTGACAGTTAAACTATCTGTAGCTACAACACTCCTCTCTACTATTTAACACGGTAATAAACCGAGGTCTCGGGATATTTTCTGCAACATCCCTGCAGAATACATTTGGCTAAATAACAGAACTTCTCAAGCTTAATCCAGAAGTCCGGAAGGAAGTGGTGAACATGAATTGGAATGGAGAGTTTGATTGTGAAAATTAAAAGAAGAAACACCTTGAAATCCACAAGTTCAATCGAAATCTAGTTATGTTGCTGAAGGTCAGCTGTGCTGGTAGGTGTATGAGTGTGTGTGTGTGCTGCCGGCTGTGTTGTGCACATCTGCAGATGGACACTGAATCACATGGTTGAAGGATGGGGAGTTATACAAGAGGTCTTACCCAAACAGGCCCCTGAAGCAGCAGAGACAAACAGGAGAGAGACAACATTGAAAAGAAAAAGAAAACGAAACAAAAAAAAAAAAAACAGCAGAAGCAGAGCTCTGCTGACGTGATTCAGCTCTCGGCAGTGCGACAATGCCCGTGTATGAAAGACAAGGCCTCTGTTTCTCGCACACACTTAAAACATCACAAACACACATGGAGGTTTGACAGAATACAGACAAAGTTTGGACACACTGACACGTCTGCTGAAATAAATAAGCAGAAAAATGTCAGGAGCAAATTCACAATGCCTGCAAAGATTTATATACAAGGAAACTGAAGGATCAGTGAGGAAATCCAAATCAACCCTTTGATCTCATTCACAAAAAATACACAAGATGATCTATCTGCAAGCAACAGGAAGTATAAGGATTACTCATTGGAGCTATGTAGAAAATAATAATAACCACCTCAGCAGGATTCTCACAGACCTTTTACATCAAATTTTAATAAAAAACTGCCTTTAAGGTTGAAGAGCAGAGTGAACACGTTAAGGTGAACTTATTGATTTTAATATAAATTAAAAGAAAAACACTAACATTGCCTTTAGAGCTGCATTGATTAATCTTCAAGTCAAGTCGTTATTGGTGGTTGAATGATGCTGTGATAAACAAACACTTAATAGCATAACAGTAACTGTGATATGCATCGAAGTTAGGAACATGTAACAATATAACAAATGGCAATAGAAGATATGAGGTTGCTGTTTTATCATCATCTCACTAAATCACCTCGACTTCTGAGACAAACTGATTACAGGCTAAGACCTCTGTCTATTGCTTTCCAATCTGTGGAATGTAAATCACTTGGGTTAGTCAATATGGGATGTGTGTAAAGGTGGATGCACGGGCCTGGACATCTTAATTTTGCAGAGAAACGACTTGTTTATTGTCAGTGTGTCCTTGTCAAATAAAATCCTGGTCTGAAGTGGAGCGCAATGTCAGCCAAGAACGGAAAGAAGCAGCAGCAGAGACAGTGGGTTTGTGTGAGTATGAAGGCTGGGCAAAGGCATCTGAGTAGCATTTTAAATTGTTAAACAAGATTATTTTCCTTAATTTAACTTGCCAAATCATCGGCTGACTAGATTTTAAAAGTGAGCAAAAGCACTGAAAAAGTGGCCATTGTGAAAGAGAGACTGTACCATAGCAACAGTGGTCACAGGTTGCATCCTTGTGAGAGCTAATGTGTCCTTAAAATGACAGTGAATCCTGTGTGTGTGTGTGTGTACTTCAAACTGTGCAGTACCTTACATTCTGCTGTCCTGAGAACAGCCTGTACCTTTTGTACACACACATCCATTGGAGAAATTTGCAACACAGCCTCAAATTTTCATCCTACAACAGGCACTGATGGATCTCGATTGACCCAAATCACCCGTCTCATCTCCAGTCCCTTTAATCAGCAATCAATTCCTTTGAATCAAAGAGTGGTTTCAATGCTGCCAACTAGCAAAATAAAAAGCAATGAAAGCCCTTGTTTGGTCGATAAATAGAACGCAGTGGAGAGCTTTTTGGAAGCTGTGCAGTCAGCTCAATGGCTGTGTGATAGAGTATTGCGTTATGAGACAGAGCACAATCAGTTTTCATGCAAACTGTGTGGCTTTGTGAACATAATCACTACGGAGACAGTGCGATAGAGAAGTGAGGGGATGTGGATTCGCATGGCAGTGCCTGTGCAAGTGTGTGTGTGTGTGTGTGAGTTTTTACGGCGCGTGAGTTAGCTCTGTAATTGACAGGGAGAGAACAGCAACTTCTCTCTGCAGCAGTATGGAGTTTAATGAAATGAAATCAAGTCTGTATCAGTCCGTTATGGGTGGAATACTGAATGTAAGCCTCCACTGCACAATTGCTTTCAATTGCTCCAGATGCTATGGCTCGACGGACTTGCATACCGTTACCTATTACTGTGTGCCACCACTTTCCAAAAATGTAGGTAAGCATTATAGTTGGGTGAAATTGCTCATGCAAACCATGAGAGAAGGCAGAGATGTGCTTCTCCGTTGCTTCGTGAGGTGCAATAAGCAGCTCAGTTCAGTCGGAAAGCTAGCAGCTTAGATTTCTGCTCACGCCTCCAATATTTCCTGTCTGCAGATGGTCACAGCTTGCTACAATACCGATGCAGACACAGTAGACAGATCCAGTCAGAGAGGACTGTGGCCTGGGCCTCTTCATGGAAGAGGTCTCAGATTCAGATTTGCGAAGTAGAGTGTAAATTCACATGGACTCACATTACTCATCTTTTAAAGCCCTCCCATCAATCTCTGTGACTTTCATGCCACGTTGTGCTTATAGCTCATTATCTGACCATATTTTAGGTCAACATCTAAAATTGTCTTCAAAATTCTGTGGTGTGTATGGGCATGTAGTTTTAGCTGTGACTGAGACACAGCTCAGACATGCCATATCGGATTGGTAAAAAAGATTTAATGATATGTTGTTTTCTTTCACCAATTCATGTCTTATACTGCATACTTGTATGGACATAATTAAAAAAAACACACTGTAAAGCTGTCTGTAAAGATACAGACAGCAGTGCTGACATAAATCCTCTTACCTGAATGGTTTGGGTGGCAGTATACTGAAGCGCGTCTTCTCTAGCATCTTCCTGATCTTGTTCCGTCCTCCTGACACAGTGTTGGCCTTCATTTTCCTGGTGGCCTTGTGGTCTGTAGGGAACTCCATGTCTCCAGGAAGGTCAGGGATAGAGAAACGATTGCCTTTCTTCTCCTGGATTTTGGGAATGTGAGGGCCGCCATTCTTCTTCTCGTGCACAATCCTGCTAAGGAGCTCTTTGAAGACTAGGTTGACAGAGAAAGACAGAGAGGAGGATGAGGATTGGCAATCATCTCAAATGATTAACACTGATATGAACTGAAGTGGATTTTGGAGCACTATGTGAATTAGTGCGCGAGTACAAATACTCTGACTTCACTCACCAAATATGTTGGTTTTGACTGTGAGAGAGAGATGTGTGTTGTTTCTCAGGATGTCAACAGCTTTGGAGAAGGAGATGTTCTCAAAGTTCTGACCATTGATCTCCATGATCTGAAATGAGGAAGATGTTAAGACAAACTTACAGCAGAGCTGAATCAAAACTGATTGAGGCACAGCGACCATACACCGGTAGACGGGGGCCTGTGCAGGGATTACAAAACACTTCACCTTATGGGAACAATAAAATTCTCCTGAAAACAACAAACATTTAGAGGAAGTATGCAGTGCAGTGTGGATATTGACCAGCATAGTTTAACCACTATTGTTTCACATCACCTTTAAAAAAGATGAATCTCTAGTTTGCAGTAATCAACAAGCAGCCAGTAAACTTGCTGTATAAATAGGAAAATTGACCTGCATCAAATAATTTAGAGTAGGAACATGGATAAAGTTGTACACTGTGGCAGTTAGAGAGACCGCCCCATAACAAAACAGAACTACTTTGATATATTTAACTGTTAAACTGTGACAAGAGAAATCACACAAGCTCTAGACTGAAGACAGTAAATACACAAAAACAAAGTTCTAACGAGCAAGGATCACATATTTTGAGGGCAGTCAATATTGCTTTTTGAAGAAAGGTTGCCTCTGATCTGTTGCCCCTGTTCCAAAAGCCAAAAGTGTGTTGTTGTGATGTTTGTGATCTTCAGGTTGTTGTTGTGCTAAAAAACAATAAAGCAGGTCATCTTCTCCCACGCTCCTGCTCCTGAAAAGCACTGAAAGGTGCTGTCAACACCATGCCTCACAGTGGGGATGCTATTAGGTTGGAGGTGATTGGTATACGTATTCCTATGGTAGAGAACTTTGCAATTTTTGTCTCATCAGACCAAACAATCTTCTCTCAGGCTCTCAGGGGTCCATGATGCAGGTGTTATTCCAGTGTCTTTCAGAATCTTCCTTTTCACAATGAAGAGGCCCATAGTAGAGTTAACCAACTTAATCTCTGAGGTGTACGGTTTTTTTTTGGACTTCATAGCTTGGTTTTTGGTCACAGTTGAACCCAATAAAGGCAGGTGTGTGCCTTGCAAACATGCCACACATAGAGACACCTCAAGCTCAAGCTGGAGTTATTTCATAAGGTAAAAGTTTAATAAAATTGCAAAAAAATGTCTGAACATGTATTACACGTTCACTGCTGCATGCAGTTTAGAAGCCCAAACATTCACCTGCAGATCTACGGGAAGATTTATTTTTTTTTTTTAATGTAATCACACACGCATTCAGTTTAGCCAAACTATCACATCTGGGGCTAAGAATAATACTGCTGACTTTGTGACCCCAGGACTGATACGATGGGACTGATACGATGAGACTTTACAACATAAAACCAGCCAAAGTAGTTATATGTCTACACTTCTCTTGTGAAGATGAATCAGCTCTAGACATCTACCATGAGAATGCAACTGTCTGGATGTGGAAGCTCTGTTATGTCCAACATTACATACTATGAGTCATTTGTGCATATTTTTCCACCTGTGTCCAGTAATTCATTTGAAACAAGTCTATACATCTGAGAAGTGTTTGGATGCAGAGCCCTGATGGTTCCCATTCATTCAAACCCAGAGATGCTAGGATAGTGATGTAGTAATACTCTGAATCCTGACAGCTGCATCGTCCTCTAATAACAATACAGATCACCCCTTTCACAGGCTTCTCAGGCTGAAACATAGATGTACTGAATAAATGCTTTTCTCTCTAAACGAAAAATAACTAGAGCACTAAATTGCTCATTGTTTGCAACCACAGGTACTCGAACTGTAACAATGCAGCCAGCATTTTTTAAATCTTCTTTTTATTAGGGATACAAAAATAGTTACAGAATTATAGATTTTAAATTATTTTCCACTGTTGTTTTGACTGGATTTATTCTACCTATCAATGATAAAGGCAGTGAGTTCCACCTGTGGAAGTCTGCCTTGACCTGGGTGACCAAGGGAAATTAGCAGAATAGAGAGAGGGTAAAGTACGGGTCACGCTGATCCCTGGATATTTAAACACTGACGAGTGGAGTTCAAAAGGATTATCAGACTGTTTAAGGAACAAAGCCAGTGAAGTTATAGGACAGGATTCACTTTTAATGAAGATTCACTTTATAACCTGAAAATGAGCCTGTCTCGGCCACATGTTTTATTGCTTTGCATGGCTTTAATAGCGAAAGCTTCACAATTCTGAGGGAAGGAAGTCATTTCTGACAAAGATTCAGATTCATAAAGGGAAGATGGTTTGGCTGCACTGATGGTTGCTGGGTCAGAAATAAGCATGCCGGTGGAATCCTTAATTGGAGGGATCAATCCAGAGGTAGCCTGTCGTTTCAGTTGATAGCCTAATAGTCTGCTCGACTTGTCGTCATATTCATAATAATTAACGCAAGAGTGTAGTAGAAGGCGTTCCGAGTCCATTATTGTAATAAGGTCAACCTCTGCCTGCAAACCGAGCTGCCGCTTCAGCAAGCTCGGAGTTTGACTGATTGCATTTTGTCGGTCTGTATATAGTATTTTAGTCATTAGCTTTTGCAACTTTTGCTGAAAAGGAAATAATTTGCCCATGCAGATATGCTTTGGGTTACTGACATAGTAATGAAGAAGAGACAGGATCATTTTTGTTGATAGCAATAAAGTTTGCAATTGAGGATGAGAAAAAGACATTGAATGCCTCGTCAGGCGATTAAACCTCGAGTCAGTGTCAAAATACAGACAGCGCTGTATCATATCATATCATATTGTACCATACTGCTTTACAGCACATGATGTTGCATAATGTCTTCTCACCTGATCTCCCCGTTTGAGTCCTGCCTCAGCAGCCTTGCTCCCTTCCTCCACTGACTCCACAAAGATGCCGAATCCTCTCTCGCTGCCGCCCTGCACGCTGAAGTAGAGCGGTGACTCCCTGGATGCCTTCTGCAGAGTGATCTGTCTCCACTTTGCCTTGGCTGCACATGCTATGTTCAGCAGCCGCAAATGGCCCTTCATTTTCTGACGAGGAAGGAAAATGGGAAAATGATGATTCTGAGCAGTACTGCATTTCCAAAGGTGAGCAATGTAGTTTGGGATGTAAAAACAACTAGCAAAAGTAATCATGTGGTAAATGCTTAAGCAGTTTTCTTTTTGTATGAGATTACATAGGATAACAAAATAATAGTTTGATCTAAGCCATTATTCTGACAAGATATCAAGTGTAGGAGTGTTTTGTAGATTCTTGCTATTTGAAGTCATTTTAATAGAGTAATACAATTTTATCTGAAGTAGAGGTGAGAGGCTTTGCTACGGTTACAATGAGTCTTTCTAGAAATAATATACAGTGTTCTAGAGATTCAAGGAAAAAAAAGCAGACAATAAACGTTAGTGAATAATGTACCAAGTGAACAAAGCTAAGTAAAAAGAGTCAACATAAAAGATAAACTCAATTACAGCTCAAATGCACTGAAGTAAAAACTAAGCATAGATTGATCAGAACTTACGGTTGCTTCTAGATGTTTCTCAAAGTCCTCCAGAAAGCGTGTCATAGCTGTGTCACCTTCAAAGTCATTGAAGTGGTTGTTGACCCACAGCAACACTATTCTTGTAACCTGTTAGACACAATGAGAGCTTTATTTAGCAGAGGCACAAAACTTACACTTACATTCACACAGTTCCTGTAACAATTTATTTTCACTCCCCAATTTTTCAAAGACAATGCATTATTCAAATATGACCTGCTTGGAGGAGAAATTTGTTGAGTGCTCTTGAGGAATGTTTGTACTGTAGGTGTTGGGCCAGAGGTGATTTTAACAGCATTTCAGGCCCCGAGGAGCTGGTCGGGATTCTAAGTATTGCTCAAGGACATGTTAGAACACTAAGTTCTTGATAACATGAATACTTGTGCAGTGCAAACAAAATAATGACCATGTGCACGGCTGCAGAGAAAATGTTTAACCTGTGGTTGGTGGTTTAATTCTGTCCAACAATGATTAGAAGAAAATTTTAAAGCAAAGAGCACTCAGAAACAATCATGCCTGCAAGTTTACACTGGTGGTAACATTGTTCTAACCTTTGCAAAAGGTCAGAGCGGCAACCAATACATCAACACAGAGAATCAATCAATGTCCACTTCCCACTCTGTCTTTGGTTTTTCATGCCCTCTCTTTTCCTCTCTTTCCATATTTTGTTATTTTCTCCCTGCTCATCCTGTACAGGATTAGATCCTGTTTAATGGAGCTGAAGATTATAAATCTGAATGACAACCACATAAAGACTATTGACTGTACAAGACTAATCTTGGTTTAAAGCGGTTATGGACAATGGGAGTGTCAGGCATGAACAAATCGCAGCTGGGCTCAAGGACAGTTGAGCTGACTGAACTTGTATTGATCGGCATGCGAGCAGCACAACACATGAATTTTTATCAACAAGCATGAATACAAAACATTAGGAGTGCTGATAGGCGCATAAGGAGAGCCATTTAAAACTGCACACATAAAATAGTACAGAATGGATGAGTATGCACAGTCCTCGCTTCAAATGCATACTCAATTTTTCTACCCTGCAATGTTCACTCACATAGAAACATGCACATCCCAGCCAACTAAACCACTTTGATGTCCACTGTCACCCCAGCACACACAAACTCAAAAGTACAGACACACATACAAATCTTGCCGATCCACACGCACACAAAAACTTTCCAAACTTTTACTTCATTATGTATTTAAGACAACTGACCACACATACACATAAGTTTGTCTTGCTCTCCTTGTGAAGATCCTTACTGACAATAATGCATTCCCTAGCTCCCCGCCCTCACCCTAACCTAAAGATAATTCTAAACCTTCAAACAGCCCTATGAAGTATGGAGGACTGACCAAAATGTCCTCACTACAAGGATTTAAAACTGATCTTGGTCCATACAAAGACAGCAACACAAAGCCACACACACACAGATAGACACACACAAACTCACCGTGTCCCGGAGGCTGTCCATCTGGAACCACTCCAGCAGTTTCTTGCCGACCTCCATGGGACTTGACAGGAAGGTCCTGTAGGTCAGCAGGAAGTCTTCGATGTAGGTGGGGTCCACCACCGATGGTTCCTCCACCAGGTGCATGATCAGGCGCTCCGGGGTTCCCTAGGGTGAAAAATAAACACACATAAGGATGCAAAGAGAAAAACATACGGTGCACAGTCATACATGCACAAGTAAGACAGCTGAAATGACACAAGGGCAAATATATGTGTGTCTGTATAGAATATGTATTCTATACAGACACACACACACACACACACAGGCATTCAAAGAAAACACACACACAACCTCACAGACACACACACACTGAGGCAAATAGCAGACACAGGAGTACACGCACACCGATTTGAATAAATTATGTCAACATTAATAATACAAGTGACAAGGACATAAACTATAAAGATGCAGCTACTGAACTAAAGTGTCACTCATCCATCAATAAAATAAAGGCACACACACACACACACACACACACACACACACACACACACACACACACACACACACACACACACACACACA
>JBBMJY010000004.1:13012816-13029669 GCA_037833715.1 Toxotes lorentzi
ACACACACACACACACACACACACACACACACACACACACACACACACACACACACACACACACACACACACAACAGTTCTACAAGAGCACACTCAAGCTTTTGTTGTTGCAGAGGTATCGCTGCTGTGGATTTGCATGGGACTGAATACATGTAACATCTGGGACTACATTCTCAATTTCTATGTCCAGCAGAATTTTGATTCTGCCAACAGTATTCTGCCAGATATACAATGTCCAAGACTCTCTACTCTCCTGTTTTCAAGTTTCTTGATGTGACCAGAGTAGAGGGCTTAGGGGGAAACGATTCATCTGACAGGGAACAGAAACTAGAAAGACATCCACTTTTGTCTGACACAAAAAGAACAAAGCCAAAACAGAAGCGGAAATGCTAACACTTGTGAATTGACTCATCTCCACTGGATGTCTTTTGGAGCCAACAGCCTTCCTTGGAGTGGCAGCCTAAAGAATCATTCAGCCCCATTATCCAATCAATACCTGGCTACCTCGGGAGGCTTGGGAAAAGGATCAAAAGGCCTTGGAGCGCACTGCAATGTACTGTACAAGAAAATGCTCTGGCAAACACTAATAGTGCTAACGGGGCCTCTCAACGATCAACTAAGAACAGAACAGCTGCATTGATGTTTTTGCAAGATACTGTGTATGAGGGCACAGTCGATTCATAATGAGGTAGTACTCAAATCAATCCAAGGCATTTCAGTGTATGTAGCACATAATAATGAAAAAACAGTGATGGCCTGATTTTCTGATTTACGTTTGAACTGCATCCGGCATCCCCTCATGCTTCGTAGGACCAAAATGCTTTCTTGAACACTGATTGAACTCTAACAACACGACTTTAAAATCACTGACCTTGATGACAATGTGTCCCTTTCTGGTCCCGCTGCGGTCAAGCTCACGGTGCTCCTTCACCATCACAATCTCCCCCTCCTCCTCCACCTTGTGCGTGTTCTTCTCCACATGGTTGAGGATGCGCCAGTAGTCCTCCTGGGCGATGCAGACGAACTGGTCGAGGATGACATGGGGACAGCGCGTGAACTTGTAGTAGAGCATAACGCTGCTCTGCACCACAGTTGGGTACTCACACAACAGCACAGAAGAAACATGATGGTCGGCAGAGAGAGGCATGGGAGGGAACGACGGATGAAGGAAGGTCCAACAACTCTATTTCTCACACTAACCAAACTTGATCAAATAATGTTCAGCATAGTGGTCCAAAATCCTCTCAGCTAGTCATTTTGCAGAACACCGGATTTCTGTTAAATCACACTGAACAGAAAGTGCAAAGACATAACTCTTCACTACCCCACAGCACTGCCACTTGATGCGCTTCCCTTAACTAAATCATCAGTTTCTGCAACTGCCTCACGAAGCTCTACCTCTGCAACTTCCTGTATGTCTGAAGACAGGAAATGATGTGTGCATTGGAGGAACTGGGCAGTGTGGACAGAGTTACAGGCTTGGCTTCCCTTACCTTTATGAATTCATTAACATCACATCTCAGCTCTATATTAAGCCTGGGTTTCTGTGTACATTCTGTCAATGTACATAATAGGCCTGAGATATTGATAACCAAGATTCTATATTTTAGGTTTTCTAAAATGAATGCTTTTATTCACTAATGACTGAAAGGTAAAAATGAACATATCTAAATTCAGATGTGCAAGTATTTAGTTGTGGTTGCAAACCTCTATTCTTTAGTCAGAAGAAGACAGCACAAGACTGTACTTTGCGATTCTTGCGAGTTTTGCATAACAAGGTTAAGTAGGGCAAGGCTGAAAAGAAAACACACATCCTTCTTGTAATTATCAAGGCGTAACTTTGGAAATGTCAGACTATATTTGCTCACAAAAATAATTTCAGCTTTGTTTCCGATTGCACCATGACACACACTGGAGTCGACCAAATGTCAGCAAAGCAAAGATGTTTGTTTTCAAGGGAAATATGTCAGTCATTAAATGCCATAAGTCTTTTTTTCACAGGTTGTCTGGGTCCTTTTGTCACCAGATATATTGAGGCAGTAAATGCACATTGTCTTCTACGCAGTTCAACAATCAATGAGTGCTTTCTTTTTTTTGAGCCTTTTTTTTTTTTTTTACCTGACAGTCGTCCCCCTTGGTGCGAACCTCTCCGTTCATGTACTGTTTGTCCAGTGAGGGTGAGATCCCAAAGCTGTTGCCCATACAAAGACTCTCCGGTCTTCCGTCTGGGTGGCTGATTTCAACTGCCCCATTCAGGATAACATACCAGAGATCCAGCTGCAGACAGGTGCACAGAGACAATGTCATCAAAATAATCAAACATGCAGTATCAAACATGCAGTTTTTGGTCTGCAGAGATTCTACTACCAATATTAAAGCTCTCTTCTGTGTCTTGTTATTGCCTTTTGTACATTGCACATCCAGGTGTATTTGAAACTACTCTTATGTATTAACAGGGTAGCAGACACAACTGGGGTTGGCACATAAACAACAGAACCAAAATATATAATGATTTCACTGTGGATTGACAAATAATCATATTTCAAAGAGCAGACACTGGATATTAGTGTAGTGTCATACAGCTGGTATGTTTGAAGGCTCTGGAAGTAGTGCAACTATCCAAGCAATAGACCTGTACAAGTGCACAAGAATGACTGTTAAAATGGCTATATTTTACCAGTTGACATTTAGCATAGTGTGAGCATAATGTGCGTCGTGTGAGGTATGATGGTCGTGGTGAAGAGGTATTGTGTCTCTAGTGGTGGCTTTTGAAAAGGAGATGCTGGCAGGCATAATATAACAAGCCATTCATCCTGAGTGTGAACGGCTGAATGGAGGGAGGGTGAACGAGCCCTGGGCTCCCTCCGCTACCATAACTGAGATTTCCTCCTCATTGCCTTTTTGTTCTCCCACTGTTTCTCACCGAGCAAATCTCCAGTTCTCTCACTGCTTCTTTCTCTCCCCATTAGGCTCTCTTTTTTTCCAGTCAGCCTGTCACTCTACTTCTTCCACAGCAATGATGAAATGCTATGAATGTTAGGAATTTATATCATGAACTTTTCCTGAGGCCTGCAAAGGTAAGTAAACCATTATTTGTCAAGTTTTTAGTCTTCAAATTAAATGGTGAGTAAAGAAACTTGCTGGTTTCACTCTTCACTTTAACTCTGACGGTCCCTTGTTGGCTCCCTTTTCTTCCACTTTCTCTTCCAATCTGTACTCTGAAGCACTTTACCTCTCTTGTTAGACCACTTTATCTTTTTTATTTTCCTTTCCCTCTCTCACTCACTTAGCAGATTCGTGTTCACTTGTGAGAGGAGCCAAGTGCTTCTCTTTGACCTTCAACACCAGTCCACAGAGAGACGGCGGAGTTGAAGAGACCTGTCCATCAACTGACTCGAGACAAACAGCGTGGAGCCACATACACACAATGTGCACTGCCTATTAATGGATACACAAACTAACATGTGTGTGTATGCTTTCGTTCATCCTTCCGAGCTTGGCGGCCGGAAGTCCATTGTCATTTATCACCCTGTCGGTTCTAATGCTGCTGTGTGTAACCAAACAGCCACGACAGAGTACCCATTTCTCAGGCATGTAACTTAATTAATTAACTGTGCAGCAGCTCAAGTGATTGACGGAGCTTTCACTCTGCAGTGACTTCGCATATACCAGTTTCTGCATTTGAATTAGCTTCGGAGGATGTTAAAGGTGTCAATACATGTATGTGCTCTTTTTTTCAATTGTATGGTTCTATATCCACTTGTGCATTTTTGTGAGCTCTTCCTTCCATATCTTTTCTTTGTTTTCCACTTTATGTACATTTTTCAGTTTACCCATGCTGGTCTACTGGGATCCACTTCATGTTTGTTTGCTTTTGTGCGTTTTTGTGTGCGTTTTTTTTGGTTTTTTGTTTTTTTTGAAAGGTTACATTACTGTTTTGCAGATTAAGGAAAGACCAATTTAAAATGTCTTAACTGTAACTATATTAATGACCAAATTAAGAATCAGCAAGCCAGCCTACACATCTTGTGTCTGAATGAATACAGATAATTATAGATTAAAAAAACAAAACAAATTTGCATATCATAATTACCCTTTTAGTGATTAATCTAAGTGGGACATGGAGGAAAAGAGGACAGTAACATGAAATAATATTATCTTTAATTTCTGCACAAGCACTACTTTTAATACTTCTTGAAGCCTTAAATTCATAACATTCATTTCAAAACTTTCTTAGACTTTTATATAACATTTACATGAACTGTTGTACACTTCAGTTTACAGAAATTTGGTTGTGTTATTAGTTCATTCATACCTCCTGCTTGTCGTGCAGTATGACTGTGCCAGCCTGCTCCACCACCTCGAACACCATAACACTACACAAGTCCCTCCTCACAGACATGGTCATGTTGGCGAAGGCAGGCAGCTGGTGCATGAACTCCAGTAATTGCTCTATTTGGCACAAGAAGTGAGAAGGAGAGAGAAGAAAGCAGATGAAAAAAGAAGAAGAAAAAGAAATAGAAAAACATGAAAAATGAAAAAAGCGAATATCGATGTGTGCAGGTAAAACACTCATATACATTGATTTTTTCCACCGACAAATAGCAGCATTCCTGAAACAAACCATGGACTTGCAATGGCCCCTTCTGAAAGCAAGTCTTGCTCACATAAACCACCAGGGCTACTGTCAATTCAAATAAAAAGAAAAAAACACCTTTGGAAAATGTGAAAATAGAAGCCCAGAGGCTTTCAGGCTTTGATATTACTGTTTATCATGTTATATGCTATACACTTTTATGCTATTCATCTATATCCATTTACCAATCAACCTGTGACCTGTCATAAACCAAAGCAAGCATCATTATGACATAAAGAAAACCAAATGTCATAAATGCAACACAACAAATCACCTGTTATCTTAAGTGTTTTCACTCTAAGCTAATGGCCATTTTGCTTAAAACCAGAGGATGTAAAGATGTATCATGCCTGCTGAGGAATTTTCACATTCTGTTCCCTCCCTACTGAGCCTCTGTCTTCCTCCTCTGCACTGTGGCTGAGAACAAAGTGACCTAGCTCCAACCTGCACACCATGCAGGCTGGCTCAGCAGCTCCCTTTTATTTACCCTGCTGTTATCGCCTCTGTCATTTCCTCTCCATCTCTTTCATTCTTGGATTTGGTCTTTACAAAATGGCTCCAACAGTCATTGTATGTTAAGTCATTCTTAGAAGTAATTCTTAGTTTCTCAGATGGGGGGGAAAAAAAATGAATCAAATGACTTCCAGGAAGTCTCTGGATAGGACACATAAACTGAGTTGTTAAAATAAAATGAGCAAAACTGAACTCAAGCAAACTTAGAAAAATAGATTTAGCTATTTAAATTGTTCAGATACTATCTGAGTCGGGGTTGAACTTGGGTCAGACACGTCCTCCCCTGAACTTCGCTCTCACTCTTTCCTCTGAATGAGCGGTGAGTGTAACCAGTCAGTGGAGAAGGCCAGCCTCCCAGCAGGCACACAGCAGGCCATGCCTTACAACTTCTCTCAGCTCTCTGATGTGGTCACCTTCTCCTCCAGGACCCCACTGGGTCCCGCTAATGAGGTCGTCTCTCTGATTGCCTGCTTAAAAATACACACCGAAAGGGCACTGATGTTTAGAGACCACTGCAAGGGGTCTTTTCGTGAGGCACTGGGGCATTGGGGCCCCTGTGTGTGCTTACTGAATGATAGATGGTATCCGTGAGGGCTGGATCTCATGAACATCGAGACCAAAAATAGAATCTGAGAGTGCTCAGGTCCAGCAAAGGAGGATGTGACATGCATTTAAATGACCTTTTCGTTTTGGTTCGGTCAGTTTAGATTCGACATGTAAAGTTTGCTATTGACTGGTTGATTTAAGAGCCATAACTGTTACCTTTTCAAGAAAATGTAAATGTGTTTGAAATAACAACAGAAATAATGTTTTAATGGAATTTAAAGACATGTTAAACAGAAGAAGACTTGATTATGAGCAGCGCAGTTATACTGACCAATGTCGTCATCGTTGCGGTCGGCTGGGTCTTTTTCCAGACACTCTCGGACCAGATCTCGCCCCAGAAGAGTGTCCGAAGCTCTCTCCAGGTCCTCATCCTCCTCCTCCTCTTCCTCACTGTCCACCGCAGCCTCTGGAAGTCCAGACAGGTCCACATCTCCCAGCTCACTCTCTGTGGCCTGGAGCAAACACAACGGAGAAGGCAGAACATGGGCTTGTAAAGTAACCGTAGCAGGATGGAGGGATGAAGTCTAAGAAAAGGGACTGATTTGATTGACAATGTTTAAAAGAAAAATAATTCAGCTTTTTAAAAAAAAGTGCATCTTATGGATTTTCATGAAATTTCATCCAAGCCTCAGCCTAAATTCCAGAAATGAATGTGACCTAGAAATTAATAATGGAGCAACGACGTGTACCATGACGAGAAGTTTTGCAGTGCAATAGTATAAGTTCTGGAATTTAGTTTCTGGCAGGACTATATGAGTGTATTCAGTTCCATTACAGGACAGTTTGGACATAATGATCAATTCTGTTTAATTACAGAGATATCAAAGGTGCAGGACAACAACCAGCCCTACTCAAAGTTGTGCAAAAAGGAATTCTGAGCAACATAAATGCAACCAAATGCAAAGTGATAATCTTTAACCATCAGACATTTCCTAATATTTTGTTGAAGATCCTACAGTACCTACTCTTCTGAGAGAGAGTAACATGATATTTTTGGAAAAAAAAAATCTAACAGCTGTATTTCATTTCTCCCCTTTATTTCATGAGGATTTGCAGTGCTGCATCATCCACACACAACAAGATGAAGAGTAACCTTGGAATGAGCAGCTGCATCTGTGACCCTGAGCTAAATAACCAGACACACCAGGTCCCAAACTAGAAAACAGAGACAAACAGCCAAATATTTAAATCCAGCACTAATAATTCATATTCTACCGTATTTCCCCTGTGCAGGGCAGACAGATGGTTGGCAGACTCTGGTTCTAAAAGGGCATAGGGGCTTTGAGGTCAGTTGGGAATTGAACCATCAACCTAGAGGTGAAAAGAGGAGCTCTCCAGTGGTAATGGCAGCATTGCAGGCCATCTGTTAGCTCTAGCAGGTAGGCCTAGAATCAGAGACAATACAGCCAATGCTCTCTGGTCTGGCAAAATTGAACCAACTGAGGAAAAAGGTAACATGGAAAGCAAAAATACACTACTGTGTACTGAACTCTTTATTGACTGCTTAATTTCAATAGGACAAACCTGGACATATTTGCTACAGAATGTTGTTATCCTTGTACAAAGACATCATGTTTTGTTGCTAAAGGACAACTGGTAGCAATTGGTAGCATTAGACCATGCTGAAAACAAAACCTCTATACACCAAGCAACATTATCCTGTAGGGACCACATGTACTGACATTTTGGCGGTAGTGAATGAGTAGATTTGTACATTTGACTGGGACATATTAGCTGTTGTGGTGGGAAAAAGTTAATTTTCTGCCCTAGACACCACAAGATGAACTTCTTAACAAAAAAAAATCCAATTGAGCTCTCGGTCCTTTGGAGATTTGGTACCAGGCCAAAAGGTTTTATAGGTTTCTCCGAGGCATGGGGATTAAGCTAACAGTCCATCCCAAGTTCAGGCACAGATCCACTCTTGTTTTCATAAATTAGGTTGAACAAGCTATTTAGAGGACTTTTAAACACACCAATTGCTCTGCTCTGTCCTGTTCTTCACCAGATACATTTAATTCCTTTGTTTGTGTCTTTTTTCTCATCACACCAATGATAAATGACTGACATAATAAATGACACAGAACAACCAGTACTGATTAAATGAACTGGACTTTGTTGAGCAAAAAGTGCATCTTTTCTGCCTGGAACCCCTGCAGGGGAATCACATGCAGGGATAAATACTTTGTACTTTACTTTACTTTGTACTTTCTTTGAGGAAATTTATCTTGTGTATTGCCTGGGTGAAAAGTGCGCAGAACAAGACAAAGGCCAAAAGTGCAGCAGTACTTTTTATAGTTGCCAATTACAAGAGAGAAAACATTGTATTGTCAGATAGAGGCTGTTATGGAGGTTGTTAAATGCTTGCAGAAAAGCGGTCTTTAATTTAAGCTTTGCTGGAAAATGGAGGTGGGAAAGAACAGTGAAGCAGTCCTGGGGCAATAACACCTCACTATAGTCTCACTCTTTTTCCCTCTCACCCACTGCCACTGAAATATCTTTCAGCGCTTCTGAAAGCCCAGTTCATTCAGAATTCAGGATGTGCCCTTTCAGTTCAATTCCCCTGGTCTCAGAACGAGTTTGAGCCAGGAGGACATTTCAAGACCAGGGACAGAAAGAGAAAGAAGTAGGGAGGAAAGGAATGTACGGAGGTTCAGGATGTACAGGGATGAAAGAAAGGAGGGGGGAAAAAAAAATCAAAAAAAGGAATAGAGTGATGTTGGAGGGTATAGAATAACAAAAGAAGAGAGGGTGGCAGGAGAGGGATGTAAAGGAGGGAAAGGGCAGAAAGGAGAAAAATGAGAAGTGAGAACAGAAAGAAGCAGTAAGGGCTGAAAAGTTGGGGAGACAGAGTAAGGGGAACAACTGTGGGTTAAGTCAAGGTATGGAGGGAGAGGGAGTGGTGGGAAAAAAAGAGAATATGTGGGAGAAGCTTACAACAAAAACAGACTGTTGTATTGACAGCTGAGGACGACAGTGACTGGAGGTTCAGCACTTTAAGACAGCCGTAAACAAACATAGAGCCGGGTCAGCGACTGACTGATGGCATCAGAGCCATGTGATAAATATCTAATCGCAGGATGAAGAGATCAGGTCTCTGTGTTAAACGTCTGACCCAGGTTGACCTGAATTACATCAATCTGCAAACACTTGCAGACAGGCTGAGGAGGGAGGACAGGTTGTGGCAGATTTGGGAAGGAGATCAGGAGGTTGAAATATTTGATTCATGCCATTTTAGTCGTAAGTGACTTTGGAAAATTCTGCTGAAAATGACTAATAGACTCTGTAATGTCTTTATCTTTTTAATCATTCAATCACTAATCTTACTGATAAGCTGACAAAGTCAGGTTATTTTCTCAAATTACTTTGGCCTAATTCATATAAAATGCACAGCACTTTCAATACATTTTGAAAAGAGACTCCAAATTTGCTTGGCGAGGTAGCTAGGTGTTTTCCACCACTGACTTACCAAAATGGGTAAAATAAAATTCAAGATATTAACACTGTTGTTGTGCCTCACAAAAACAAATCCGCTCATTAGTTTTTTGGCCAGTGGTACTCGTTGATCAGACCAGCTCATTAACTTGTAACAAACTCATTAGGAGTTTGTAGCTAACGGACCTCAGCGGTTCCACTGATGAATGCTAACAAGGCCAACAAGCTGGTGCCAAAAGGAACCCTTCCCACCTACGTACATAAACATGTATGCAGAATATGGCCTGCAGGCTGTGTAGAGGAACAGAAAACTGAAATATTGAAGTTAAGGCTGAAAGGTAACATGGAAAGGTTCTTGGATTTATAACAATTTTCTGTGTAAAGAGGGGCGATAGGGAGAGCTGAGGGATTAAAATGGCGAGATGATGGCCTAGTCATGCTCCATTTTATGGATTATTGATTCACAGCCATTTAAATATCCGACACTCAAGAGAGGCATTTAATTCCAAAGCACACTGATCTACTGAATGCTCAGAAATGTCACGTAAAGGTGAGGCTGATACAAGAGGAGAGTAAAATATAAAGACCTCCTTGTCTGGCAATACTTCTGAATTTACTTAATTTTACACTTTGTGTATTAAGCTGGGTGATAAATGCAACCATAGAAGCTTCCTAGTTTTCTGAAATTAAAAGCAACCGCAAGGAAGCAAGGAAAGCAAAGGTTGGAGTCAGGAAGACAAGAAAACAGATGTCAAAATGAATTCATTAATATTAAAATGAGACCAACTGTCTACATCAGATTCAGATTCAGAGAACTTTATTTGTCCCAGAGGAGCAATTTAAGAAACGTTTTCAGTGCTTTCATTAAGGTGTGTGTATGCTTGTTTTAATTGATATGTATGTAAGGCAAAAAACTGAATGGGAGAAAGGGGGATGTTTCCTGATGTTATTATTCTCCTACTGCTGCTTGCTAAAGAGATTAAGTCCCTCAGTCAAGGATTCCTGATATTGCTATTTAGTGAAACGTAAATCAAACATTATGACCGACATCAGCTGCATAACTGATGTACACAGGATGTCATACTGTCAGTTACCCTGCCACTCTGCCAGCCGGCTGCACTGATGATGTTACAGTGTCTTTACCTGTAGCACAGGTATAGACAGAGCTTGAAAGGTTAGGTTCATTTCCTGCATGTGACCTTTTCTCCACAGCAGGAAGTACGGAGGGAGATGGATCACCAGGACGCACAATAATTGGCTAGATACCACGGAGGGAAAAAAAATACAAGGAAGGAGCGAAGTGGGCTGACAGATGTGTTACAGATGGACAGACAGAATGAGAGCAAGTCAAACTGGTGAGAATCCACCATGAGTCAGCCACTTCTGGCAAAAACCTGATGTTGTCACAGTGCAGTGGTGGAAGGGAGACAGCAGACAGGAGTTTGTCACTAGATTTGACAAGTTACATAATTTTTTGTATCTGGCAAAGAAGGGAAAAGCTTCATTTTTCAAAATCATCAAAGATTTCCTTGTAAAGAAACTCACAGTAAAAGCAAGAGGATTTTCCAAAACCATTCAAAGAAGAAATGAAGTTCGGTTCCCACCTGATAAATATCTGATAGACTGCTGCTCCCCGAGTCGCTGGCGATGCTGCATCCTGATTGGCTGGGAGGCATGTGCATCACCTGCTGGTGGGCGTGGTCTGTTAGGTGCATCTTATTGAGGTCAGCAGGAAGCTGTTCAGACAGACAGGAAGTAGCAGAGAGACAGAAGGAGAGACACAGAGGATATGAGTTTAACAGAGGCAAACACACAAGCTCACAAATACAAATACAAACACACATAAACACACACACACAGTCACTCAGCTGCTTTGGCTTTCATCAGCTTGAAAGCCAAAGCTAGTTTGGCACTGTTTGACATGTTATACTCCAAGTTAATTAACATGTAGAGGATGGAGCTGAAGACACTTCAGACAGCTGTAAACTATGATCCAGAGCTGGAGGTTGATATGATTTCCAACAGACAGTAGAGTGCTGGAGGTGGGAGGCTGGTTTTATATTTTTACCTTAACAAAATGATACTGTAAATCCTGAAGGTGACCTTTTTGACTGGCTTTTCTTTTTTATGCAGACAGCTTACACTGTCAGCTACTGTACACACACAAAAACACACACATTCACACAATGCATAACACATAAGATTGCTCAAACTCTTTAAAGGCATATCCAAAGACAGAAATGTATTTACGCTAACCCAAATCTGTTCATGGTGGCCCGTTTATTTACTTCAGCCAGCAATTTGCACAAAGCTGAATTTGAGCATGAATACAAACACAATCCATTTGT
Organism: Toxotes lorentzi; assembly: GCA_037833715.1. Classification (NCBI taxonomy): domain Eukaryota; kingdom Metazoa; phylum Chordata; class Actinopteri; family Toxotidae; genus Toxotes; species Toxotes lorentzi. The sequence goes on from JBBMJY010000004.1 coordinate 13,024,352, forward strand.
TTCCACTGTTATCACCTTTTCCGATAACAGTGGAATACATACTTCAAAACCCTAACTGCTAAGAAATAAACTCCTCAGATTCACGTTGTTGTCAGTCAAGCACTCAATGAACCTCTAAAAACCTGAGCTGCTGAGTAGTGAAGCGCAACTTATACACTTTCACTGTCATAGAGACATGTGGCCAGAGGCACACACGTCGCCAGATCGACACGTAACCTTTCAGCTGTCACACAACTTTCCAGCAGCCATTTAACACTGCTATCTTCTATTGTTGCAAAGATGCTAAAAGGTGGTTAATGTTATTTGTGGGTTCAAGTGAGCCAAAAAAAAAAAACATAAAAACATAGAGAGAGAGAGAGAGAGAGAGAGAGAGAGAGACTGCATGCACTGTAAGTGGGTGCATCAAATTTGTATTGTTCCAACTTACAGTAAAGACATTAATTGACCCTTTATTAATTCCTGATAAAGGAATTCATTGTACCTCCACTAGAGAGACTTACATAAAGTACATTTAAAAGAAGACATGCCCAAAATAGTAGCACAGTATACCTCAATAGAAATATTGTTACACAACCCACAAAATCCTCCCCTGAAATAAGGACAGCTCCAAGAAAAATAGTGTAAACCTGACATGGTCTCTTGGTAGATTCAGAGATGCAGCGTTGAGGCATTTATCCTAGAAGGAGGTCAACCAAAAGTCAAGTCCAGACTCAACTCAGATTTATCAAATTAAGGTTAGCATTAGAATTATTACATTTTTCACCACTGTACAGCAATGGAAAAAGGACTGGTCTACTGCATCCATGTAAGACTCATGTGGATAAAAGGATAACTAAAAGAAGTATTTTTCCAAAGGCTGCCACTGAAAACAGTACTCAGAGACAGATTGAGAATTTTAAAACATGGGATTTCCTATAAAGTGAGGCAGCAAGATTTCATCTCTATTTCCTGGGCAGGTAGACAAATGTAGCTGGAGCTCCCTCTGCTCTAGAAGAAAGCCAAACCACTAAGTCTTACCAGTTTGGATCGGGGCGGTGTCAGGGTAAGAGAAGACGTCCTCCTGCGACACTGAGAAAACGTACAGCACACCTCCTCCATTGCCACATCAAACCGTGTTGGCCGTACACGGACACACATAAACACACACTTACACTACTAACACCAACAGCTGCACATGCAACGCCGCGCCAAGTCAAACTGAATCTTGGAAGCTAGCTGAGGCTGTGAGGAACCATGGTGTCAACATGCAATATTAAAGATGTTAAGTCTAGGGGTGCTGCCCCCTTATTGCTCTCTTCTAATAGGTCTGTTGTATTGTACGACCCCCCCCGCGTTCCCCAAACCCAAAGGGAAACGCAGTATTGTGGGGTGGAGGTTAAGAGGTTCAGTGGCTTGTTCTTAATATGTGGCATATTAAAGGGGAACACTTGCTTTAATTTATTCATGTACACAGGATTTACACAATACTGGGGACTAGGCTGCATATCAAGGATTATTGACAATAGTTATAAAGGGCTTCCATAGAATTGACCAAGTACCAACAGTATGAGAGAATAAAGAAGTGCTTACACTTTTAAGAAACAAATACAGACGCATCCGAAGCTGAACCTTATTTTTTGTATTTATTTTTTTGTATTTCATTTTTCATTTCTTCATTTTCGTCAGTTTCTCAGGAAAGTTGTACTTATTATTTATTAAGACAAATCAAGCATTTATGTTTTCAGACTCACTTCCTTTTTCCTTTTATTTTTCATTATAAGAGCCACACAGACATGTGACAGGATTGTTTGGCCTTGGCGGAGGTATGAGTTGTACTGAGAGCCATTCTAGTTTAGTTATGTTATGAGCTGGCGTGAAATGGCACATTCTGTCAGGACAAAACACTATCCATGTGAGGAAATCAGTGTGATTAAGACGAATATTGATCTGCTCACTGTAGCTACAGGTGTAGAATAGGTCTTCATTTTCAAACACACAACCACACATACACACAAAGTCTTCACTGTAATGACTAAAGTACGTTTAACATCTATAAACTTTAAAAACAAATGTATCTGATACCTTCTTTGTCCACCACACACATCCCTGTTCTGGATTCCAACTCTTAGAGTGTTAGAAACACTTTAATAGTAGAATTGTAATTTCAACGTGTTCTCCCACACACACACACACACACACACACACACACACACACACACACACACACACACACACACACACACACATAATGACTCTGATGTTAGTTTCAAGTCGTGACTGAAGAAGTATTTAAGTAAAATCCATTTCCCATCACGTACGGCAGTGTAATGCATTGTGTGTTTCACTTATTGAACCACAGGCAACACCTAGTCCTTGACTGTTGGTTTTATTGACTAAATCACACACAATCGCACATTTAAACAAGTAGAATTGTCTACTCTCATTGCTGATGCTGTCTAGTGACCAACACTCTTCACTACTAGTTTATGTTTCTAAGTGAATGAAAAGAGACAGAAAAAGCGAAAGGGGGGACAGAGAGTGATTGCTAATTCCATCATGGGTAAATACTTATTGATTTCTGTGTGATGGAGCAGTTACAAGCCAGTGATGATGTAGCTCCTACCCTGCATCCATTTAACACAATCACCAGAATCCACATAGAGACAGAAACTAATGTTGCTGAGCTGATCAGGATGGGGAAAGAAAAACACTCACAAAACACACCCAAAGAGCATCCTGAAAAAACCAACATGGCATATGATCAGTCAGTTGGACCTCTGACTCGTTAAGCTCAGAGAGGTCTGAGAAAATGTTCTCAAATAAGTTGGAATAATAGATATTTTGGAAATCATGAGGCAAACATTGCACTGGCTATGAGTTTTAAATGGGCTGCTCTCACAAACAGGACCTCTAACACCACGCGTATCCATGTGAACAGTGTTGTTTTTTTCTTTTTCTTTTAACCTGAGATAAAATGTTTGCTAGTTGAAGTATTGTGGCCTCAACTGTCTTCAGTTCTTCAAAAATACAGTTCAAGGAAAGGTTCACATTTTTTCAAGTCTATCTTAAAACAACACTCACTCACATGTCCATATGCATATTGAAAGAGTTTCTGGTCGCTGGCTAAGAAGAAATTCCCTGGAAAAGCAATTTCAATTTAAATGATAAAATCTACAGTGTGTCTAAAAATGAATTCTAAAGTTCAGCTAAAGTTAACGTGGGGCTTTGGCAGTGGGAGTTAGACGGTGAGTATCTTCAAAATTTACAGTCATTTTAGTACAAAATTCCCTCTTTGTGTTGCTATTCCTATACCACACTTCAGCAGAGAAACTGGGAAACAATGTAACTCTGGATGATACTCACTCGATTTGTTTAAGAATCATGTTAAATTCTTTGGAGAACATTTTTACACAGAATGAGGACTGTAGATTTTATCCTCTGTCACTTTAGAACCAGATCTCTACATTGCCATGGGTAAAGCTTACAGATGTGGAGCTGGTCGCAAATCCGGCAAAACAGACTAGATGTGTGTGTTTGTGTTTAAGAGGTGCCATGGAATCAATTATGGCAAGGATAGACAAAGGGAGTTCATGAGGGAAGGGGGAAGTTGAGTCAGGGAGTGATGGGGGAAGTGAGTAACTGTGGCGGTCTTGTGGCTCCTATCCACACCGCAGACTTAATCCTGCTCTAATCCCCCTCCTTTCCTCTCCCAGCGGGCCAAGCCAATGGGAGGTGTGGGGGTTGACGGGATCTCCCATTCTCCTCATGCATTAAGGATGAGAGTTAGGAGATTAAATATAAATGTGCAAGGTTCCTTCAGCTGTACAATTCTATCATGTCAACGAGCGGGCACAATCATGGGAGGATCACGCCGGCTGTAAATGTTACGTCGCAGTCAAACAGACCAAGCTTTCCCGACACCAGTCACTTCTTGAGTCTGGTTAACTCCACAGAAATTAACCTATCATCGATCATGATGAGTGTGTGAAAAGGAAAAAAAAAAAAAGCAGAAGCCAAAGAGGATGAGAATCCGTGGGGAACAAGCCCTGGAGAACATGGGCTGGGCAATTCACTGTGACATGAGTAATATAGATGATAATATCAGATCATATAAAACATAAGGCCATGTTAAATGATGTGTGTATATGTATTTGTTCATTCATAAAATCACCCACAAAACATTATAAAGACACTGTGGTTAGAACCAAATGACAACATTTCATTGCAGTTTACTACCCAAAAGGATCCTTCCCTCCATCAGGGGAGAAAAAGACAACATTCAAATGGCCGCTCTCTCAAATTTATGACTACATTCATCTTTTTCTGTAGACCTACTCAAGTCCCTGAAAGCAAGACAAACCAGTCAAAACCTATTATGGCGAGATCTTCTTTTTCCTTCTCTTATAAAATGTAACTCTGTTTCACTTATTGCATCCAATTTTAACAATGAGATTAACTAGCTGTGGGCCTGAGTGCTCTGTTTCACCTATTTCCTCAGTGATTAAATGGGCTATAAAGCCCAGACTGGCCATTTGGCTACACAGACAAGAGAAACTGGGTTTCCCAAAAGCATTTTAGTGCTGGGATGATCTTTGCAATATTGTAGGTCAATGCACAGAGAGATGTTTTGGTACCCAAATGGTTTTGGGGAACTTGAAAGATGTTCAGTGGCTTTGTCTGTCTAGCACAAAAGTCCGGAATTAATTGGTCAAGGGTCCCAAAAGGGGTCATACCACTAAAACACAAGGGGATGAAGGTGGAGAGCATAGTCCAATATCAGTTTTAAGTCGTGCTACTAAACATTGAAGAGGGAAAATGAATTTTGCTTTGCATTAATTATTAGTAAACAGTTTTCTGACTTAATATTGTTTTTGCAGAGGCTTTGTCAGAATGCATTAAATGACTCCACTGCAGGAAACAGCTGAGACTTTCCTAAACCTCTTCTAATCAGAGAGGGGGATGTAAAGGAGGATAAGCAAGAGGATGCACCAACAGAGATGCAGCATGACAAAGATAAAAAGGATGCACTAAGAGACATACACCAAGACCCAAAATGAGAGAAACAAGCAGAAAGACTGAGAACAATATATTAAGATGAATAATAAAGAAGGCAAAGGGCTTAAGTAATTAAAGAAAATGTGATGAGGCTGATGAATCCTGATGAGGATGATAATTACAGTGGATTCAACAAACAATGACACTAACAACATTCAGTGAATATTTGCACTAACCAACCTTGGGAATGGTAGTATTATTGGTTGGGGGGGGGGGAGAGGGGGGAAGGGGGGGGGGGGGGGGGGGGGGGGGGGGGGGGGGGGGGGGGGGGGGGGGGGGGGGGG
>JBBMJY010000004.1:13029769-13122181 GCA_037833715.1 Toxotes lorentzi
AAAAAAATTCGGGGGAGGTTTGCACGAACCAACTTGGGGGGGGGGGGGGGAGTGGGGGTCCCCCCCCCCCCCCCCCTCCAAAAAAAGAATGACAGAGTCGCCAGTTCATTTCTACTAACAGGAAGCATGCACATGCTGTAGAGGTTTAGGGAATAATAAAAGCTAAATCCTATTTTAGAACCTGCTGGAAGTACCAGCTATACACTACTCATAACCGCACAGCTGAGTAAATACAAGCATGGTAGTAGATAGTGAGGTCAATGGTGGGGTATCTGACATGAACACGCTTTGCCTGTAGATGTCAGCAGTGACAAACTGCCTTGACATGACCCGAGCAGTACAGCCAAGCTACACAACCATCTCTCATCTATGAAATACAAGAAAACATGCCTGTAAAACTGTGCCCGTTCCTTTTTGTTTAACTTGTTTTTTAATTGATTTAGACGAATTCCGTTCACTACTGATTCAGAACGGTTACTCATTGAGAACAGGGAGAAATAGCTGTTATTAACATACATCTTCACTCTTTACCGCAGACACTAAGCGTTGAGTTTGCTCTCAGACAAGGTTTTCTAGCAGCAGACACCACACCACAGACGGCGACAGTTCACCTCAGCGCAAAGGAAAAACGTCGCTGCTGTCTCACAGCCGCACAAATGAGTTTTCCTTCCTTTGATGTAACGCTTAACTTGATGTCTGAATGTGGTTTCCGCCGGTCCTCTCATTTCTCTGCTCTCTGAGCTGCAGCGTCTCTTTGCATTGCCTCACCTCTTTGCCTTGATTGTCTTGGTTACTACCTGCATCCTGTATCTCTCTTTGTCCAGCAGTTCACTCTCTCATTACAGCCTCCACTCTCCACTTTCACTGTCATGATTTCAGTCTTTTCTTTTCTGTCACCTTCTCATTTAGTCTTCACCACTTACTATGTATTTTTTGGAGGTGTTCTTTACTTTTTTTTCCCACACACTGTACCAACCCTAATTCCTGCTCCCACGTGCAATTCTGCATCAAAGGGAGCAAGAAGAAGTGAACTGGCTGAAGTACCCTCATCAGACCAGCCAGGTGAGAACATTGACTCTGCTGTCTGGAAGGGGACACGGACACGGACACGGACACGGACACGGACACACACACACACACACACACACACATTTTGAAAGTCCAGATTTAGCCCTGTAGCAGAAACCTTTGATCAATCAAAGCTACTTTTGGCTTGGTCCACTGCTGTAAGAGTGGGACGGTGTTGTCAAACACACACATTCATGAGTAACATAGAAAGGAAAACACATGCATATACATACACAAATACACACTCACATTTATGCACATAGGAATGCCTACAACAACACACACAAAGATAAATACACAACACAAAACCATGCCAACCTACACTCACAGATAGAGTACTCTATATGTGAACTGCATGCATCTACGGGCTCCATTCAGTAAGACATACACTGAGCTTATTGAATAGGCTCGGCAAACAGCAATGCTCCACTCCATTACTGACAAGTCCACAGACGGCTGGATTAAGATACAGTGAAGGGAGACAGATGGAGATGGCAAGAAAATACAGGGACCTGAAGAGAATATGAGAAAGAGAGAGAGACAGAGAGAGAGAGAAGCAACAGAGAGAGTGAGTTAAAAGGAAAGAGTGTAAGAGGAGACAGTGAGAAAGGCAAAGTGCAGCATTTGATTGAGACTGGATTGAGTGTGCGTGTGCGTGTGTGTGTGTGCGTGCGCGCAAAGGTAGCAAGGAGAGAGGCAGAGCATATAATAGAGGTAGGTCTGACAGAGAGGAGAGAGTGAACAGATGAAGATAAAGAAGTCTCAAATATTCTCAAATATTCTCTTAAGAATCCAATTCCACCTCCGTCCAGACTACCATATCTCTGGTACCATGGCAGTGAGAGTGTGTGTGTATACGTACGTGTACGTGTATGTGTGTGTGTGTGTGTGTGTGTGTGTGTGTGAGAGTGAGAGAGGGAAAGAGAGTATGTCTGTACCAGCTGGGGCAAGGGGAGATATAATGAATGGAAGCTGGAATTGGAGGTGACAACTGCAAAGGCAGACATGCCACAGAGAAAGGGAGGGAGTGAGGGGAAGAAAGAGGAAGAGGAGGGGAGAGAGAGGGAGAAAATGAGAGAGAAAAAGAGAGAGAGAGTGGAGTTGGCAGGGGACCACACGAGGAGATGAGGGCTCAAATACTGTAAAGCAGAGAAGACAGCATTTGCATTCACACAAATAACAATTCAAACACATGCATTCCCTTGCTCTCTCTCTCCCTCTCACGCTACTTCCCTGCATGCATTGAGTCTGAAGTCAACGTGGCGCTTCTGTTTCCTTCAAATTTAAATTTTATAACAAATTAATAACAAAAAGCCTGTGTTACAAACTGAGGGCGTGGAGTTTGATTGATGTGGACTTTTAGCAGGCAGAGATAGTGTAATGAAAGATGCTATCAGGTTGCATTACGGGAAATGTAGGTTTGATTCCTAGTAGGGACAAAGAGTGAGGGTATCTTGGGCTCTGCTGCTTTGATTTTCATGATCCCCTTTTAAAATATTTTTCTCACAAGCCCCCTAATTTTATGGACGTGCCATAATAAACTGCTGGAGCACAGCTTTAAGAACTAGACATGCTTTCCACAAAGAGAAAACAGCATCTTAAACTAATCGCAAACTGAGGAGAGATGACATACTGTTTAAGGAAACAGCAGCGAGTTATTATTTTTAGTGAGGTTGCTGTTTTCAGTGTGACTGACATGACACGCTTGTGCAGCAACTGACACTTCACTTAAGCAGCGCAATACCAGTTCTGTTACTGTAGCAAAAAAGACACTTACTCCATTTCTTTTTTTTTTAACTGTGTTAAAATTACCCTCTCTACAGTACCTTTTACAGCAACATATGCTCAACAACATTTTGAAGGAGAACTTGAGATGCCAAATGTGGGAACCTGAAAGTGGGACAGCTTGAGAGAAAAAACACTTTTTCCAGCACAAAGTGGGCATTCTGCATAGCAACACATTTCCTCGAAAACCCTCTGAAACACATTTTAAGTTCATTTGGGGGAAAAACTGCAGCCTGTGATTTGGCAGGTACTGGTTTGTGAGGTACAAGGTTCAACAATCATTGGCTGGCAAGTTTTTAGCCTGGACAGACATTGGCTGGCAAGCTTCTACAGTGGATGAGCAGCCATTAGTTGGCAGTTCTCACTCTTTGCTGTGCCAGTATTGTGACAGACGGGATGCTGAATAGCACTGTCACCGGCACTGCCAAAGGCCTGTGACTTTTGCCCCAGTTGTCTGAGAGTGATGACGGAGAGAGAGATGCTGAGAGGGAGACACCCAGGGAGAAGAGGAAGAAAAGATAAATGAGGGGAGTAAGTGAAGGGAAAGAGGATAAAGGAAAGGGTAGAGTGTGTGAATGTGTGTATGTGTGTGGCGTTTCTTCTGCCCTCATTTCATGTTAAATGAATCATCCACAGACTCTAAAATCCTTAACACATTCCTGTATTAACAAACACAGGGATTAACAATGGACTGTGCATTTGAGTGTGAGTGATTTTGTGTGCAACATGACTGGCTCCTGAAGTTGACAACATTTTTAAGTCTTAAGTCACCAAGTTAAGTTATGTTAACACTGATAAAGCTAGGAAAAAAAATTTAGACCTGACCTCTTAATGTAATACCAAGCCGAGACATTACATAATGTTTGCGTTAGTAATAATAAAAAAAAAAAAAGATGTTTCAGCTCCCCTCCCATCATCAGAATAAACTACACCAGTCTGGATTTTCCTGATTAGTTATGGCTCTAAACTGGTTGCATGCTCATTCATCCCACACGGTCATTTTATCACTCATTCAGTCTTTTGGCAGCTTACACAGTGAAGAAGGTGATTAGTATGGGTCAGCACCCCTGTAGGCTCAAGTATTCTTCTCTGGAGGACTGAAGGTATTACTGTCAGCCTTCAGTGGAAATTCCCCCACTTGGCAGCAAGAGATGTTGTGTGGGTCTGAAAGGAATATTTAACCTGCCACAGCCCTCTGTGCTGTTTGCCCTCCTCCTCTACTCACTTTAACACCTGGCAGAAAGAACACTGCTGTAAAAAAAAATAAATAAAAGTTTGAGGCTTATTTTTTTATTTAATTGTTTCCATTTTCTAATGGTCATTGAATTGTCTGATGTTGCAAATCCAACCCATCTTTTCTCCCACCCTTTTATGACCGTGATTAAAATTGATCCTCCTGCTCTGAGCGAACAGCATGAAAACATATTGGTGCTATAATAAAGGATCTATGTGATTTTAATGGGGCTGATTTAATGTTAAGTAACTGTAAGGAACCCAGATCTACTGGCTGAGCAGATTTCTCATTGTATGTGAAGAAGCTGCTGCAGTTTTATTGACGCTATTTAGACCTTATGTGTTCTCTGTAATGCTGAGTTCACTGGCTTAAATATGAAACTTGTGAGTCATGTCAGTGAAAAATATCAGGAATTAATGTCCTCATCTGATGGTTAACAGTGTTTTTTGGGGTGGCATACTGGTCTTCAGAAATGTTTACTGTGAGTGTGCTTGGTTTCGAATAAAAGGAACTTGATTCATGTTCACTATCAATGTTTTCTGTGTCTGTGTCTGTGACTGTGTTTGTGTGTTACAGGAAGCTGCAAGGCGTCTGCGTCTGGGGCCCTGAGGAAGGTGGGCCACGGCCAGGTCTGCCGGATACAGGAGGGAAGGCTAAACACTTGGCTTTAATACTGACACAAATACATGTTCGTGCAAGGTACACACACAAATGCACAAGAACGTGTGCGCATGAACACACATACATACAGACACATACACCTTAGTACCTCCTGGCTCCCCTCTGTTAACAGATGCTTCCTGCCCTGCAGCCCAACCCACACTACTTCACACATATAAACACATATACGCACACACGCAGTGCGTCCCTGGCACCCCTACAGGTTGACCCAGGGGCCAGGTGGAGGGGCAGCCCCACCTCCTGTTTCTCCTGTGGTGTTTTTGTTAATGTTGGATCCTATTCCACTTGGTGGGCCCACTCACCTCAGTCCAGACAGAGCCGAGTACAAAATTGGTACCACTGGCAGGACAGGAAATTAATTCTGTGTGGCCACTGACCGAAACCTTATCCTGATCTCCAACATTTATCAGACATCTTATTATTTTACCTGACAAAAACTATTCTTGACAACAAAAGGAAGTCAGAGCAACTTCCAGATATGAGCTGAACTGGTGCTAATATGGTTGAAAAAAGCCATTCTTTCCATTATGGCCTGAATTTATAATCATTTGTCTGGTTTTGATGCGATTGTTCCATGCGGCTGCCAAGATGTCTCAACACGACAGTCTACAGATGTGCATCTGTATTCAAAAGGAGTTTAGCATGCCTGAATATTCAGTGTGAAATTCTGAATGCTAAAATATGCTTTGCAATATCTGAAAGCAGAGATAACCTATTAACGTCAATTGAAACCAAAATGACTTTTTCTTATCTGAACAAAATATGGCAAATAGCAAGTGTGATTGTAGTTCCACAAATCTAACTCATGCATGTTGGAAATATGCAAAGGGTCGGAATAACAAAACATTGCTTGCTTTAGAGGCTGGGTTTTCACTTTGATGTATGTGTGTGTGATTCTGCATATTAAAAAAAGAATGCTTTATTAGTAATAGTGTAATAAGTAACAATAAGTTATAGAGTGTAATAGATTTTGGTGTTTCTGGACTGCCAAACAATGACTGAACGACCTTCTTCCTGCCTGATTACATTTGTTTTCACACAGGCACCCCGCACATTGTCTGCTTCAAACACACTCTCTTGCTCTTTATTCTTTGTTTTTCGCCCTCTTCGGTCTCTTTCTCACAAATTCACAGTCCCATCCAACCCATCTTGAATTTATAAATGCCCTTGAAAATTATCCTGTTGAGGCTCTCTGGTTGTGCAGGCAGAGGAGGGGATATGGATCAATTGCAGTGAGATAATGGGAGCAAGTGAAATTGAGGGGGTTGGGGCTATGGGTGGTTGAAATATCATCACTAAGATGTGTGTGTGTGTGTGTGTGTGTGTGTGTGTGAGTATGGGTGGGGGTTGTGGCTCATGACTGACAGACTTCTGGAGGGTGGAGTCTACATACATAAAGTGAGGGGGAGTAATTTATGTGTATGTGCACATTTACTGTATGTGTGTAGGTGCTTTGTGACCACTGAAGAGTACCAGTATGTAGGCCTGTGTGTGTGTGTGTGTGTGTGTGCATTTGTGGGTGTTAAACTGCATCTGAGAGTGAGAGGTCAACAAGGTTGGGGGTCACATGGGTTGATACGTGCACAGACAATGAGTATGTGTGTGTGTTTGTGCACAAAGTCTAGAGTGTGTCTCCACATGAGCAGCCTCACTTTGAGTCCATTTAGTTCAGTAATGTTAACCAGCTTGGGCATGTTAATGCACACAGGGCCTGAGTGGGCTTTTCACTCTTAAATTTCAGCCTATCATTGCTAATGGGCAGTAATTACACCATTCAGGACACAGCACTGGCCCTTTTATGTCACAGTGCCCATTGAAACAATCAAACAGCACTGCTTTTTTTCTTACTACTGCATCAAAAGGTAAAGTGTGGTAAAGCATGCAAGTGCCTTTGTCCATTAGTTAAGATTGGTTTGACTTTTGTCTGCATCCAAAAACAGGACTGGTATTGGTGTTCTCACATGTAAGTTGAGGATGTGCATTAAAATTGGCTTTAAAAAGTATTTATGCAAGATTTATGTCTGAATGTTTCTTTTTTTAAAGATGGATGACTGCCTCTGAATTTTAGCCAGTATGTGATTGTACATCACCTGAAAATACGAGAAATATAAATGAATGGCTCAAACACTGTGCAAAACCTCCACAGGGTTTTTTGTTTTATTTTTTAGCAGATCCCAGGGGTGACATTAATGTGTATTAAAGTGTAGCAGGTTGTGGGTGGAAAAGTCAACTGTTCCTTTACAAGTAAAGGTTTCAAAATTTATATACTATAGTGTCCTAGAGCAAGACATTGTGGTGTTACCTGCTCATTCAATCTAAACTGCAATGGATAAAAAGTACATCATCATGCCTAAATGAACTCGCACTGGCCGTACCCTCCGCTGTGGTACAAAGCTACCTCAGTAATTTCTGAAAACACTAGGAAGTGACAGAAGCAAATGGAGACTTATTTCCTTTTGGAATTCTGCAAATTGTCAACTAAAATTTCTGTTTTTTTAGCAAAACAGCAGAAGACAGAATGTGAACATGCTGTCTTTCTGAATATCTGGCAAAGTCAACATATACCTAAAATGTTCAACTTAAGGGCAAATACCTTCGGAAAAAAGATTTTCTGCTTTTAAAGCAAAAATTCTTTTTGATAATCTATTATTGTTATTGCATTATTGTTTTATGCAATGGAAAGTCCGCGAGACTGTTAGAATGTGTCTATGAAATTATGATGTTTCTGTTTTCCCAGAATTACAAAGGGACCTCACTCTATAACAAATGCACACGGAGAAGAGGAAGAAAAAATTAGCAATAATGTGTGTGTATGTTTAGGAGGAATGGATAGTAATTTATGACTTATGGGAGGTGAGTCTGGCATGGCCTGGCCTAATGCAACCCATATCGATCTTTATCACCCCTACTTCCTGTGCATATGATATCCTAGACCTCCCTCGGCATGCTAAAAGCCCTTTCTCTTTCTTTCTCTGTTGTTGCCTCTCGGTCAGAGGCAACAATGGAGTGATGCCGCCCGCCCCGCCCCTCCACACACACACACACACACACACGCTCCCCATCTCTCTGGGCTGAAAAGCCACATTACACTGACACTCTGTGTTAGTTCTGACAGTTCATCAATCAGCCTGAGGTCAGAGTAAATCTGTCAAGGCCAATGTGAAGAGGCTGTGGCATTACATCACCTGGCAGAGGTCATCCTCTTAATGCACAAAAATGGTTCTGTCAACATATTCAGGTACCAGGGGAGCCACGGTGCAACTATCTAATATTGTTTTAATGGTGTCTGCAGTTTCCATTTACTGATCTGATGATGCAGAGGATTACAAAGTGCTATTTTATGACTGACAGCTGCTCTTACTACAACCTGTTGACCACAGCATTTTCTAATAAATCTAAGATTATAAAGATGCTGGGTAATTTTTTTTCTTGACATTTTTTAAAACCAATTTTACACAAATTTCAAAAGCAAAGCAAAACTGAGCCTCATAAAAAAGGCTAAATCTACTATTTTTGCTTATTTATTCAGTTTGCAGCCTCTTGATGATGCAGGATGCAATTACCATGGCCACAGTGGCCTTCGCCAATATTCAAATGTCACCTTCCTTGTTACAGTAGCTAATTTGCATGTCCCGGGTCTTGTTTTGGTCTGCAATAGCACTTACATAGGTCACCAGTATTAATACCCTTTGGTTTGTTCTAAGTTATTGTTCCTCTCAAGTCATGAGATGAAAATATGTTTGGATGGTGTCACTAACTATTAGGAACCAAACACAAGGTAATGTTGCCCAGGATTTTAATTAAATTCCTAAAATCAATTCTTTTCCATCTCTGAATTTAAATCAGTATGGTAATTACTTGGGGTGTTATCTTTATCCCAAATGACATTTTAACATGCATCGTCTCCAAAAAAGTGAAGAGCTTTGAGGCGCTCTGTACCTAATCCCTACTCGTAGCATTGTCTGGGCATGAAGCCACAGCACTGAGGAAAGGGGTCAATAGACTGTACTGAGGAATAATTAATCTCCTTATTCCACTCAATAGAGGTTCAGCTGTTTGATATAGCTATCTATCCTATCTGATCTGATGATGAATGGTAAGCCAGTAACTGTACCTTGAATCAAATATTGCATTCAGCTGTTCAAACAGAAGTCTGACGACACTAAACAGTGGATCAGTAAAGAACTGAAGATGTTTTAACTTTACTTTTTCTGTACTTTGAAACTTCTTCCTTCATTCAAAATATGCTTTGTACCCTGAGAAATTACTTGTCAGCCAAGTATTAACTTAACTGGTTCCATCTAGCAAAATTATAGACTGTGTTTTTCTTTTAATGTTGTGAGTAAAGAATGCCACTTATTTGAATATGCCAGATGCTTTGTCTGTCTACCTGTGCATCTGTCTGACCTGCCTTGCCTCGCCCTGCCCTTCCTTCCTGCCATGGCACTGAATCCATCATCCCCCTGCAGCTCTCCCCTACAGAAGGCCATTACTATTCAGTGCAACGTAGGTCCACGTAAAAAAAAAAACTAATTATGCCGATTTTCAGCAAGGTCCATTGATTGCTGCAGGTAGCAGAGGCAGCAGCCTGGGTTGACCTGAGTCTGGACCTGCTGCACCCTGCCAGGGAAGTCTGCAGTCTAGAGTGGGGAATTATCACAACTATTTTCAATCTTAATTATGTGCTGTTGTGCAGTGCAAAGTGCAAAGCTTGACACCTATTTCAGCGCTTACGTGGTTAGAAATGCCTGATGGCGGGAAAAAAATCCCATCATGTAGATGTCTTTCCCTTGAGCAGTAAAGGGAGAAAATGTTAGATTGAATAGCAACACTCAAATTCACTTTTTCCTCTGTATGTTAGTGGCAAAGTTTTATAGTATTTCAGAATTATGAGTAAATAGGATCCAGCGTTCACTGCCATTTGGAGGTTTTGAACTTAAACCCAAGTTTTAGATGTAATTTCAAGTCCACTGTTACACCACACTGCTGAGAAGCAACAGAGATGGCAGTGAAAAGAAAACACAAGGCATCTGGAAGGTTAATAAGTAAGGGGTGCCACTGGGTGCAGAAACAGAGAGCGAAGGTTGGACATGTGAGGATGCAGATGGTTTTAGAAGGAGTTGTTGTGATTTAGGAGAAGACACGAAGCAGAAGATGAGTGAGGATACAGCCCAGCAGGGCAGCAACAACAGCAGCATCATCATCCTGGCAACAGCAACAACAACAGGCTCCATTATTTATGTTTAAATAATAGATGGGGAAAGAGAGAGGGACACTGAGAAGAAGAGATGAACACGTAGTAAAGGATGGAAGAGTCCCGTACTAAAAACAGATGAGAGAGGAAGGAAAGAGGACGACAGCAGGAAGTCTTCACTAAAAATAGAGGGAAGAGAAAAAGAAAGAGAAAGAAAGAACAAGTGAGAGAAAACGAGGATGTGTTTAGAAAACAGGCCCTGTGTAGGCAGCAAGGCGGGGGGGTCAGAGAGCAGCAGCAGAAAATTTTTGACAAGTCTTCCAGCAGCGGGAGGACGTGAGGTTGTGTTCTGCTGGGATGAGCAGGATGTGATTTAAGGGGACAGTTCGCCCATAAACACAACACAATAAAACAATGAAAATGTAAGCAAGATGTTGAAAGCCTCTTAAAGACAGCAGCTGACTTCTTTCTTGAGAGGACGAGAAGACCTCCTTTTTTGAGTACTGTGTTGTTTATTGGAGATGTAAATAAATCTAGGTCTCCTAACTGCTCAGTGCCTCAAAAAAAGAAGGCCTTCTGGTCCCACAGAGCAGCTCCACTGGCCTACATTTCACTGTCTGTCATCTGTTGCCAAATTTCCAACCACACAGTCAATATTTCAATAACTATCCACTGACGTCAGATATTAGAACAAGACAGTATGGTCCATTTGGTAAGAGCTGCAGTTTAGAACAGTAGTGTTGAACAAAGGTGCCTCAATGGCAAAATAAACAATTTACTTTTCACAGCAGTTCAGCCTAAAGGGTTCCTCTCCAAGTGTGTTGTAAACAAGGCAGTAGAAATGATTGTAAAAGCCCGTCAGCAGCTGCAGATTCCCTGTAGAGAAGTAAATCGAACTGATTCGCAGCTTGCTCGCTACTTTTGTGCCTCTTAGATCTCCGACAGTAAGTCGGCTTGTTCAGTTTTCAGACTATTAGCATTTAGGCTAATTAAACCTCAGATTTATTCGATGCAAAGTGGCCATCAACTGCGCCGGTGCCATACGGGCTGATGAATCGTTCAAGATGAATCCAACACTTCGCTGCAGTGAAGAGTTATCACCAATCCCAGACAGAGCAGACCAGCCAAAACTATCAAAAGAGACCAACTTCTAGAGAAAATAATTGGCTGCTGTTCTGAGGAGGCAGTCAATGATAAAATTGTAAAAACCTCTTGTGGAATAAAATTCACTGCCTCAGAGGCTTTCTCTTACTCACTGATATATTTTTTTCCTTTCTTTCTATCTTTTCTCTCTTTTATCTCTCTCTTCCCTCAAACTTCAAATCACACTCCAAGATTGCTCTTCATCCTTCTTCCTTTCCACATCCCTCTTTCCTCAACATCCCAGTGAAGGAATTCACAAAACCTTTCCAGAGAATCTAAATCCCTTCGCAGACCACCCTCACTCTCTCTGTCTTCCACTTTGCTTCTCTTCCCTCTAACCCAGCTGCAGTATTTTTAATTGCTACTGTACCTCCAGACAGAGCACACGTTACCTAATGGGAGGAGAAGGGAAACTTAATTAACCTTTGCAAAAGGTGGGCTCATCACAGACGCCGACCAATTAACTATGGACTTCAAACAGACCATGCTGGATGAAACCTCAGTGGCTCTAGACATGACGATAAATTAGCTGGTCCAGTCATAAACCTTAGATGGGCCAGTAATAACATACAGATGCACAAGTTCAAGTGAGGCCAGTGTAAAAAGGACAATGAAAGAAAACCAAGCTTTGTGGGAACTGGAGCTTGCGTCTTTCATTAATGGCTAGAATGTTAATGAGTAAATATGTGATTAAACAAAAACAAAAAAGATCACTTGCTCTGAGTCCCAGTAACTGGACTGGAAATAACCTGCAAAATTTGTGTAGAGGATGTTCTGTCATGAACAGAGTAAGACGAATCGGCTGCTTGTAGATTATTGCCAATATATCGGTATGCTGATAAATAACCAAACATGTCGTAGATCTGTTTGAGGTCCTTTGCAAACTATGTCCTCACTGTTTAGTTTTACAAGTAAAGCAGAAATTATTAGTCGATCATTTAGTTGATTAATTGGCAACTATTTTAATAACCGATTAATCACTGAAGTTGTTTTTCAGCTAAAAAGTCAAACAACTCCTGGTTTCAGCTTCTCCACGTGAGAACATGCAAGGATATGCTGTTCTTCATTTGTCCTAAGTTATAGATGTGATTGTAATGATCCATTATTTGGATCACACGAGAGATGGAGAGCAACAAAGATGAGTAATAGTATTTAAGACTAAGTTCTTTGATTGCGTGTGGTGCAGATTTAATGTGGTGTCTTAGAATGAATAACTTCTCACTTTATCCCCTTCATCTCCAGGGACCTAATTATTACTTATCCTACTGAAAGCATGCGCGCACGTGCACACACACAGACACACACACGCACAGACACACAAAATGAAGACAAACATCTCTAAGGCTTTGAGCACCCAGACAGATGCTCCCAAAGAGACAGACACATTGGGATCTATCCAATAGTCATTCTGCTAGGACAACCAACGCAGACCAGAGGGGTTCTGGCATGTTGCCACTCAACTGATTGTTTTTATTATCCCTCCCTTTAGCTTGTATATTAAAAAATACAATAAACAACAAAATAAGAATCCATTAAAAAAAAAAAAAACTAAACAAAAGTCTCATTTCATGCACAGTTGTTGCTTTCCTTGCATCATCAAGAAGTTCACCAGAGGTTAGGCTAACTCTGGCTGATAATTCAGAGCAACTAAAACTTAACACAATTAATTATACACACCGCTACATCATTACCAGTCCACTGGGAGGAAATATATTGATCACACAGATGAGGTAGATTACATGTATACACCAACAGAAAACAAACAAATATATAAAAATGGACATCACTGGTAGTCATGGTTACAACAGCGCGTTACTACACACATCAAAGACTTTGTGCCCAGTAACTGCTGAGTTTGTGCTAAAATTACCAAATATGTCCCTAGGTTTTACACACTAATATACGCCATAAATATATGCTATAAACATACGCTATAAATATACACTATATTAGTATAAACAGTGCAACCTTTTTCACAACTTTTCTCCCATCACCTGTGATCTTTGCACAACTCCAAATAGTATACTGTCAACATAAGTAGATGATTTTACAAAATATCATCTACAGCCACAGGTGTACTGCACTCTGGCTTCCAGATATTATTTTTGGAAACCATCAAATCAGTTTGTCCTTTGGCGAGTAAGGAGCATTCTTGCTGCAGCTGTAAGGAATAATAAAACATTGGTGGAAAGCCAGAAAAAAACCAAAAAACATCAGCCTTCATTACATCAAAGTTCTTCAGTGGCCACACAGAATACAAATATGTAAACTGACATCACCTTTACTCTATCAGATGATTAAACACTGGATAAGCAAGAGGAAGCATGGAATACAGCAAAAGCATGTTTTCCATTGTTTTTTGGTCAGTCAACATATACAATTCAATTTAAAGGAAGAAGCAAAGCATGCATGCGTTTCTAAACAGACACAATAAATATACGTCATATGCATATAAATCATTTTCTCTCACCCCCACCATCTCTCTCACTCTCTCTCATTAACACACACACACAGAGGCAGCTGCATCCTAAGCCAGAATCACTGGCCAGAAAAGGGATTACGACATCGCTTACTTTGGAGGACCACGGCTGCAAGCAGTTGGCATAGCAACGGACCAGGAAAGCCATTTCCACAGAAGGGAGGGTGCCAGCGAGGGGAAGTTTCCCCTCGTTCACCAAGAGATGAAGAAAAAAAGAAAAAATTAAATAAGTAAAAGAGGAGGGCAAAGGCTGATGCCGATGTCTTCGCTGCAAGAGGATAATTGTCCAGGAGGTAAAAATCCCCAGAGTTGATTTGGCAGTAAAAGGCAGGAGATTGGCTGGATGACTGTCAGATGTCACTACAGAAGGAGACTTAAAGTCAGGACAGATCCATTCATATGTCAAGCTTTCTCTCCTCTACTAAAGCATTCACAGGAACTGCAACAGACAATCTTAAAACGCTCCTAATAAACCTTGAGTCCTGGGAATCTGTAGAAAATTCAAAACTAATCCAAGAGGAGAAGGAGGTTGCATGTTAAAAAAAGATAAAGCCATCCAACTTGGCATCCAAGTTTAATAGATGTTTCTGTTTCAAGTGAAATGCAGAAACTCATTCGCTCATTTCTGTCTTCCTCTAGATTCACTTTTCTTCTTTGAAGAAGCAGAGGTTCCACTCCTCAATAAATGAGCCAAGCCAGAGCACGATAAAAAAGAGGAGCTTGTCTGTGCATCTGCAGCCCCCTGGGAAGAAGCCTCTTGCCTGGCTTAAAGTCATCCAAACAGTCCCCTCTCACCTCCCAAAAGCCTGTACCATTAGCCTGCAGCTCCGCTCTCCTCACTCACTGTCTATGTCTGTCAAACTCCTTTCTCTGTGTCTTTGCAACTCTTTATCTCTCTACAGAGCTCCAGTGATGCATGCGGTCCATGACAGGAGCCAGTGATCCCGCTCCCGTACCCCAGCTTTAAGCTCTCGTCCCTGGTTAACGCGCACACCTCACGCCGGCATTCCTCCTCCCCCTCCCACCCGTGGAGAGAAGCTACCGTGGATAGGATGCTGCGCTGTGGAGAGCCAGCCGCTAATGGGAAGCGGAGGAGAGAGTGAGAGTGAGGGAGGAGGGAGAAGGGAGGAGAATCCAGCTGAAAAAGAATGACATCACCTGTGCAGCGAGAGTGAGAGGGAGAGAGAGAGGGGATGGGAGATGCTGTGGATGAAGCAAGAGCAAGCAGGGGGAAGCTGCATTAGATGGATTGGCCGCTGAGCAGATGTGGATGAGAGAAGGGAGACGGACAGAGAGGGAGAGACGAAAAGACAGAGATAGAGGGGAAAGAGAGGGAGCATCTCTATTGATCTGATGGTAACATAAAACTGAGTGTATTGAGGCAACCCCCTCCCCTTTGTGAGCGTGTCGCATAAATTACAAAAAAAGAAGGGGGAGAAGCATGAATCATGAAGCCCCCTATCAGATACAAGGACAGACGTCGGCAGTGTTTTGGCAAATGTGAACACATGACACAGTACCACGAGCCGATAATGGGCCCCCCCCCCTCTAAAAAGCCCCCGTCTGGAGGATTTGCGACATAGTAGACAGGATTTGACGTATAAGAAATCATAGATAAATCATTTTAATATAGTACAAGCCTGAAAATACTGAGGTAATAAACGCATTAGGCTGAGCAGTGCGTAGCTGTAAACTATTAGGAACAGACCTGGCTCTGACAGCAACTACAAATAATGACTGAGTGTCTTTTATCCCACATGCACTGGGATATCACCTGAGAAAGTTAGACTGAGAGAAAAGTATCCTCAACTGGTTTTTCGACCATTTCAGTTTGCAGTCTCTGGCCTAATCCCAGTCACACTGACTAGGTCATTTTCACATAGATCTCTTTTGATTTTCAAACCAAGATAAATATGGTAGAAAAGTGAAAGTTCTTTAAACATCTCAAAGGACCTAACCTTGACAATGAAAAGTTTTTACAGAATCTCCGACTCGATGCTTAATGGGA
Source organism: Toxotes lorentzi (assembly GCA_037833715.1). Lineage (NCBI taxonomy): Eukaryota > Metazoa > Chordata > Actinopteri > Toxotidae > Toxotes > Toxotes lorentzi. The sequence goes on from JBBMJY010000004.1 coordinate 13,045,362, forward strand.
ATAACAATCCCTTTACAGAAACTCATCAGGACCAGACAGTAAAACTGTGACTTTTTAAACAATGATTTTTATTTTCCTTTCCCAGGCCTTTTTACCTCAATAATTATTAAAGAAAACCTTGAAGCTACAAATACAAATTTTCTCCAGAAAAAAAGGAAGTTATCCCAATATGAAATCTGTACATTCATTTGCTTTTTTTTTATGATGTTGAGACAAAGATGAGAGAAAGGAGGGATGACTTCAAAGCAGAGACAATAGAAGCTGTCTGTTTGTTTGAATGGCTGATTCTCCTCCAGCAGAAGAGAGATGCCAGCTCCTATTACCAGACACTTCAGAGAGGGGAGGATCTTTCTCACCCTCTCTTCCTCTCTTTATGAGCCCCCTCCCTCTGGTTCAGTATATTCCTAGCCCCATCGCTGTCTGTGTTTTTTCTCCGCCTCTGACTGTCCTCCGTTTTCCCTCTTCTCTAACTTAAAATCCCCAGTGTTTGCAATCTCTGTCTCTCCTTCATCATGTTGGCCTTAAATTAGCTGTAATTTTTTTTCCTGCCTCAATTTCTATCCATCTCCAGTCACTCTCTCCCTGCCCCCATTTTTACTCTCTCTGCTTGCTGCTATGAACCAGGATCTCTACCCTCAATTCTCTCTCCTCTGTGTGTGTATGTGAAACGATACGCACCTCCCGACTAAGAATGACATCATCGTTTTACTCTACAGCCAATCAGATGCAAGCACATGGAGCCCTGCCTTTAGAGGAGTGTTATGTACACAAGAGAGAGACAGGGATAGAGAGAGAGAGAGAGAGAGGGATACAGATATATAGATGGACAGATTTGTAAGTGTGTCTCATTAGATTGTGCACATCTGTGCAGTGTACATCATTCTTTGTCCTACTGTCAAAGCCCCAGCCTTAATGAACACACACACACACACACACACACACACACACACATACACACACACACACACACACACACACACACACACACATTAGATTATAGCTGCTGTGCTTGCTTTCTCAAAGAAATATAACAAAGGCTAACTATGACATATAACATAAAAACAAAAAAATCACTTTTATGACCAGAATCAGTCTGTAGGAACACAGCAAAGCAGAGCAACAGACCAGCTGTGGACAGTCAGCTGGTCTTTTAATTAAATATTTAGAGTGAACCAAATAGAAATGGTGATTAATTAATAACCATTAATTAAGTTACAGACCAAAACCTTCTTCATGTAAGTGCATGCTTTGCTTTTCTTTGTGAATGACTGACGGAACACATTCATCATTCAGCCTATTCTTTTTTAAAAACCTCTGAACATGTAACTCCAGAAAAAAAAAATCTCTGCTACACAATGCTAAGTTTTACATTTCTGATAATGGTAACGGTGGTGTGTTTAAGTAAATAACAACATATTTAACGGCAAAACTAGACAAATGTGTTAGCAGCAATGAATGTAATCACTTAAACATATGGTTTTGTACACTATAACATGGTTTGATGGGATTTCTAAAACTAGTATATCTGTAGACATAGCTGCTCTCACTTGCTGTGCTCTTTGTATCATCAAACAAAAAAAAAGCAATGCACACTGACTAAAGGTGCTTCCAAAATGAACAAAAATAAAGCATCTTGTGACACCTGCCTGACCAAAGAGGTAGATGTAGCTATCTGGTGGGTCTGTGAAAGGATGTAACTCAGAGAGAATAAATTACCTCAGACAAAGAGCCAGACGGAGATAAAAAGTTAAAAAGAGACAAAGGAAAAGAAAGGATGGAGCCAATGTGACACTAATACATGCCAGATAAAGAGAATATCGCCACAAATCTGCTTTGCAGCAGTCTAGAAACATTTATCTAAATTAATTTCCATTTAAGAGGAGGACTTAGGAGAATTAAAGTCAAAACTTTCATGACAAATACAAAGAGTTTTACACTTATTATGAGAAGAATTGTTTGTGGTATTTTGTGACTGCACACTATGATGTGGCTTCAACAGTCTCGCCTTGCGTGATTGACCTGATTCACAGTTCTAACCGAAAAAGTAGAGGCACACGCTTTTCAGTGTCTCAGAGCAGCGTTTACTGAAACTCAGTGCATGATGATGTGGGATCTGTCTGCAAAACAGAGAGCAGGATACACGTCATACAGGAAACGCTTCCTGGAACTGTCTGTCTGTGGCTCTGTGTGTTTGCATCTGTTTGGCAGGTAAAGTCAGGTGAATGTTTTATGGACAAGACAGCCACAAATGAAAACTTCACAGAAAGTGAGAAAATCAGAGAGCAAGAACCTGAGAATCAAAGATGAAGGAAGAGACAGAATGAGAGGGAGACCAAGATAGAAAAAACAGAACCAAAAAACAAAAAGTGTCTGCGGGGAACTTGCATGGTAAGCAGACAGACAGACAGACAGACAGACAGACAGACAGACAGACAGACAGACAGACAGACAGACAGACAGACAGACAATTTGCACTGGCTAGACATATGCATAGTATCCTCTGTGTGTGGGTGTATGTTTTGTGTGTTGCTCACTGAGGCGTTGCATGGCTCAGGGATTTCTGAGGGGGGTCTTGTCTCTCTTTTGTCACTCGGCCTGGCGCTACTGGGAAAATCGCCCCCCTGGGACAGCATGCACACTCATTTGTATACCCTCACATGCCTGCACAAAGTAGCCAACTGCATTCTGTATAAAGTGTGTGTGTGTGGCTACAGCTCACAGCTAATCAGTTCTGCCAAGCTAATTAAAACGAGTCAGATGACTAAAGCCCCTGCAGCGCTGTAACACACAAACGTGCGTGCGCACACAAAAACACACAGAGAGGCGCTGAGTTGTTAAAGTCCTATATTTCTCTGCTGGGTGGCCGTCTAGTTCTTCAGAGTCTGACACCGTGTCTTTAACAACACGGCTAATGAGGGGAGATACAAACCAGTGCTTGTTTGGGGCAGCACGCATCTTTTTACAGCATCAGGTGAGACTGGAGTTTACAGATATAGACAACAAGTTGCTGTGGAAAGTTGTTTGTTTGAATCTCTGGTTTGTGAAAACTGTCAGAAATGAGCAGCGCAATTTATTTGTATACTCAAACACCTTGTCTTGTACGAACAACAGGCCAAAACACAGATTTTACCATCAGAGAAGACGACAAATACCAGCAAAAAATTCTCATTTGAGAAGCTGATACCACAGAAATTTGGGCAATTTTGCTGAAAAATTTGTATTTATTTTTTTAAATAACTGGGTCACTGAATTTCTTGCAGATTTTCTGTCTATTGATTACTTATCAATGAATTGCTTCAGCTCTACAATTAACTCGGTGCACTGCTTTCAAATGAAGAGAAATCGCATCTGAATCTCATCCCTCTTGGTGTAGAAGCAGTAGTATTGTTTTACAGAGTACACAAACAAATGATATCTGAACTGTAGATGTACTGTGCTGCAACAAAGTATGTCACAGCTGCACCTGCATAGAGGGTTACACACTGAACTACTTCTGAAGCATCTTTGTTTTTTTCGAAAATACCTTTTAATGTTTGAACTTTAAAAGATCATTATTGAAAGTCTAAGTCTTATCAACCATGTTTAAAAAATACATGGCAATCTGCCTTCTGTAGGTATTACAGTGTCATCTCATACCAGAGAGCAGATGGTTAAGTCCCTTTTAGCAGATACAGAGGTACAACTGCTCAAAGTCAAATTTAATCTGACAACTTCCTGTGTACAGAAGATGAGGACACAGAGACAGCTACGTGAAGCCATCTGATCACATGTGTTCGTTGAGTGTGTGTGTGTGTTTGTGTATGAGTGTGTGTGTGTCTGTCTGAAGGACAAGACAGGAATTCCTGCCATTTAAACCAGCCCTTCCCTTTCCGACTGGTCCCCACAGAGAGAGACAGAGAGAGAGGTTCAAGTCCAAAAGAGCTAGAGATGTAAAAACATAAAATAGCTTGTGAAAAAACTGTATCCTCTATATATTAAAATCACACTCTTAGGCCAGTTGGTGACAATCATCGTTGTTTTGACTTTCAACTGTAGAATAAGTGTAATTTTGAAACCGTGTAATAAAACAGGGATATGTATGATGTGTAATCTGCGCATATTTCCTACAAAATCACTTTATAAGTGACGCCCGATGTGACAAACACAATGGCTAAACAAACTGACAGCAACTAATTCACTGTCTTCCCCTCCCATTCTGGGGAGCACAGTGATTTTGTAAAATAGAGATGAGCAGGTCATCATAAAGAGTAAGAAATAACACAGAGGGTAAGGACTGGAGTGAGACATGTCGAAGGAAAATACAAGGAGACAGTGAGTCAGACGCGTGCACGCAAGAGAAAAAAAAAAGTTAAGTGAGAGGAGCAGACAAGTGGATGAAAAATTTAGACAAACAGAGGCAAAAGGTGGGGGGTGGGGTGCTCTAAGAAGGGGAAGGGCTGCCAGCTGGATTTCATGAGGTGAAGGAGAAAGGAGAGAGGAAGAGTAAAGGCTTTGTCTTCAGGATATAGGTTGTGTTTTTCCTTTGGTGCACAACACGCATTTATTTCTACTGGTAGGACTTTGTAGATAAGATGAACTGTAACTGCCCTTTAGATCGAACTGGCTGTTTGTAAACTGAGGAGAGATTTGAGAAATTATGAAACAGGCTTTGTATGGATTTTAAAACCTCTGGGTCAGGGACTGTCTTAAGTGTATAGAGAACAGTTTCTAATCACGATTTAAGAGAAACAGGAGGCCAAAGAGCAAGAAACATGGACCGAAGTCTGAAATGAATATGACTGTAGAATATAAGGAATGCACACTGTGTCCATCTGTTTGAACATATTTCAGAGAAAAACATCAAATACTAGGCAGAGACCCAAAAAAAGGGGGAGATGAAGGTTAGACAGAGGGAAATGGCAAGAAGGGAAGATAACAGGAGGAAAAGGGAAGAGAGGTAAGAGGAGGAGAGAGGGAGGGGTGAGGAGAGAAGAAGCAGAGAGGAACATTGAGAGGGAGTTCAACAAGGTTGTCATCTTATTGCTGCTGATGTAATCCCTAAAATTAGCAGCAACAACAGCCACAGATAGTGCCCCAGTGGTACACTGCGCTGCCCAGCGTACTGTACTCTGCACACACTTGTGCACGTGCACACTGTCAGGATGTTTGCAGGTTTCACAAGCCAATTTTAAAAATGCAATTTAAAACCAAAATTTAAATGGCACACGAAGAAACGAAGCTTACAAACAACCTAACACACGAGATAATAAAAACTGAACTGAGCTGCACAAACACTGTTACAAAAGAAGTGACATGCAGCTTAATGAAACCTATCACTGTATGTTTAAAAAACACTTACAGACCTGTGAAGGTGTTTGAATGTTTGCATTCTGCATGGATAATGAATACAGCAGGAGTCCAGCAGCAGGACCGAAGCACATCGGGGCAACTGAGGTTTGTGGTTTTGTTGGCTGTTTGAAGGCATCGGTCCAAGACCGAGTTGAGTGTTTTGAGCTTGAGTCACAATTTTAGGAAGTAAACAAGTCATTGATTGGCACATGATCGCTGTGGTAGACCCCGCCAGCTGTTTGGGTGAAAAATATTTTGGTTCTCTTCGCTTTGTTTTTTTTGCTTCTTGCCAGTTATCTGATCTATAGCTTTCTTCTGTTTGACTCAACAGCAGACACACACACGATGTGGGACTTAACAGAGCAGATACTTTCGTAGCCTGAGCCTGGTTTGAGCACTCATTGCCACTCCATGACTTGTTTGGAGCCAGGAAATTCAGCTTTTTGTGTACAAGTGGCAACTGGTACAGTTTGGTCGGGCAGCCTGTCAAGAAAGACTTCAACAGAAGTGACTAAAAAATGGAAAAGGATCAACAATTCAGTGGGAAATGTCTGTATATGTCACTACACCTGGCCTGGATGAAGCTGATTTATGTTATTCACACACCAATAAAACTAAGATGGCCGCATCCTTTGTTTGACACAGAAAAAAAGGCAACAAAATTAGCTCTCGAAACCTTTGAGCTATTATCAGTTAGTTAAAATAATGGCACGTGTTTCTTGCAAGTACTATTAACCCTAGTTCGATCCATTCCTTCTCTACCTCATCCTCTGACCTCCTTTCCTCACTCTCCCGTCTCAGCTCCTCTTGACCCTGCCGTTCCCTCACCCCATCCTTCCTGTCGCCCATTAAATTCCCATTCGACCTTTCCACAACCTTCACCTCTCTGCCCCGTGCCTCCATCCCCTCAACTCACCACCCCTCCTCCTGCTGCACGGCACTCATTACTTTGGTCACCTGTCAACCTCCGCTATCTTCCTTCATTTCATCCTCCCTTTTTCCTCCTTCAACTCCGCTTCTCCACCTCAGCCAACTCTTGGTCACCCACTCCTCACTGCTATACATCCATCCTCTCTTAATCCATGATTCTTTTATCATTCCTTCTTCACCACTTCAACTTTGTGTCTTACTTTGCGTCTGTCTTTCTTCACCACATTCAAAGATATAATTATCAACTTGGCTTCCTAACTCCCATTCGCTCTAATTTCCATCCTCCTCTCCACCCACATCCTCTTTCATTTTGTCCTCTCTGCCCTTCTCCTACCTTTCTTCTTTGATTTTTTTTTACAAGGTTATTCTCATGGCATCTCTGCTTCACTAGACATTGGATAGTGAACAAACAAACAAAAAAAAACAGGAAAAGGGAAAAGGATGTATAATGAAAAAAAAAATCAAATATCCAGTTCAAAATAAAGTGGCAATGCCAAGTCACGATTTTCTTTCTTTGGATGCAGATAGTTTTTTTTTTTTTTTTTTTTACCCCTATCTTAGCTCCTTAAGATTGGCTTTAAGTGTTTTACTAGTTGGCGAAATGCAAAAGAGAAGGAAATTACATGACATGAGGAAAACATTAGCCCTTAGTCAAGTTTCCAACCAAATTTAGTGCAAATTCAAAAAACTGGCAAGAGAAAATGCAGTTCATGTGCACTTCCATCCACTACTACTGTGTGAGTATTAGGTTTTTTGGTGCTAATTCTTCAGTCAGGTGTCACTAAGCCACAGCAGAAAAGCGCCAGTCAAATCTCAAATGAACAAAAATGACGTGGAAGATGTGATGGACATGCCATGTATGTTTATTTCATATATTTTCCTGCTTAATTATGTCTCTTGTGCAATAATGGCTTTATTAGTTGATACTTGATTAGATACTTCATATGGACTGGACATTCATTTAGTTGACATAATTTGCTGAAATAACTACAAACTATAATTATCATGGTCCCAACATTCAATAAGTTTAGTATTTAAACTATAATCATGCAAACCCTACTTACAGTTGAACCCTTTTTCTGAGTAAAAACATACACGCTTTTGTTCCTGAGTCTTTTCCTTCCCGCGTCTTCCTGGCTCCCCATCTCTCCCTGGGGCCCTGCTTGGTCTAGCAGTGGCAGAGCTGGCTAGAGGCCCTAGGGGCTTTGCTGGCCCCACCTGCATTCTGATAGAATGAGACCAGATGAGCTCAGGAATGGACTGGATGCATTAAAGCAACAAGGGGCTTTAAAATATAAACAGCCCAGAATGTTTCAGCTCTGCAGAAGTACAAGGATCGCGAAGAGCAAGACAGACATACATAAAACCTTCATACTGTATGAATCCACATTTAAACACACAGCTGGAAATTGCTAAAAAAAAAAAAAAAGAAAAGTGCTAAAAAACTAGACACACCCAAGCACTGGGAAAAAGTCACACGTACAGCACATCTGTAGTTTTATCGACATGAGGATTTTTCAAAAATATGCACTAACACATACACATGTGCACACACTAATGCGAATGAAAATGAAGCCAGGAATATTACGGGAATGTTCACAACTTCATCATTTTATGATGCCAAGCAAAACTCAATAAAACTGACCAACGCCACCGAGCTCATTCCAACACAATCAGTGCAGGAAATTGACTTTTTCAACAAACCACCACAGTGGCTGGAGCTCCACAGATTTCCCAGACATGTCCAATGTTTAACCAGCCTGTTTAATTTAAAGGAGAACAAGCAGCAAAAGGGGCTGAGTAAGGCTGAATGGCTTAACAGCAACAGAGCAAGTCAGCCCATACTGGTGACCTTCAAACCTGAGGGGTGGATGAAAGATGAGTTATTTTGCCATGACTCTGCACACCAGGTTGACACTGCTATGACAAAGCATTTGCATGAGTCACACCTATGACTTGCTCACTGCATGATGAACGCAACCTAAGACTTAACTCGACTGTAAGCGGTGACGTATGAGAAACTTGAGGAATGGCAAAGCATGAGGAGTGCAAGCTCATCAAATTGAACAGAAACGATACTAACACAGACAAGATCATCAAGATAACGTCATTGCTAATGGACCCCTAAATAGAAGCTGGTATCATATGAATTCTGAACATCCATTTTGTTCTGTAGGGCGAATGGGTTAAAGATCATCATGATACAGTATTACTTCATCATGCACTGTACAAGCTTTTCTATGTTTTCGAGCAAAAATAGGGAGATGATTGAGATTGAAAGTTTAATTTTGACAATGCCTCCTCCACACATAGGTCACATCCAGCAAAAGTAAGGTGGTAGTAAACATTTAGAGAAGGAACCTGCATGCTGATCAAGGGGCTTCAGCTGTTTTCTCTGGTGGTACTAACCAAAATGTGACACCAGGTTTCGAAAATTTGTATAAAGCTACCACTGTGGCCTCAATTTTGCAGTGCTACCTAACCTTAGGTGCATACATCTGTTTCCTCGCATGTCATACTGTATACACTGTATGTTTCAATTAACATAACACACTTGACAATAATTTTCTATATTGCAGAACTAAAGAAAGATGCATATTTTAACATATCTTGTGTGCAGCACCTGCGCACTGCTTTTAATACGTTTGGTGTTAAGATCTGAGTTGCTTCCTGTAGAGATTTCTACTCTTTCTACTCACTGACTCTTCACATCACCTAAAACCCAGTGTGGGCAATCACGACATGACTCCAGTAAAAACAGTGACATTTTAAAAATCTTGTCTTGAGCAGGTTTCACCAACCACCCCCTCGAACTTAAGATGGTTCATTAGATGATCATAGGTGGCTGGAGCTTTTTATTATTAATGCAGGTTTGCACACTTAACTCACATGTATCCTAGTTAGATATAGGGGGAAAACACATGCTTAAGTGTTTAGAAGAAAAAGAGGAAGCAGACGTCAGACGTTTTGCCTTCTGATACAGGAAACTGGCCAACCACAGACGCTGCATGAGACTTGTTTCCGGTGTGTACCGGCACTCCGTTGGCTGAAAACTGCAAAGAGGATGCTGCTTCATGCTCTGCACGTTTCCATAAACATGTTTCAGGCATATCTAGCTGCTTTCAACGCCGAGGGCTTCACACAACAACAAATGAGCGCTGAAAAATGCTAAAAGCAAATCACTATTTTAACGTGAGACCAAAGTGTGAAAACTGTAAAAGCATCTATATTCACATGGTGCGTAGGAACTTTACTGACTTGTTTATGAAATAACCATCTATTGAACTCTGAATTTAGCACAACTTGGATCACAGAGACAGCATAACATCGCTCTTTACTGATTTTATTCTAGTGTTGTGCAGACTTGACTATCCTGTGCAGATGGCTGAACCTGTGTCATGTTAAATTAATGATCCTGAGGTGCCACGGAGAGGTGCCACGGAGAAGCCTGGCTGTAAAGCCCTTTGAGCAGGTTTCCCCTGCAAGGCAAATGAGGTGATGGGTTCATCTATCTATCTGTCCAGTGAGAGGAAGACACTAACCCAGAGAGGCATCTGATGTCTTAATGAAGTGACTTTCTCTGTGTGCATATGTGCGTCGCTCTGTTCTGTGTGTCTGATTCCGTGTAATGTGTATACATGTGTGTGTGTGTGGTAAGAGTCCGAGTCATTAGTGAATCCCACTGGTCTGTTATCGCAGTGAATGCACAGGAACTTGTGTCTATCGCCCTGCTAGAACAGGAATCAGGTTTCAGGAATCAGCATGAGTGAGAACCAATCACAGGTAGAGTCTTTGCAGAATAGAAAGGAAGTAAAATTTTAAAAAGAAAATATAACTATGATATATATAATATGATCTAATTGGTAGTTTGTCTTTCTGTGCTTCAGGAAACTAAGAAAAACACATCCAGCAGGCTCACACGTTGGTGTGACTTGTAGGTCAAAGCTGTCTTGTCTGTTAAAGACGCAGGAGATGCTACATTTTCTTCCTCCTCCTGCACCATTTTTTGGACTCTTCTCAATTCATAGTGTCAGAAACTTCATTCACTAAGTAGCAAGCTATTAAGAGAGAGAGAGAGAGAGGGGGGGGAGAGACACCAGACACCAGCACAGAGCAGTGATAATGGATTACTGATGTTATTATGGTTCAATAAGGCCTCTAAACAACATCCTCTGATCCACAGCCAGAAAAACACAGCTCTCTTTGAGCATGTGTGTGTGCGTGTGTGTGTGTAATATACATTTAGATCCACTCTACCATTATATCAACACACATGGGCAACCCCCAAAGATACATTGAAAAAAAAAAAACACAATGGAAGATTTTATGCCTTTTTGAGAGCATTTTGCTGCTATAACTAGGTATTTGCCCTATTGGATAATTAATTACAGACAGAAGGAATGTCTTTAAATGATCAATCTATCAATAAATCAATTGCTCCTTAAAGCATTTAAGAGAACAAATGTATTTTCATCCCGACGGACACAGCACTTGAACTTGAAAATTCAGAGTGACTATTTTTGCAGGGACATAGCTCAGCATGTGGTCTCAAACCTGTCTCAGTCCCGTGAGGTTTAAAAGTTAAAACTAACCGATTTGTCCTCCATCTGTTAACCAGTCAGTTGTTGTTCCCAGCATGCATCTGTTTATTCCACAGTTAGCCCCCTTCCTATCTGCCACCCACAGTGCCAGCAGACGGCAGCCCGCGCTTGTGTGTGGCAGCCTCAAAATGGCCCCCTTTTCCCCAACACTGAGTGTTTCTAAACAACAGGTGCCTGAACCAAGAGTGACTCACATACACATTCGCACAAAAGTACATCACACACATTGACAAAACCATTCTGACAGATGTGGAAATACGGAAAGACAGCAGGATGGAATAGAGATAGACATAAATGTAAAGAAAGTTTTGATATGTATGTCCTCCTACCTGGTTGTTGACATAATCCTGAAGATGAGACACCAGCAGAGACATGAAAAGGGAAGAGAAAGAAACAAGACACAGTGATAATGGGACTGTGAACACCCTGTATGTCTCTGTGTGGTGAGAGAGAATTGGTAACATGATAGCATACCATAATCTTCTAATCCATATTCTCATTTAATAAAAGAGAAGTGAGCATGACAAGGGCCTCATTTGGTCACTGAACAATGACCAGAGTATAACACATCATAGCACTATGATCTCTTGTGTTAGGCATGTTTTCTTTTTGCCAAATGTGTCTCCAGCTTGTCATGCCCTCCAGTCTTGCTCCAGTTTAATGCAGGACTAATGTAATTCTCTGAATTTCCAGGACATTTGCACCCTTCCACTTGTTTTTGTCCTGCTTCTTTGGAGTAGTGCTGCGCTACCACATCGGAGTGGTTGGCCTTTACATAATAAATGCCGTCACAGAGAAGAATGTGGCGGGACACAGCGAAGCTCAAGGCTAGAAATGTAATTTAAAAATGTGGAACAATCACCAAGAGACTACAGAGGCAGGTAGGGTCGGCAGAGGACACTTTAAGCTCTCCATTAAGCCCCTTTGTAACGCCCCAGGGAGCTCTGCATGAGCTGGGAAAAGTGTGTATGTGAGCTAAGTGCTGAAGTTTGTATGTGTGTGTGTGTGTGTGTGTGTGTGTCAAAGCGTGGCTTCTGGTGATTAGTCAGAACTCTAACTGACACACTGCTGGCCCCAGTGATCCTATCAGAAGGAGGGAAACTCAACCTCATACAAAAGGACACACACACACACACACTCAGTTTCAATACTTTTCTTATACAACTCAAAAATCCCGCCACAGTATAAAGTGGTCTTATGAGAGACCCAGATTGTGTCTCCCTACAACATTCCCTTTTTATTGTATTGAAAACGTGGGTGACATTGTAATGTTTTTGATGTTTAACCCCTCTGTGAAAAAATGTAACTGTCAAAAAGCTTTTTTCCTCCTCCTGCTTTGTTGTCCAGCAGTGCCTTTTAATCTTCTTCATCACATTTCTAATTTAACAGAAAACAAGCCTGGCAGGACACTTTCAACTTATGTCATCTGCTGTTGCTAAGACTGAAAGCATTCATTAGTCAGTATGTCAGCTAGTTTCAGAAAAACAGACTTTTGAAGGCGATGCATGATCAGTAAATCAAATGCTCAGAGGCAATTGTGTATGCAAGCTGTTCTAACCTTATTCTACTTTAATCTAAGAGTGTCATTTTGTGATGAAACAACAATTGTCCTGACAACTGCATTTAACATGTAAATACTACAGGGGGTTAGCATTACCCTCTGCTGCTAGTGATGGTGCTACACCTACCGTGTTGTAACCGCCGAGTTCTTGGCCGTCTGTGATAAGTTCCCGCTCTCCCCTGGGGTTGACCCTCCTGAAGCGCCGTCTGGACCTTCGCTGGGATCCCTCTCTCTGCAGAAAACTGTCCTCCCCCTCGCTGCTGTTATCCACCTGTAATACACAGTCAACACCCTCCTCAGAATAGCAGATTCTACGGGATTCGCAGACACAGCCTTCAGGTGCATGGGGACAGCTGGAAGTCTGATCCTCACAGTTTGACACCTGTGGGCACGACTCAGTGAGGCTGCATTTTAGCAGTTTGGAGTTCTTAGGAACCAAGTTCAGATTTGTAAATTCCAAGTCCTGGGTCTCAATTTCTGATTTCTGGTCCGTATAATCCAAATTCTGGGTCTTAAGTTCCGTCAAGTTCTGAGAGTCTAAGCAGTGATCTTTAAATGTGTTCGTTTCCTTTTTCTGTGGCTCTGCTTCATGACCTGGAGCTTCTGAGATCTGGCCCTGCTCTTCTGCTGGCTCCTGGTTGAAAATCCAGCTCTTCCAGAGCACAGAGAGCCGGTGCCAGCGGAGCACACTCATCCTGACGCTAGGATGTGATCAGAACAACATAAAAGCAGGAAATACCATGAGAGCGGAGGAAGAAAACAGCAAGGAAACACTTCTATACAAAAGCTGAACACAAGTGGTGCGTCCAAATTTTAAAAAACAAGGTCCAAACTCCTGAGGGATCCCGAAACGTCGCATCCTATGGGTCAAGTATCCAGAGGAAGGGAAACAAAAGAACTAAATTAAAAGAACAAACCAATGGATCCACAATGAGAGCAGAAAAACAAGGGCCGTCTCTCTTTTTGTCTCAGATTTGGCGAGAGTTGTCATCTTCTGAGGGCCAGAGGGTTCAGGACAGAGTTCAGCTGCTCAACACGTTGCGTACTCACAGACTTAATCACATGCTTGCTCGCTTGTTCTCTCTCGCTGTCTGACACGCGCACAGAGCAGACACTGGGGCCTCAGTTTCCTCCAGGAAACCGTAAATACACAAGTATCCTCACCGGGCAGAAAAAACAAAACAGCACAGCACACAGATTCCGGCCTGTAGTTTTTTTTTTGTGCTGGTATGTTGTTGCAGGAGGAATTTGTTTTCTTCCTCCTTTGCATAATATTAAGACAGTCAGTAGTTTTATGATGACAATAATGACGATACTTGTATTGTAATATATATACGTTACACAAGCTGTTTTTACGTTTTAATTTTTATTCTCTTTTCTGTTTCACTTGATTTTTTTTTCTTTTTAAAGCTGAATGTTGTACCATTTATATTTTTAACACAGGTTCTTTGGAGCCTGTTGGAACCAATTTAAATATTAAAATGTATGTATGTAGAGATTTGTTTCAAATTTACTATTATTAGGAGTACTATTAACAGGAGTACTGGTCTAAAAACATAACACGTTATAGGCACGTTTAAGGTTAGAAGTTAGAATCAAATGGTTCGGGAGAATTTTGGTGTGAAATCTTATTTATAGCACATCAAATATTCCTCTTGTCTTTCAGCTTTCTTTTTTTTTTCCACAGTACTCCACAAGCAGTGTTTTTGTAAGTGACCATTGTGTTTCCCCCGTCCAGACCTCGGGTCTGTCATGTGTGTTCACGTAATATACAAACCCATGATCGGCCTCTGCCCTGATGAGGGGATATGATGACTGTGTTTACACAGACTAGGACTAAAATCTGTGTTTTGTTTCCACATGTAACACTGACAATAAAACGTATGATAATCATGGAAAGGCTAGGATTATAATTGCCAGACATTACAGGGCAGTCCGCGTTAAGACGATCTCGCACATCGATCAGAAAACAGCTTTGAAATGAACCACGAGAGAGAAGATGGTCCCAAAGGTTTTCTGTTAATGGCCGCTACAGGTTGACACGGACAGAAGAACAACCTTGTGTGAGGGAGTTCTGCTGTAATATACAGAATCACTGCTGCATCATGGGTAGTTTAGATGTAATGGACTCTGAAACAACTGCATGGGGGATAGTTCAGCTATAAAATACCAAATAACAGTTGTAAGAGGGGCCAGTGTTGGTATTGACGTGTCCCTCCTCACAGCAAAAGGTGTCATCTTGCCTCATTTTAATGAGCCTCATGAGACAAACAGCCTGAAGGTAACACACAAGAAACTTTTGGGGGTGGGCGGGTGGAGGGGGTTGCAGCAGACCAGACTTCCATGTCTATCCTTTGACCGTGTAATTATCATTTTGACTCACAGTGTACGTGCCTCTCTGGCTGCTTGACTATGTCCTGTAACCACCAGTAATGTCAACCATCGAGAACACATGCCGTTATGTCTCTGACCGACGGTCATGGCCATAATGTGACCATATTTCCTGTTTCCTGTGTCTATTTGAATATGTGTGTGACTAACTTCACGTCTACTCATTCGTCAGTTTACATTCCTCTGTCTATCTGATGGTTTGCCCGCTAGCATGAATCATCCCCATTTGCTAACTTTCTTCTTTTGCTTTTGCTCTATTCATTCGTTTCTTGCTCCTCTCTTTCCACTACTTACTCCCTTTCATTCCCCTCCATTCCCACCACACACACACAAAAACAACCCCGCCCTGTCAGTCTATGAATGTCACTCCTGTCCATCCTGTGACCAGAGTCATGACGACAGCCACAGGTTCCACTCTCTCTACTATTCCCATGGCCCCAATTAGCTGATTGGCTGCAATGCAGTGTGACTAGACCACAGTCCCTCCGCTCTTGTGTGTTTATGCATTCATCTCAGACTCTGTGTGTGTGTGTGTACATGCATGTTTGTGTGAATTGGTTCTACTGACAGCTTTTCTTATCGTTTTCCGTGTCTTTGTTTTTTTTCTATTTGGGAAAAGACATGCTACCTTTTTCTTTGCCTGTTCAGCTATTGCTATTCAAGCTGACTCCAGAGTTTTTCTCCTATTTATGCCAAACAGAGTGCTGCTGCTGCCTGAATCCTAACATGCATGAATTACTGTGCATCAAAAGAGTTTTCCCAGGAAATTCTCACCTGACAGCAAACATAAAAGCTTTCACTCGCTGGATATAGGCTGCATTGTGACAGTGTTATATGCATTGCCAAAGTGGAACTTTATTTTATCTAGACATGTAGCAAATAGACACCAGATTCCACTAGCCATTCATGTAGACACAAGCAGCACCTCAAATCAAGTCATTGTGAAATCACTCTTTAGGCATAATCATGGGCATGTCAATTGGCACGGCTTGACATTTATGTCATTTACACATACACACTGTTATTTTCAAAACTCAATTGCCATTTAAAGCTAAATGTGTGTATAAGATATCTAACTTGATATTGTATATGATAAACTAAATCCTGAGAAACTGGAAGGAGGGATGGTTTGGTATTTTTGCTTGAAAAATGGCCAGTTTGATCTGCTTTTGAATCTGTGTTAAAGTCCTGGAGTCCTCTACACTGTTACAACATATACTGAAGAAGTAGCTATGTCATTTTTTTGGGATCAGCTCTGTGTACAAAGCAAATCTGTTTTGCTTTTTAATGTATAACTAAGTCTATGAAGGGTCATCGCGGAATAAAGAAAAGTCTGAAGTGATGTGGGACTCTGGCTCTATAGTTTGGCAGCCCCTGCTTCAATGTATTGTACTTTGTTAACTTTCTTTAAGTGATATTTCAGATCCAAAGATTCACCCTGCTCTGCTGTTCTGCAGCTTGTAGAAACATTACAGACATTAATACTTACAAATGAAAACAGACATGTCCATATCTGTAGACACAGATGTGGAAAACACCTCATGTCCTCCCCAAAGCTCTGATCATCTGATCCATTTAGTCTCTTCCTCCTCCTCCTTCTTTTTATTTCCTCTGCTATGAACTCTTTTTTTTTTTAAATTGGCATTTACTTTATCTTTTGTTTCCCAGAGTTGATTGTTCCTTTAATGCCCAACTTCACATTCACACTGCATCACACAATCATACCTGGAAGATCATCAGTACCACCACTCCCTTTTCCTCTAGCTATAGCCTTGGAATGGACCCACAGGGGTAGTTTAGGACAGAGTGCCTTGCTGAAGGCACTAGGTAAATGAGAGAAATAATGAATAAGTGTGAGAAAAGGCCAGTAAATGATGATTCTGTGTCACAGTTGTTGCTTTGACACTGTTCTGTTATCAGACTAATTAAGCTGTGCAATGTGTAAAAGGGACTTTTTTGTTTCTGAGTTTTGCTGCGGTGGTTCTTTGTTTCCTGGGACTGTTTTATCAAAGAGTGCCATTGGTTGATGAGTGCTACTCATTTACTTCCCCTTTTTCCAGAGTTCTAAATAATCCTTCTTTTACCTGTAGGCTCCTGCAGGTATAGTTAACTGCTAGTTCATGAATATCCTCTTTCTTTCTTTTTTGTTCTTTCTTCCTCTATTTCTTGTCAACAACCCAAATCAACACCACAAATGAACAAACACTGTGTATGACTAACTAACTGTAATCACTGAATAACAGCACAGTTAATTTTGATGTTTTTAGAATCAGTTTTCACTGTATCGCTGATGTGCATAATATTCAGAGGAAAGTTTGACATTTTTGGAAATCTGCTTATTTCTTGCTGAGAGCTTCATGAGAACATCACTGTGAATTGTGATGATATGCCAAAATTACAAAATGTACCAGCTGAAACTGACTGATACAGTTAAAACAATCAGTGGTGCAAAAAAGTTTTCAAGCCTCTACATGATGTACTATTTTTAATCTTTTCATCTGTGAATGAAACATGATATCCTGCAAACCAGGGGATTTTCCCAATAAAGAACAAGCTGACGCACTCAAAATAAGTACTTTCAGAGTGAAACCGGTCAAAGTGTTACAAGAAGCAATGAAGTTACATGAAGATCTTTCACATAACTTTCTCAGTTTTAACTAAGCAGAGTGACAGTATGCCTATGGATGATATGGTTTCATCATTGTTTCCTTGGCTACAGTACTGACTGTTATCTAATTCTGTACAGTCATAGCAACAGAAATCTCAGATGGGGGTTTCTTAAAAAGTTCTGTACAAAACTTTCCGCGGACTCCCTGTACCCTCTGAAAGACCCTTGACCTATAACGAAAGATAAGGAACAGGTGAAGATCGAGGACCAACAAGGTGACATCCGCTCAAGGTTTGAATTTTATTCCTGGTACTACCTGCTGCTCTTCATGTAAAACCTTACTGCTTATCCTGTCTCATCCCATCTGATCCCTCTAGTCCCACAGACACAAGGACTCAGGGGGAGGGAAGATAGGAGTGCAAGAAGGACATTAAGGGAGGACACAGAGGCTTGTGAGTACTACGACCGTGTGGACGCAGACAGAAACACACTTCATTTGTACATGCAAAAGACTGTATAGCATGATGAGCTGAAGATGAATGAATGCTTTAGGATATTCTCCAAAATGTAAGAAAACATTTCACCAGTAATTATACTGATGTGTAGTCTGTGCTGATGTATCTGGTGAAAACTCCACTTGGAGTGAGAAGTTTTAGATATGACATGACACTACTATGACTAATACAGCAGGGTTGAAAAAAAGGAAAGTGTCCCCTGTTTGCATATACTATCAGTATGTGGGGAAAAAGAATGACTCTTCAAGACCTGTAACACAGATCTGTAATAGATTTTCATTTATGTAAATGAGTGTTGACTTTTGAGTTTTAGAAAATGTGAAACACTGTCAGACTAGTCCTGCTGGGAAAGTCTTCTCAAGATACTGTAAGTCCAAAGATAAGATAGTCCTCACACTTGAATCCTTTTATCCTTTTCTCTCATAGAAATGAAATACGAAACACGTCCAAGAAAGCATTATGGAAATCCTTCATTTGTGTAGTCACAAACTAACACACGCTCCTGTCAGGCTTATGTGAGCGGTCCGAATAATTTTCTCTGGCTCTCAGCTTTTTTCATAGTTTTTGAGCTCCTCATCGTGACATGTTGTGACACTGCTAATTTTTGACAGCTTGAAAGATGACTTGTTCCACGGACCATTCCCAAAAAGACTGAGGAAACACTTCTGACCTGTTTTCAATAGTCATGGAAATTATTTCCTCCATGACAGAAAAACAATTGGACACATTTATGGCTTACTAACTGAAAAAACAAAAGAAAAAGAAAACTCACTATAAAAGGACTTGAAGTAACTTGAAACATGAAACGGGGGAAAAGAGAGAGCGACATGAGAAAAAGGTCCCAAGCTGGAATCAAACCAAGAATGCTGCTGCCACATGGCGCATGTAGAAACCATTAGGCTGCAAGAAGGAGCAGTCCTCCAATATAGTACGACTCCCACTTCTCAAATGCAATTTTCATAAAAAAATATATTCATATTCTAGCTAATATGCTATATAAATATATATTATACCTTTGATTCCATTCTAAATATTAAGATTTTATTTTCTAATTTTCCTTGGCTTGAATATTGGCACAATATTTATTTATTTTTTTTGGGGTGGAAAATGCTTTGGCAACAAATTCACATCCTACCAATACAGTTCATTTAAATATGAATTTCAGATAGACAGGGCACAGACTGGAAGAGCATTGATGAGGGAGGCAGAGAAGAAGAGGAAGAGAGATGAAAGAAAGGGAGAAAAGGATGAACAAGAGAAGAGTACACAGGGGGAAAAAAGGTAATGCAGACATCAAATAAAGATGGAAAAAAGCGAATAAAATCAAAGGGCAGAGATGGGAGAGGTTCGAGGATAAAAAGGGAGGTGATTTGGAAGGAGACAAAGGCAGAGAGAGGCAGTCATAGAGAGAGTGAGAGAGAGAAAGAGAGAGAGAGAGAGAGAGAGAGAGAGATAGGGGCAGTGTACTCACCACAATCATTTCTGATGGCTCCAAAGTGATGCATTCACAGCCTCGTCTGCCCCCCAGCTGCTTGCCAAAACTACAGAGAGAGCACACACACACAAACACAAAAATATGTGTTAAAACAGAAACAAACGCAACGCACAGATGAGTCAGTCCTCACACACTGACAGAGAAAAATACAGATTCAGACTGTTTCTATCGGTCAGTCCACTTTATCTCTATGCACATAACACTAAACATTTACCGGGCATGAGTATGAGCTGGAGCAGGTGACAAATATACAAAAGCAATTTGTGTTACACCTGGTTAGTACTGTTCTTACTTCATATCACTACATTCTCACACAGACTCCATGCATGACACAGGATAGTGAACAGATTTTCATCTTTGATCCCTTATACCAGACTGTCTCTGGGTAAATACCTCGTCCACAAAACCCACATCTGTCAGCAGCAAAACATCCTGTAAAAACACTCTGAGCAAACAAGCTATTAAAAGACAGAATTCCCCACAAATTCAAGGGGCAATACGTTTCTATTTCACTGCTGTAGGTAACACATTGTTACCCTCAAGAGATGCTTTCATAAAAGCAATTCCTCCAGTATTTCATGAAGCAGTTTGAATGATTTAGCACCACCTGACATCTGTATAAAGTCATTTGAGAGTGAAGTGAGGGCTGTCAACTACAGGTAAGAGAAGCAAGGATGGAGAAAATAGAAATCTAAGACTGGGCACCAGCATGTAACAAGCCTCTGACATGGCTCTGTAGGTACTAAGAGAAGTACAGTTGGACCACTAGTTTGTGGTGAAGGTTTAACCGCTGCAAGAAAAACAACTTTAGATCAATAAGTCTTTGTGGTTGACAGCTCAAAATAACTGTACACAGTCCACAGAGGCTAGAAACACAATTAGCGCTTGACCAACTGTGATGGGCATGAAAAATGTGATCCTTCGAGACAGATCCTCTGAGTTCAGGGAAACGTGTTGTTTTAAAACTCTACACTATTGTGACATATGAAAGGACTTGTTTGCAGTTAACAGAATCAACATAGTGCATTTTGTTTGATTAATCTATTGATAAAGGTGATTTCTGAGTCTTCTGTGGTGTCACATTTGAGAATGGCAAATGATGAACATTTCACCATGTACACCAACTGGTGTTACCAGTAAAAAGTTGTCGCACAATGTGAGTCTTTGTCTGCAGGTCTCAGAGGTTCAGTCACAGTCGGCTGGGCTGTTGTCTGTTTTGTCCTCTGACGAGCGGGAGGGGAGCAGCTGATGCCATGTGGGTCAGTGTGATCTTTTCTCGTCTTATGGAGATTCTGCATGACATCTCGGCTCACTCTGAGAGTCTGTTTGCTGGCAGTGAAAGCCCTTTTTCCTCTGTCAGCCTTTCTCAGTACAGCTCCGGTCTGTACCATACAGAAGAAAAAACATTTTCGCTTAATTCTAAATAGATTTTGAAAGGCTGGTTTCGTAGGAGCTCTTTCCTAACTGGTAATGTCGAAACCCAAAAGGTACTTAACGATTTCTTAAAAACGCAAACTAAGAGCTTTTTAGTATCAACTTACTATTGATCTATTGTTTAACAGGGGGAAAAAAAAAAAAGTCTGTTACAACTTTACGAGGCACAAGATGACCTCTTCTAATTGCTTGCTTTGTCCAAATAACAATATAAAAACCCAAATTATCCAAATTCATTATCATACATTACATCCAATATCATGTATAATGAAGAAAAGCAGCCAATTCTGACATAAAAGAAGCTAGAACAAGGCAACATTTGGTATTCTTGCTTACAGACAGACATTAACCTCCAACTGATTAGTTTGGTGTGACAGTGTGGTGCTTTGGTGGTCTCGCAGAAAACACGCACATTAAATGTCCTGATGTCAAAGAAAAAAAACATGATGTTTTAAATGTACTTGAATTTTGAGACATTTCTTAGGACACTTGTGAACACTCTCTCCCTGTCTGAGTGTCTGTGTTTACACATCTGGTAATTACGCATGCCTCAGTTTCCCACGAACTGTCTAAGTATGTGAGTGTGTGAAAGATACCCCGAACTGAACAGCTCCATCAGTGTGTGCGGTGATTCCTGAGAACAGACTGGGCTGTGAACACGTCTCGCTCCCTCTGGCATGCTGAAAGTGGCGACCCAGCATTGTTTAAGGACTGGAGAAGCGGCTGGTTTTAATTATGGAAGCGTGCTGAGCTAGACGAGAGCCAACTTTCACTCTCACATCTCCTCTCTGATTCCGTTCTCACACTGTCTCCCACACAGACCTCTATTTACCTCTATACCCATACTTTCTCTCCTGGCTATCTTGACCCTTCCCTTTTCTGCTTCTTATAAGATAAGATAAGATAAGATAAATCTTTATTGTCATTGCACAATCGTACTTTGTTCAAAAGTACAACAAAATTGAGGTTATTCCTCTTTCCGTTCAACACCATCTTTCCCTTTAAGCTCTTTTTGCTGTCCCCTAATCCTCCAGGTATTTTTTCCCTCTTCGTTCAGTGACCCCTCTCTACTTTTCTGTAGTTCTTCTTTTGCTTCCTTTATCATGCCCTGTCCACTTTATTTCTCTCCCTCTTGTGTTTTATTTTCTGCTTTGCTGTTTTCTTCGTCTCCTCATTTCATTCTGAATTCCCTTTCATCCCTTCTTTTTCTCTTCTTACCACTGGCCCTTCCTCTCTCTGGGCCAAAACACAAAAAGAAAAAAAGATGCAAACTTTCATCTCATCACACCTTAATCACAGATTCACACCAGCACAGACACTATTCTTACACTGTCAGCCTCTTGATTTAGGGCTCAGATGAAAGTCTGTCTTCATAATGTGTTCTGATGATGGAAAAATGATGAAAGTCCCTTTTCTTTTTCTTTTCAACACTTTTCCAAATTGGATGAGCTGTTTTCCTTCTGACAGATTTTCTAGGAAATGGCAAAAGGAACGGTCGTGAAGAGCTTATGAAATCAAAGCTTTGGTTCCTTGGACTGATTTCATCTGAGGGAGGAACGATATCCAGAGCCACTGGAGTTGAATTAAGCTGCCACTGGATGTAAATTATGACCACAGTGTTGCTAGAAACCTCTCTCATTGTAGCTGAACTAGGTCCAAATTAGCTGTGAATGAATTTATTTGACACCACTGCCACACAAACTCAGATACATTGTGCAGCCACATGCTCGGACTCAAGAGTCCCTGAATGAGGTGAAACAGAGGTTCAACCTCCCAGCGTCCATCTCTGTTTGTACCGCCATGCTGTTTTTCTGGCAAAACAATTAAGGCTAAAAGGATCAGAGCAGGTTTTACTACAGGAAAACTAAATTATTCACTAAATGTACAAAATATCACACAGTTTTGCCTTTTCATAAAGTGCCCTGGTCAGGTGAATCCAGGGACAGTAAAAGCTCCTTGAATTGATTTTTCTTATTTCAGTGCCATTTATAGCACTGGCAGAGAAGGACCTAAAATGAGGTAAAGGGGTTTTTAACATATTATCCATCCCTTCATTATGTGTTTGTTGCTGTTTTATTTTTTTAAAATTGCGTCTAAATTAATTAATTAACTGATATTTCACTGCGCCCCTCTCTGGAAATTCAGCGTTGTCTTGCCTCTCTCTACACTGAGGTCAGAGAACAGTATCAGCTGCAGAAAGCATTCCTAGACCTGTGAAGGGTTTACTGTCATCTGTCAATGACACTTCCATGAGGAAGATGCTTGCAAACACATGGGCTGGAGCACCAGGTCCACTGATTAAAACATTCCCCAAATTCTTTCACGCCACAGGAATCAGTGTCGCATTTCTTATATATATTCTGATTGGTAATATAATATTCTGAACTGGTCTGATCAGAAAAACAACACACAGAGACAATGAATAAATACAACAAAAACCATATACAATCAATACAGCAGCTTCCACCGGAACACCAACACCCAGGCGTGGTTTTAAGAGTTCCCCGGCAGGAATGCAGTCTGCTGGGCTAAGAGTTCTCTCAGAGCCCTCAGCCTGGACGTCAGCCCGACTCTGACAGATCTCTCCACACTCCACTGAGGCGAAACGCATGGTCCCTGTCAGCACCGCACAAAGCCTGCCAAGCATGTCTACACTCTCTGTGTCTGTGTCTGTGTGTGTGTGTGTGTGTGTGTGTGTGTGTGTGTGTGTGTGTGTGTGTGTGAGAGAGAGAATGGAGGGAGGTGGGACAAGCTATGTGAAACAAACAAAAGAAAAAAAATACAGTTTACTAATGATAAAGGAGCAGGGGATCTAGAGATTGCAGACTTAAATGCCCACTGGGCGTATTGTACATGTGTTTGTTGTTGTGGTTAGACAAAAAAAACCTAAAACACACCTCAGTGCAGATTCCTGTGTTTGCTCCATCTGTCTTCCTCCTTTTCTGACCTACTGAATTCCCACAAAAGTAAAAGAATAAACAAACCCGAGTCAACCATAAGTGAGTAATTGAGTTTGTGTGCATGTGTGTGTGTACACACCAAATGACGTTGTTGCCCTGACTCAACTGAGATCTGATACCTCTCTGTTGTTAGCTGGTGTGAATCTGTGTCTTACAGAGGAAATAGGGCAAACCTCTAAAACCACACTATGGCCAAACCTTTAGTCTGGCAAAATAGAAGTAGGTTTATAGTTTTAGGAACTCATGAAACAAACACACAGGTTGAATGTCTTAACTGTGAACAATGGCTACAGTGTCGAGAGGTCAAATCACGTACGCAACATTTAACTGCACTCTTCAGTATTTATCTCTGAATGAAATAAAAGAGGTTTTACTTGAAATGAATTGAAGAATCCATTTCAAGTAGAATATCAAGAATTAAAGAATATCTTATCTGGTGTGCAGTGAATTCTGAATTTCCGCAACAAGGCTACAGTATGTTCACACAAATGAATCAGTTCAGGTAATACCAGATTACTAACACTGGCAATTCAATACTGGACTGTTAGTTTGTCTTATTTGCCAAATAAGACAAACTAACAACTTTGTTGTGTTGGAAACTAATTCAAGACTACTCTACCACTTTGGCATCCCCACAATATGTCCAACCAATATATGATTTCAAAACACTGAAACAATTCTTGTCTTGGACCCTTTACCTTTGACAAAATCCTTAAGTGATCAGTTGCTCTCACAGTAACATCTTGTTGGATGAGCTAAAAGTTTGTTTTCCTCTCCAAGTGAGTCATCTTTCTTTGGAATGGGAAACTCTTTTCACAGCACTGAAGCGGTGCCTGTGTTGGATTTCAGCAGGTGATGATTCCTCTGCTCTCTTTTCCTGCAGAAACAAGTCGATGGCAGAGGGGAGAACAGGTTCAGCCCCAGTCCAGTGACAGCTGCGACGCCCTGGGCAATAAACCATGACAGCCGGCACAGAAACTAAGGCCACACACACACACGGAGGTGTCAGAAGACTCGAAGAACCAGCAATGTGACCAAGAGTGCAGAAGAGAAATATTAATAAAGGTTAAGGAAAAGATCTCTATTAAAATAGTAAAAGAAAAGGATAATAAAGTTAATTTAAATATTGAAATAGCCTTTGAATTTTTAAGGCAACAAGTTGTTTAAGTCCAGGTTTTGCATGTTGCAGCGTCACGGTGTATATGGCGTGTCAGGGGACATTTTAGTCCTTTTTTGGATTCAATAAATATTTGAAAATTACATCTATGTCCATTTTTGGCAGTGAGGAGGAGCAAAGTGCCCAAAAAAAAAAAAAAAACAAAGAAGGAAAATAATCCCTTCCAGAAATTTCTGACACATGCATTAGTGGGGAACATGGTGCTTCAGGTTTTGGTTGAGAGATGAAATACATCACCAAGGAAGTCCAGTTTGCGTAACAAATCCACATGTTTGAAGGGTTATCAGATTCCAAAACACTGCACAGTGGTTTATAATCCTATGAGACACAACGGTACAGTTCTGGACAGAGTTGTACAGCTGTGGAAAGTAGTGGTTATTTTATCTTCCACCATGGTGATCGCAAAGTTAACAACAGAAATACAGTGTTCATGTTACAAATCCAGGCTGCGTCGTTACATGCGGGGCTTAAACTGGTCTGAACGCAGCCTTAGTCTGCAAAACAACCTAAAAATGAACTGCATGCTTCCTCTTCACTCTGCACTTGTAGAGAGGTTTGTTTTTGGCAATACTGAGAGCTTCACTTTCAAACCGACATTGTGCTGCACATTGTAGACAATCTTTGAGAATGTAATCTGAGTCCGTACAAAGTTTGAGAGAGTTTCGGTCAAAAATCAAACCCACACACAGAGAGCTAGGGCCATTTGGCACCGATGTTTCCATGGTAATGATGACCAACAGTAAAGAAAGAAAACCCACAGACCACAATCTAACAGAGACACACACAGAGACACTATTTTACTTCTCAGTTCCCACTGCTGTCCTTGCTCTCAGTTTCAGTGTTTGGTTGGCTAACACTGACCACTCTGACTCACACACATATTTAAGAAGACTGGAAAGCTAACCAGCAGTCAACGATACAGACCACCAGTGCACAAAAACACACACAAAAAAACTATCAGACAGGCTCCAAGGAATGACGTAGTGGCTCATTCAGAAACATTACGGCGCGTTACAGAAGTGGAATCAGTTAAGGGGGCTAATTCAAACCTCAGCATATCAGAGCAAAACACAGCACTGTCAACAGCTGCAGCTAAACTCCAGTGCAGTGAGTTAAAGTGTCCTCATAGTTAGAGACAGATAAGCATCCACACTTGACTGAATGCACGTTTATTGCACACCACTCTAGATAATCTTGCTGTGATCTTTACGTTCTTGTAACGCAGCAAGTTCCCAGAAAACCGGAGGAAAAGTGAGCAGTGATGTCAATGTTTGACTTGTGGAGCTTCAAGGAAGTTACACTGACATTGTGGGTTTGAATCCAAATCAGAATTTGATCCTCATTATTTCCTCTTCAATCATGAATAACTTAGAAACAACCCTTAATTAAACCAATAAACCTCCTTAGAACATTTTGAACCTACAGCCTATGTCATTTCAGACTAGTGTCTTTTTTTTTTTTTTTTTTTTTGGGTAATGTGAAAGAGAGGTCTGCTTCTCTTTAAGATAATCAGTTAGCAGTGTGTTTTTCATAGCTGTGGGGCCCAGCGGTGGTAAGCTATCCTGCCACAGTGCTATAGGGAATTCCTGGCTATCGAGTTGGTTAAACGATGGCAGGCAGGAAATGAAGCATGCTGGGTTGAAGAACACAGAGCGAAAGAGAGAGGGAGATTTGAAAAATCTCCGATGAATTAGCCTGCAATGGCTGTTAACGGTACAGCAAAAGTCGATGTAAACAAGTATGACAAACAAAAACTTTAAGAGCACTGACCAGGAACGGGAATGAAGGGTGTCCACGTATTTGGATTCCTTGTAGGTGAACTGATATCCAGCATATTATCCAAAAAAATTATAATGTTCCAGTTATCCAGGTTTGGATCCAAGTGTGTTTGTTTTATACTCCAGAGTGTGAACAAGTAAAAAGTTTCCTCAGAAAGCAGAAGTAGGTGACTGCCAGCCTTTTAGTTTGTCTTTAACTGAGGGAGGAGTGTGTGTGTTCCCTCCCGCTCTACTCTGTTCTGTTCTGTCTGTCTGTCTGTCCGCTGGCTCCAGGGAAGTGTGTGTCTCTTTGTCAGTGTGTGTGAGAGTGTGTGTGTGTGTGTAGCCTGCTCATTTCCTGCCTGGATGTGCTTCTGGGCTCCAGGCGGGCAGGCTGCTCAGGAACACATGGCCAGCCACTGTTCTGCTAGGGGTTCCGCATTCCATACACACACACACACACGCACACACGCACAACACTCCCCCCATTAGTTCCCTCTGTGACCCTTTCCAAGCCCCCCTACTGCTACTAGTACTCCAACACGCACACACACCCTCTAGACCTCTGCAGGGCACCAACCCTCCCCCACCCCACCCTTCACGCTGTTATCAACTGACCCACACTGGAATGAACACACATATAAACACACAGTCCTAGCTTCCTAGCTGCCCTGAGGTTGTTGATACTTGGCCAACTATTCTCCCTGCTACAGTTGGTCAGTTGGTGCTTTGTGTTGCTGTTGTTGAACTGCCTTAACATCACTCGACCTTTTATCTAGCTGTTCTTCCAGCATGTAGAGCGTAAAAGGTCAATCCTCACTACAAGCAACTGCGCCAACTGCTGCATTTAAGCTTTTCTCCACTTCGATATTGTGATATTGTGTCTCCTCAGATAGAGTATATCCTGAAGTGTAGCTAACAGGTAGAAGATTGGAGCGTACGTCCACCTTCTCAGTTGTGAGGATTTGATTCTTTTCCTTTGTGCTACGTAACATCTTTAGGTCATGAAGTGCTGGTCAAACACAAGACATTTGAACATGTCACCTTGGGCTTTAGGACACTGGAATTTTAACTATTTTCAGACATTTTATAAACCAAACAATTAATGAATTCATCATGAAAATAATTATTAGTTGGAGATCTGATACCAAGATTATCTTTCATATTAATGAATTCATGCACCCCATTTCCAGAATCACAGGACATGATCAAACTGAATAAGTTCACAAACATAAACTGTTAATTTCATTTGCATGTTTTATATTTCCTGGTTTATTCAATTACTTTTGGTGCTGCAATTATCCAATCACAGGAATTAATAATGTTTTATCTTATTATATGGACAAACAACAACTGGCTGAAGGTGAACTTTTAATTTCTTCCATGACGCAAATCATGCTATTGCTCCTTTCTGTTTTCCTCTACTCAGTAATGGTCCAAAATAGTAAACAGTGTTTTCAACTGCTGTTTTTGAAACAGAAAACCAAAGAAAAAACATCATCTAATGCAAAGAATGTGTGAAACAAGAGAGGAATGTGCTGTATTCTGTACTGCATTTACCACACTGCAAAGTGGTCCATAATTTTCCAGGACTTTCACTGACATCCCCTGAGAATATTAAAAGCTAAAAGCTGCTTCCTTTTACAGGAATTCCATGACCAACAGGAACCCTGTAAATGTGAATGTATGATGGAGATTGAGAACATACTTATGCCATCATTCTCAATTCCTGACAAACGTCATCTAGCAGGTGAAGCTCTTGGCCAGGCGGTCGTAAGCTTTTTGATTTAGATATAAATGCACCAAAGGTCCCGGCCGCCCTCGTTTCCGTTCCTGGCATGCAATGCTGCTGTTTCAGCCCGACTACAACAACAGAGGGAAGATAAACATTGGTGCTGAGCACCAACCTCGAGCAATTTCTGCCACAGCTTTCCCCATTACAATCAATTCCAGTGTTTAAACAGGTGCAAAATCTCTGTTTAAGGTATTTATCAGCTTTTTTTTTTTTTTTTGGCATTCCAGTGGGTCTGGGGAGGAGGGCCTCATATTTCCTTGCGATATTGGTTCATCATGATGATGAATCTCTGGCCAGAAGTCTAAGCTCCTCCCTCATCAAACAATATCTGTCAAGATATGCACAAAAAGCGTTTTATTTCCATCCCTCGATACTGTACTGCATTATACAAAGGAGGTATGTCTGCTGTTTAGCCTTCCCTCGTTACTTGTAACCTTCACAGAGGGAGGATTTATTGTAGGACTGTTGTATCAGACTGTATTTATATGTTTCAGCTAGGTGTACCTTATAAACTGTAAACTGGTGAAGGATGTGAGATGTTATGTGAGACTAGATATCTTTTCTCTGCAGTACATCACACAGATGTTGTATACAAGTGTTGTGTATACTTGTATACACAACACTTGCAAAACCTGTCGTTTCATTTCTTACCAGTCTGTGACGTGCTGTTGCCATTATACAGATGTACAGACAGAAACACACACACACACACACATCTATACACACTCCATCCATAGGGTAGCTTCACATACAATGTCAAGCAAATCCCACCTCCTCTCACCATGTATGACACCTCCTGTCTCACCCCACCATGACGTCTATGTGTGAGACTGTGTGTGCGTGTGTGTTGGTGATTATTGTTACATACCAGCACCTTGCCAGGTACATGTGCTCCTTGACGAAGACGGATCCTGAGAGGAGGATGTACCAACAGGTAGCGATGCTGTCTGGGCTAGAGCAGAGGGAAAGAACACACTGGTGTGAAACACTCAAACCGTCTAACTCTGCAATCTGTGCTTCATAACACATAATGTGTCAGAAAGCACAAACAACGTGAACCTTCAATAATCCCATTGTTGTACTTTCTGTGTTATATTTCATGATTGGGAATTAATTGGCTTGTATGTTTTTTAAGGTTAGTGGGTTTTTTTCTCCCTCCTCGCCACATGTGCTTTTTGATTCATTTGTTGTATCCAACTCCCTAGTTATTTTTGGGTCACTTGGCTTTTTTTAGGTCTATCAGCTAGTCCTACCCTGCTGTTATTCTTCTAAAATAAATGCCATGTTAGTGGCTTTGGTTTAAATCTGCACTTAGCAATTCTGCACATTTGTGGCTCAAAATAGCAGCAAAAAGAAAAACAAATTTTGAGGATAAGGATAACCAGACATCAAACAACGTGTCATGAGTCAGACAGATCCTATGAAGAACATGCATTTATGACAGGGTCAGCCATTTATTTCCGATGACTGTGGGTTGTTCTCAAAGTCGAGCTTATGTAGTGCTTTTTGGAAAGTTTAAAAGTCCCCTGAAGTTAAAATGAGTCATTTTTGGAGATGCTTCCCTCACCTCTACTGCAGCCTCCTTTGAGGTGTCACCAAAGATCCACTTACTCTGGCTATTTTATGGCATTCTGTTCCTGTTATATGTTCTGCTCTATGTTATTTATTTTTTTTTTTTTTGCTGAGTCTATGAGTTGACTTAGGGCTGTTCTATTCATCATGTATGTATACATTTATGGCTGAACTGGCTAGAAAGACCAATTTAATACAAGCCAGGATGCCTACATGACATTTTCCAGGTCTTTGAAAAATATAAGATGTAAAAAGAAATCTCTGGAAAAAAATAAAAAAGAAGTGCACACCCGAGCTTTGAATCCCAAGTGATTAATTTTGCATTAGCATAAATGTGTTCTTAGGATGCCAAGCACTATAGAGCCATAATTTGATGCCCCATCAATGCAAGGTGGAGAATCCATTAACTACAAACAGCCATACTAAAAGGGCTGGAACAAAAAGAGCTGTGGCAGTCACGTAATGTGGTCTGTCATTCACAACAGATGCAACACGGACTTCTTTTATCTAAAAATAAACAAATTTTTCTGTGTGATTGTCCAAGCTATTTCATGTATTCGTTTTATCTATTAACCTACAACACCAGTCCAATTCAGGGATTTTAATTTTAAGGAAATAAACAAATATAAATATACACGTTTGAATATTACTGAAGGGGTTTTCTCCCTCAAAACATTTACATATATCTATGAATTGTAGGCGCCTATTTAAATGATAAGTTCAGAAATCTGGAGAGCGAGTGGCTTTATGAGATAAAGACTGGCTCTTAATTTCCAAATTATTTCTGCCTTTCTCCAGGTATTTCTGTGCAATTTTGAAATATAATTTCCAGCCTCAGATTTTATGAGATGATACACGTATGCACACAGGAGGCTTAAAAGTATCTTTATGAATCTCCATTACTATATTTCCTTTACTCTCTGCATCTTTTTGAACCACACTCTCCATCTCTTCGCATCACTTGGGTGCACACCAAACCACATCCAAACTACGTACATAATATTGGTTCGTGGTTAGGGTTTTGGGTCTGATACGTGCAAAATTAAACGTTCACTTCTTTTCTTGATAAATACTGTATGATAATACTGTAGTGACCTGTTGGACGCTGGGACATTTTGAGGTGCAATTGTTGATTAATTACACAATAATGCCAATAACTGTTAGCTGCAGCCCTACTACTGCGTCCATCAGTGCCACACATGCCATTCCCTCTCCCTCAGCCATCTTGTTTGTTGTCTTTGTATAGGAAAGCTGAACATAACCATGTTCAAAAGAAGAAAAAACCCACAAAAAATTAGTTCCTTTCTGCATTGTTGGATTTAAGTGGGGCCAGCATGATTAACTACTATTATGGTTTCAATGGAGAGACCTTGATTGCTTTCATCTGCTGTCTGTAGTGTGTGTGTGTGTGTGTGTGTGTGTGTGTGTGTAACTGACTAATTGGACATGGCAGGCGCTTTGTTCTCAGTTAAGGTACTTAAGACTGGCCGCTGGTAAAGAAGCAAGAGAGAAGAAGATTTTGTGCGTGTGTGTTTTTATTGGACTGTAAATTAAACCACTGAGTATCTAATGCGATTCTAGTGAGGACGACAATACATCAACGCGACGAGGAGCTTCATTCTCCTTCCTTTCATCTGTCTCTGTCCTCCCTCCACCTCTTACACTTCCTCCACATCCCAGCCACCTTCACCCCTCTCCTACCTTGTTTCAAATTCCTCATTCTTTCCCTCACTTAATTTTCTTCTCTCACCTCCGTCTCAACATTGCTATCCTTTCATCTTCCTCCTCCTTTCTTCAGCATGTTCACCTTGTGTTTTCTCTCCTCCTCTGCACCCTCTCCTCTCTTATAATAATATATATTATTATAATATACCTCCTCACGTTTCTCATTTGCCGCCACTTCCTCCCTTCTCTTCTTTTCTCATCATCTCTTTTCATCTCATCATGTGCTCACTCCTCTATTTAACACCCTCTGGTACCTTTCCCTCTTCCTCTCCACCTCTACTCCACCTTCCTCTTGATTGGTTTTCCTCTAAATCCACATTGTATATGATCCTAAACAGACTTCTTTTGTGCTGTCTTCCTTATCTATCTCAGTATCCATTTATTCACACCCCATGACAGACAGGCAGAGAGGAAGGCAGACAGACTATCAGTGGATCTGTCGACATTACCATCAGCTCTAAATCCATGTTCCCATCCGGACAATGGTATCTTAAACCTGAAGTGGGCCTCAGAAAAATAAATCATATGCAAAAGACAGCGCAAGACTTGAGGTTTTACCTACTGGGCAATTCGAACATGTATTTAAGAAGAAGCACAGAATGTGCATGATTTAATAGGAGCCTTAATCCAGTACTGAGAGACATTGTTTTTAGTATCTTTTAATTTAGGGTTTGTTGACAAGAATAACAATATAGAATATCACTATCCAGAACCTTTAACACTGTGTTGAAGGACTGAGTTTAAGACAGCCCTAGAAACTAAATAAAGAACAAAATGGAGGTATAGAAGTCTAAATAAAACGAAGAAAGCATTTTTTTATGAATTAGATTCAAAACATACTAGAATAAAAATTTGAAAAACATGTGGCAAGGACCTGGCTAGTCACTGAAAACACAACTTTTTGGACTACACCTCAATACCCAATGTGTGCTGTGACACTGAACAAATGAATGCACTATAACGTAGTGAAATCTTATTCGTTTGCATGCCAGAGTGCATGCTATTCTCAACCACGCTGATCTTTCCTTGATCAAGACATAATTTGCTCTAGTGCAGTTGCTTTGTGGCCAAAACTGTCTGTTGTTGTTCTGTGCAGCTACCAAGTGTTACTGATCAGAAATCTGTGATCCTGAATCAGGGCATTCTTAAAACAATGCATATGATGTGAAATTTCAACTGGGTAAATACTGGGGATGTAAATATACAAAACAACTCCCACATGCAATGAAAATCTTTTTTTCCCAACAGATAATTTAAATAAAAACATGAGAATAAGTGCAGGAGATTACAGCAGAGCACATCCTGCACAGTGTGAGAGCTTGTACTTACTAGAACAGGACGTGGTTAGCCTCATGCTTCTCATACCTAGCTGAGGTACACATCAACCTGAGACAGAGAAAGACAAAGATGTTAACGTTTTCTCTCCAGCAACATCCCTAATACATCGCTAGCTCTGACAATCCATCACTTATCGATCCTTGACTTTTTCTCGGAAGGCACCAAGCTCTCCCCTTTTAAACACCATCATTACTGTCTGTCAGTTCAGAGTGTTAAGGTGACCCACTACTCATAGTCTGGCTGCAGCCCAACCAACATTTCATTTTATTTGACCTGAGCTATACCTGTGTTTTGCTGTGTATTTACATTTGGTCAATTAGGCCCAATTATAAAAGAACCAGGACTTGTAAAACCAGGTCAAATGCACTCACAAGCACTCTTTTTGTCTTGATAACTGGACAGATTTAGTTGCACACTATGACTTTTGGATCATTTTATTATTTGTTTACCAAACATGAGAAACTGCTCTCTATCAGACATCTATATCTGTCTCCACGTGTCTCTAAAACCCCTCATTGTTAAATTATTTCTTGTAAATGGTTCAGATTATAATCTCACAACAGTGTTGATCAGGAAGTGGGTTCAGACCCACAATTTAATTTGAACACTCCTGTTCAAATGTTATTGTTGTAACCTGCTCAAATTAGCAAATACCACAGTCCTGGCTTCAAACATGCCAGAGCCACGGTGTACAAACCAACCTGAGGCGAGAGGCATTGGAAAAATTCTAAGAACTCTTAAACCTGTTTGGGTAGGGTGTGCCACATAAAACAATTAAGACAGAAAGTAGACCTATAGGCTACTTTAAAGTTAACCTGGTACCCTCATCCTGTGATTTTACTTGTCATGTAATAGAAGAAATGACTTACCTTAGTTGATGTTCCCTAAGGTGAGAGAGGACGTCCATCTGGTAGAGGTGACAGTAGATGGTGTGCAGGTCCTACAGGACAGAAAGACAATCAAGTCACCACTTGAAAGCAGGTCAACATTCAACATGAAAATACTAAACAGGTGAAACAATTAAATAATCTCACATTTTCTCACATGCACAAAAAGGGGAAAGCTCTCACACTCGAAGAGTACTGATCAGATACCAGTTCCCTTTGTGCAAAATTTAAAAATCTATATACCTCACAGCATGGAACTCACTGGGAGGATTTTTATAAGGCGACAGGAGGCCAGGGATTTCTGTGCCACTAAAAATGGATGTAACAGATGATGGAAACAATACATTGTATAATTAAACTGACAAAGAATTTGTCTTTAATCTGAAACAGTCGCACCTCAACAATCCCCTGTCTGCTTAATGAGGTCAGCATCACTGGCCAGTTTGACAGATTGGATCGGTGCATCCCTAAAAACAAAGTTTACTGAATTTTCAAACAATATATATTTACACATGTTTGTAATATCTGCAAACTGCTGAGTGTGCTCAGTATTTAAAAAGTCAAAGCTTTTAAAAGATTAGCTCATTGTTTAGAGTGTGCGGAACGTCTCAGCACCATGTAAATCACAGCATGTGCTAGTGTACTCTGACAGAAGCCACTTGGACTATGCCAGACACTGCCTATCAAATTGACACCCGCAAAGCAGACAGGCAGGCATACCACTTATCTGCGCACATGACAGCAGGGAGACACGCACAGATATATCCACCCACTGCCTTAAAATAGTCCTCTATCAGGGCCAGCTGTCAAAACATTAAGAGGCCGACAGAGTGTGTATGTGAAGGGAACAGCTTCATATAAGCATCTGTGGGATCAAACAAACAGAGCGGACACGGGGCAGCTACTTATAACAGGTGGACTGCATGGCTGAGCGGCTATGTACACACACATGCTCTCACACACAAAGACACACACAGACAGACACAAGCTAATTCATTCCAGAGAACAGAGATGGACCCATGACTTATTTCCTTTTGGAAATCTGCTCTATTTTCTATTCCAGTCTAACTGACTCTATACAGTTCAGTACACAGCAATGAAATGTATGAGTTTATTGTAAATTCACAGGGTGAACGGCTAGTTCACCGTTTGGAGAAATAAGCTTATTCGCTTTCGTGCCAAAAGCCAGATGAGAGGACTGATACAGTACCACCCTCATATCCCCAGCAGACAACTGAAATATCTTGAAATGAATACAGAAAGAAGGGGAAACAGCTAGTCCGGATCCTTCCAAAGTAGTTCCAAAATGCCAAACCTTTTCCTTTTCTTTAAAGCACAATGTAGTGTTAGTTTGAAGTCATATCATCGACATGTCTGCATCGCCCTCTACCACTTTCCACGTCATTCTGTAGTAGCCAATGTACAGGTTCAGCATCACGCATTTATATATTTCTTATATGACTGAAATCAGCTAAAACTAAACCAAACAAGAAGATTTCAACAAAAAAATGCAAGTGTCTATCATCCAACAAGACGATGCACCGGTCTTTGAAACTGCTGACAGCTGAATTGAGAAAAAAAAATCCCTAACAATCATCCAACTTTAGGATAAAGCCAAGGCACAAAAATTGGGACAGCTATAATGCCCTAATCTCAAACTTATAAATCACAAAATCCCTAGAGGCCAAATTCATATTTACAGTGCTTTGCCTTTGCTGGAACACCATTTCTTCACTACTGGTTTTGTTTACAGCTTAACCAGACTGAGGATTTGTTTTTCCTGTCAGAAAATTATTGTCAAGCATTTCATACAAATACAGAGAGCCAGATAAAAGTTTTACGTATACTTTGAGGGTGTGCGGCTTGAGGCTGTGTAAGGTTTTCTAAGCAGCATATACAAATCAAACCTCTCAAAAGAGAGAGCGAGAGAGAGAGGGAGAGAGAGAGAGAGGGAGAGAGAGCGAGAAAGAAAGAGGAGCGCGATTCTGTGAAAGCATAGTTTCTGGAGTGTATGTGTGAACGTGGCATGTGTGTGCCGGTAAACCGAGTCAAGCAGTGGGAGCCAGCGGAAGCAGAGATCAACACTGGGGAATGGGGAGCCTTTAATGCAATGGACCAACACACCCCTGATGTGCTGTTGGCTCTGTCTGACACAGGAAGGAAGCATTGGGGGGGGAGAGAAGGAGCAGAGAGAAAGTAAGCGAGAGGAAGGGAGTGAGAAAGAAGGAAAGGAGGGCGTGAACAGAGAGCCGTCAGACAAAGGAAAATACCGAGAGAGAAAGGCAAGGATGAAACATTAGAGATGGAAGATTTAGGTGATAAAACATAACAGGTGAATTCAAGTGTGTCAAATGGTTTATACCATGTGCTCTGTGCAGCACTGAATGGTTTCTACTTGCCAGTGTCAGAAAGAAATTTAATAGACTTAATTATAGTATCTGGTTCCGCTGCTGCTTGTGAATGAACTGTGACTATTCGGTGGGAGGTTTCTCAGGTTTATTATAGTTACACAGCCCAATTTGGGGAGATCCCTCAGGACGAAACCAGCCTATGGAACTCCCCCAGTATCTGAGGAATTCCCACGATACATATTAAGAGTTGGACAATTATAACAAGTAGACAATAACAAGTACAATCTTTCTTATCATGGTTTCAGCAAGGTCATAACGCACAGTTCTGAAATGCTCACTGCTGTTTCAGGTTTTCATGGCATTTAAAGCTTCTAAGTACAAAAGTATTTCTGACTTTCCCTGAAGAAGAACCTACTTAGTTCCCTGGAAGCCATTTAAGACGCTGAACACTGGGCTCTAAGCCATGTAAATAAGAGTTAAAAGCTGAAGGACAGAGAGCTTGACCTGGTCAGCCGCCTTACAGGAAGAGTCACAACCTCCATTTACTGATACCGAGGCAGAGAGACAGTGAGCAGCGTAGCATGGAAAAGCCTGGTTTACAGTGGTGAGGAAGTAGAACTGTATTGACTTCAAATCACATTTAACTGGGTTAGTGACCACAACAAACTGCTGCAGTAAGCGCTCCTGTCATGTTGCTGAGCATGCATGTGTGTTATGTGCATGTGCATGTACAGTAAGTGTGTGTGTGTGTGTGTCAGGACCAGGCCTGAGGCGACTAGCTAGTGAGGGGGATCAGAATTAAGCCAGTACCCACCTAATGCCTGCTTATTAGTGTGTTCCTCTGCCCGATTCAAAAAGACATAGTACTACCAATCACATAATTTCACCAGAGGCCTTATGTGTTAAGCGGACATAACGCATTTATCTTAACTTGGAATTATTCTGGTATGTTGGCCTGTTGGAGGCAAATCAACCCTCATAACAGAGAAATAATAAGATAAAACACAGATCTACATATGCAACTATGCTTTCTTAAAGATCTTTAATCTATCACTTAAAATGTTATCATCAATTAGTCCATTGATCATCATTTCAATTTTTGAGCCTAAAAGGATGTGTTCAAATTGCTTACTTTTATTTCAGTCCAACAATCCAAAACCCAAAGATATAAAACATCAGATCCTAACATTTGATAGCCTGGAACCAGCACATGTTTGCTGAAATGACACTCAGTCACGTATCACAGCTAGAGTCAATTCATTTTCTGTATTCAGCTAATCAGTCCAGGAAATCAGTTCAGAATGAGCCAAAAGTGACACTTCTGCATTCAGTATTCATCTCTGTAAACACCCAGTTTACCTCATGTTACTTGTCTACATCTGAGTCAGGTGACATGCCTCGTTGGCTTTGTTGGCTAAACAACAACTTCACACTGAGTAAATCACAGTTTACAATTATTCATGGTCATTTCCCAAGGTCATCAGACTGGTCAGGTGAAACTACAAGCACCATATTACACATAAGCTGTTGTACTGATCTGTAAAAGGATGTAATGTAAACAAAAACGATACCAAAAAGGTTCAAGATAACGCACATATAGGTCAATCCGCACAGTGACATCACATATATATGCATTTAAAAACAAACCACTTTGCTACATGACCCAAAAACAAGGCGCATAGCGATTCTTCTACTACTAACACACACCAATGAAGCCAACTATCCCTATTTCATGTTATTGATCAGCGTAAAGCAGGTCATCAATAGA
The DNA here is from genome assembly GCA_037833715.1 of Toxotes lorentzi. Lineage (NCBI taxonomy): Eukaryota > Metazoa > Chordata > Actinopteri > Toxotidae > Toxotes > Toxotes lorentzi. Next base: position 13,083,555 of record JBBMJY010000004.1, read on the forward strand.
CCCAGACAGACAGATAGCAGGATGTCAGAGGAGGGAATCTCTGCTTTGTCGTTTCAATCTGTAGTCTCTCAGAGAGAGGATGGTAACCTGATCGCTCCAACGCCCACTCCAATCTCTCTCTTTTTGCCCTCAATGCACACAGACATGAAAAGAGGGTGTGGTGGCTGCAGTCTGGTATTTGGTTGCCTACACAAGAGAAGCAATCCCTATATTTTGATGTAGTGGTGCCTCCACCCCCAGTCCACAAGAAAAATCTGATCCCAATGAAATAAAATCAGGCCAAAATGTATGATGTTTTGGTTGTTATATATGTGTGTGATTCGAGTTCAGAAGCTTCTTTTTAAGGACAATAATTCCTCTTTTTCTGTAGTTTAACAGTTCATGATTTAGAAAATGCTGCTTGCACAAGATCTGCTTCGTCTCAACATCTGAAAAAACTAATAACAAAACATCTGTGATGCACCTGATTTAATATATCAAAAAACCAATACTACACAGTTTTCACTTACAACTATCAAAGCCATGTCCCTCATGTCATTATCCTCGAGCCCACGTGCCGTGCATTGTTGTCTCATTGTCCTGACTCCCAAAGGACAGCGCGGGGCAGCAAAGCGACCCTCTGACTTCTGACCTTTGGCCTCACCTCCCTGGAGGCTCATGTGAAGGCCTGATGACCCCATATGTGATTAGGATGTTACAACCTCAGGAGAGACATCCACTCATCCAGTCCAACTCATCACCAGCTGAGGCCGCAGCCAGATTGTTTTTTTTTTTTCTGTTTGTTTTTTTTTTTTTTAGGAAGAGATGTGAGAGTTGGAGTCTATTCTTAAATTCAGTAGAGGTTTCAATCCCAGTTGTAATTGAGGGTGCTCAAAATCCTAAATAGATGCATGTTTCTCAGAATCTGACTCAAATTACTGTAATTTCTAATATATATTATAGTGATGTTACTTTCAAGTGACAAGCATGATCTATATTATCAAAACCAAGATACTAAGTTACTTCTGTTGTAGCAGGCCTCAAATTTTCATGTTTTATTTGACACATGGGCCCGTGGGTTCAAAGCGGAATCACACTGCATGACTGTCAGTGAAGAGAAAACATCACTTTCTTCATTTCACTAAGGAGTCGACTCTTTGAGGACGAGTGATTCACTACGAACTGCAGAAATATCAAAAATATCTAAAAATGTGGCTGTCAAACTACAAGTAAGACAAGTGAAGCCGATCCACCGAGTTGATCAGTGATGCACCGAGCTTGCTGTGCTTGTGCTGGTGTGTGTGTGTGTGTGTGTGTGTGCTGACAGATGGCATGTGTGTGTGTGTGTGTGACTGAGGTAGCTATAGTGCTGCTGCCACCTCCTGGCAGAAACCTCACTCTCTGTGCTTAATGAGACTTGCTCCAGCATTTACTGTAGCTCTACCTACTGACACATTTAAATAATCTAAAACAGATTAGTTGAATTCTCTGTTAGGGCAGCAACTATCAAGAGAGCAAGAGTACCTTGGAAAAAGTGACAAAAAAACTTACTTGAAATTTTTAAATACAGTTCATAACTTTAGTAGGAAAGTGATGTGAAACCAGTTTGCTGCCTCTGTCCTGTCAACAGACCTTGAATCTAATCTTCATTTGGTGAAGCTACATCTTACAGTAAAAGTAGCTTTGTGAGTGTTTGTTTCTAGTCCTCCTACGCATGACAGGATACTGACATTTTGACATGTGGCTTGTTAAAGTATGCCTTTTACTCATACATAAACAAGCTGTGGCAGAGCAGAACTTGGAATCAGTCATACAAAGGCTGCTGTCCCACCCACCACATCTCTCCCTTTCCCTTCAGGAGACAGCCTATTAGCACAGGGTTCTTGATATCCAGAGATACTCCTACATCAGTAAGAAATGAGCAGGCTACTGTTGTGCAAAAACTGCAATTCTCACTCTGGAAACTCTTTTTTATAAATTTCATGTATAGTAGGTCGTGAACCCGGTGTGGCAAGGAGTTCAAAAATCCTTCCACTGGATCTTTGTGAAAAATGGACTTCTCAGGAGGAAACAGGTCTTGCCTCCAGCTAAGTCTGCCTTTGTTCGGAGTTCAGTCACGCCTCGTCCCACTCCCTCCTCCACCAAAATGTACAGTATGCCGGTCAGTGTTTCACTGACACAGAGAGGATATTGTAGACAGACGATACAACACGACCATTCAAGCCAGCAGAACAAACAGCTTGGCTAACATCCTGCCTGTACAGCCAGCCTTTAACATTTACATTACATAGACTACTGACTCCCCAAGCCTCTGTGTCAACATTGCGCTGGGCTAAAGCATAACAAGGTTCAAAGCCAGGGACCGAAATGCTTTAGTGTACCGTGTACTCACAATGCACACATTTTAAGACTTAGAAAAGGCTGCAAAAACATTCTTCTTTTAACAAAAACACTAAATTAAAAAAAAACTTTGAATGGAACGTTCAAAGTGTTACGAGGAGAAATGCACCACTGAATATTTTAAACCACACAGGGGATTATATCATCAAAATGTACATTTTGGAAGAAGGCCTGATGACAACAAAATTTACAAAAATGTCATTTACAAATTCTTATGATAATTTCTGATGTGATTATGGCAGTTACAGTGCCTCTTATTTGTACACTGAAAGCTTCTAGTGAAAGCTACACATTTATTCATGATGAAACGTCATCATAAAGTCAAATAAAAAACCAAAGGAGAGACATATGCACGTGGTCATTGCTCAATGTGTACATCGCTGCATAATCTCCTCACCAGACACTTAAAGGCTCAAGTGAAAGCTTAACATCAAGCACAATATAACATTAATAAACCTAAAGCCTTAATGGTTTAAACCAGAGGGCCTACAGCATCAGCTATGATCCCTTGGTATCATAACTCCAGACAGGATCATGACTTCACAGACGCTCACCGACAATGGCCTGCTCCACTGTGTAGTACAGCCTTATCGCTGTCAGCATCAGCATGGGGTTTCAAGTACACTTGCAACACTTAAATCTTAAATCCCCTCTTTTGCTCACAACTCAGCCTCTTTTCTATTCAACAAAGGAACTATTTTTAGGAAAAAAAAAAAAGCCCAGGTCAGAGAGACTAGGGGCTTGAAACTCCTCGCACAAAAAGCTTCAAAAGACTTTTTTTCTCTAAGCTTTCTTCACACTATGATCCTGCAGAATTAAACACTCCAGAATTGGGCAGATCATTCAAAGCATAGACTGATACTAGCATATGCCTGCTAAGCAAAAACAATGAAAACAAATACAGTGCAAGTCCTGGATCCCGAGAGTTTCCGTACCATGAAAACTGAGTTGCTCGTTTCATAAAAAGCCCAGTGACGACAGTCGTGGTGCTGGTGGTGGAGCGGGTTATGGAAACAGCGGGAAGGAGGGAGTGAGAGCAGGGGGAGGCGCAGTAATGACCAGAAAAGAGAAACTTAAGACCCTTAACTCAGACTTGCATACGAACTGGACAACTACAGTTGCGGTATATGCTTGTCCAATCACCAGCAAAACATTTGGAACTCAAGAAAATAATAGCCTTTAAATACAAGACAAATAATCCAAAATAGTTCTTTAGAGGAAAATTAATTAGAAACAAGCAGAAAAATGCTTCTCAGATAAATCCCTTCCTCTTGGGAAGGATGGCAATTGTGCAGAGTGGCAAATTTTTACCACTCTGTGCCATAATTTCTGACTTTGTACTGGGAACGTCTCCTCCTTCTTCTGGTCCAAAAAGCACCACACCAGCTGCCATCTCTCCATCCGCCAAACCAAACAGCCACACACACACGCACAAAAACACTGCCACACAAAGAAATGGAAAATCTGATCTAAGCTGAAGTTTTTTTTTTGCTAGAAATGAATGAAGTAGGCACAGGAAGTTTCTCTCTTGTCTACAGTGAACTTTCTGTGGCAGTGAGAAAAGGGGGTATCACAGTGTTATGCATTTACATGCTTTCTTTGTTAATGCTGTTTTTGTGTTATATGAGATTTCAAAAGAGGCTGGATTGTTTGAGGTACATCAAGCGGATGTAAACCATCACTCTCAATGCATCTTATTCAGTGATTTTGTTGTTTTGGCTGAAGGCTACGCTTCAAGAGCTGTTTTCAAAATGTTTTACTGATGGAAAAAAAAAAATCATTATCGCGACTTGAAAAGTCACAGCGATGCTGCCCATCATCAATATCAGTATCATATCAATTACTAGACTTTGACACACAGGGGAAGTTGTGGTAATTTTAATGTTTCATCTCAACTAATTGCAGAGAACTTCCTGCCCAAGCTAGTTATTGGGTTTCACAAATTTCAACAACATCTTAAACAATTTCATAACTGTCTTCCACTTCCTGCTCCCTCTCATTACCAACTCACTTTGCACTCATCTATCATTTCACTTGGTTGTCATTTCACAAAAGCGCAGTCTACACCTTCGTTACATGCTCTCATTTACTCCACTCTTAACAGTATTCCATGGTTAACTTTAATCATCCCGGCTATAACTTTTGAGAGTTTGCCATTTGGAGCTTAAGAGCTTTTCATCACCTGCGGTTTTACACTCATTTGTCTTTCATGCTTCTGCCTCTCTAACTTCTCCCCCATTACCCCTCTCCATCTCTGTTGGCTTCTGCAGTGGATAGTCAGAGTTTGCGTCGGTTCAAAGCAGCAGATGTTAGAGACTGAACGCAGGTTCTTGCCAAACAGAGACCAGCTGACAGGCAAAGTTTGAGGATGGGCTGCTAAGTTTAGGCAGGCACACAAACAGAAATGTGCAAACACAAACATGAGGAAGCATGTAAATGAATAAGGCAGCTCCGCTTCTCTACAGGAGTCAAATTAAAGTAGCTGATGCATGCACCCACTTGGCCTACGCATAGCTGTCATGTTTATGGCCTTATAGCCACAGGCGGGTTGTCAAGATAGCCAAGATATGTAACAGATAGCGGATCTTTTTCACCAATCTGTTCAGACAGGCGGCTCTGCTCTACTTCTCACACTCTCACTGCAGCGCCATAAATAAAAAGCAGAAGCATGCAGCATAGCTTTCAAACTATTTTGGAGTTCACATAAGAGTTCACAAAGACAAAAAAAAACAAAAAAACACCAAGTGTCTTACAGATGGGCTCGCAAGGTTTAGCTAGCCTGGGGGACATGAAGAATTAATTCTGTTTTTGTTTGGTTTGGTTTCATGTGAGCCTCAGATGCTTCTGAGGCCCCTGAGGTCATCTACAAACCAGGTGAACCTGGAATGCATGGTTTCTCTGGTGAGAGCAGTACAAACATCAGCAAAATTTAAGCACTACTTACCCTAAAGAAATTGGACTCGTATGGATCCTTCATTATTCTTGGTTAGATGAAAAAAAAACAACAAAAAAAGCAGTCATTCTTAAAAGGTTTCCTATAAATGGAGTAGTTAGACGTAAAAGCCACCATTTATGTTGGGGGTGGAAAAGAGGCTGATGAGGGATTTAGTGCAGATTGTGAGCAGCTAAGCTGTAGACTAGAAACTGTTCAGTACAGATGCTAAACTAAAACATATGACTTCCATCGATGCAGGGAAAAAAAACGGCATATATTTTATAAAGTATAAGTATAAAAGCAAAATCCAAGCCCGTTTGTAGTGGTTGTGTGTGTGAACATGTGCTAACACTCACATATAGTTTCAATATATTTGAGTGGAAAAAAAAATGGTGTGTCACGTTGGATAACAACAGCGGAAGCAAATGCACCATGTTACCTTAGTTACACAACCAAAACTCCAGCTTCCTTGCGCGCGCACACACACACACACACACACACACACACACACACACACACACACACACACACACACACACAAATCCCTGCCAGTGAAAGGTTTCTTATCTGTGTAGACATAACCCAAAGTAATTCCCAGTTAACAGTGGACTGACGGGACAGAAGACTATTTGACTGAGCTCACCAACTGCAGATTAGGGCACAGAAGCTGGCAAAAAAAACTTTTCTCTCACTTACTCAACTCTAGGGACTTGAAACTTTCTCAGCCCTTGGACGAATATAGTTTCCACCTTAAAAAAACCAGGCAAATGAAAAGGACTCATGCAGTCCAGACCACCCCAATCAAAAACAAATCAAACCATGGTTCAGCTAGCCTTGAAGCAACCGACATCAAGATAAAACAGAAAAACATGGAATCCAGAAGCATTTAAAGCAAAACCGTCTGTACATTGAAGGTAAGAGTTTTACTTCTGGCCACTAGGAGGACCAGCTGAAGGGACTGATGGTTAACTATCTTGGTCTAGAGCACAACAGTATGGTTTACACAAGGCCAGTGTTTTGCCAGCTGTTTTTATTTTCTGAAAAACTTCAGACAAAAGAGAAAATTTAAGTGGGAAACAGGAAGAGAAACTGCATAACCAATGCGCTGCATGAGCCTGGCAAGCCAACGGTCAGTAAAAGCTTCTTAAAGCCTCCAGTGATTCAGGGAAGGACGCTGCAGTTCAGAAACGTTACGACCTTGTCACGACAACAAATGAAAACATTCAGCCATCACCCTGGTTTGAGTAGTCCTAAGTATTATCATGTGACATGTAAGAATGAAAAGCATGTACAAAAGCACTTTACATCATGTATTAGATACCGCCACGCACAGTCATCACATTTTTTGTTAATGCCGCATACTGTAAGTGATCACCACTGACATCACTAAAACCTAACCTCACTTTCACCGTCTCAAAGTATGTGTGTGTGGAAGTTGTTTCCATATGGAGAGATCAATCTGTCTCCATCTGTTCCTCTGACATGCCTACTTAACTGCTCTGTCTGTTCACAGTTGCAGAGTCAATGCACCTCCTCTCATGAAGCACAGCTCCCCACTCTATCTTTCTACTAAACACACGGTGAACTGCAAGCAGGCAAAATCACTTAGTCACTGAGTCATGGACGCTGCCGTAGTTGTCACCTGGGGAGAGCACTGTCAGGGGAATTCATTGCTAACAAATGACAGGAGAAGGGCGGGAAGCAGCCCGGATTTTGAATGACTTTTATTACTGGTAGTGAATCAATTCGGCCACCCGTGAATGTACAGTTTAGATGGTTTTTAGTCTTGTAAGAGAGACCCTAATTTTCATGGATATGTGTGTCAGGTTAATAGCTTAATCCTTGAAAGAAGTCTTTGAACCCACCGATCTTAGGACAGTAGTTTTTGCAACCATCCTAGAGTTACAATTAAAATGAAAAAGAGTAAGTCTAGGCAGAAAGCTTTTATTGCAAATCTTTGGCATGATCATGTAAGGCCTAAGAAAACCAGTTACTTGTTTATGAATTAGACATCACATGCTTAAACTAATTAATGACAGCATTTTTAATACTCTGACGCTTACATAAATCTGTCACATGGTTTGAACTGTTTGATAAGAATGGAATGAAAAGCTGTAACGGGATCTGACAGAGGTGTGTGATAATTCCTGACTATGTCAAAGGGTAGGCCAACAGTGTGGAGATAACAGTAGCACGTACAGTTTGTCCGCTGAGGGACAAAACCTCAGCTAAGGAAATTATATTACTTTATAACTGAGGCTAAACTGAGGCTAATTCAATTTACTTTTACTCCACAGTGGACTCTGAATATGTATACTATGCCTGCAACTACTGATTATTCTCATTACTGATTAACCTGCTGATTATTTGCTCGATTCAATCAGTTCATTGTCTATAAAATACTAGGAAATTGTGAAAAATGCCCATCATAAATTCCCAAAGGCCACAGTTACATCCTCAAAGGTCTTGTTTTTGCCAACCAAAGGTCCATAACCCAAAGATTTTTAGTTTGTAACTAGGGAAGACTAAAGGAAACTGGAACCACAAAATTCAGGCATTTTTCTTTGAATTTTGCAAAAATTACTCAGAATGTTCAATCGATTATGAAAACAGCTGAAAATTAATTTTCTGGCAGTCATCTCAAAACACTGTTTACTTTGAAACAGTGTAACTACTTTGACAGCCTTTGGTCTAGACCTCGTGTCAGTATCATAGAATTTGTTATCTAATTTGCCTTCACAGATCCACAGTTGCTTCCAGTAAAAACTTTGACTACTGTCTTAAACTTTTACTGCACCTACACACACACTGAGGGCACAGTGTACACACTGAAGGCTAGGCCATCCAACCCTGCCATATGTACAAACACATAAAAGAACAAAAATTCCCATGACTGATACAACAGGGTAGCTTTAGCAAAGTCACTTATGTGTCTGCAACTCATCTCCATCTTTCTTTAGGCAACTGTTCAACTCCTGACCCCGTCCCTTCCCCGTCCAAGGGCTTCTCTCCCCCTAGTCTTTTTTTTTTTTTAATCTAAAGACCCCCGCACATACATTTCACTGTTTACTGCCACACATACAGTACATGACAGTAAAACTTTAAAAATGACTCCCTGAATTATATATTTGGTGCCCAAATAAGTTGCATTTGGGCACCAAGGAGGCATGAGGTAGGAGAAACGTTACCACTTATGCTTTGGGTGAGCAGCTTTTCCTGATCATGACTGGGCCACCGTGTTTGGATTCCTCTTTCGTTAACAATTGCTTTGGTGAGGTAGGCGCAAAGTTCAGGGACTCCAGCTGTCACATTTCCAGCATACCAGGGGTGAGCACTCCGCATTCTTTTCAAAGTTGTCAGCAAAGGAGTTGACTGAACAAGCAAACAAGTGATCCAGAGAATGACTGAGTGAGTACTTTGTGTAGGTGAAAGACTGATGAGAAATGTGTGAGTGAGGGTGTAGGGTTCAAAGAGCAAAAAAAAAAAGAATACTGGATGCATGAACTGAATCTGAAAAAAAAAATGAAACAAGCAAATTAATAATGGATAAGAGTGAAATTTGAGTGGGTGGAAAAAAGTAACTGAGCATGCAAAGGACTGAATAAACAATTAAGTGAATGAACCAGTAAGCGAGAAAACGAGTGATTCATAAAATGAGTAAGTCAGCAGTTGAGTAAAACGGGAAAGGGACTGAGCAAAAGAGCATGTGAGTCAAAATAATGGATAGTGCAACAATCAAAAAGACAGCATTTCCACCGCTGTCTTGCATTGCTTGAACAAACAACCTGACATTATGTCTGTGTGAATTTTATCATCACCTTGCACAGTTTGCACAACTTGTACCACTCATACGCCTTTGTAAAGCAAAAGCTTGTACCTCAGGGAACTACTTCTACACTTCACTTTTCTAACAAACTATATAACCGCTCTGTGTGTTGCTCAATCGCAGTGCTGGCGTTCCAGGTGCGTACTACTGAACTCCATACACGCTACACGTTAATTTGGTGGAAGATTAGTTACTGCACAGACTTGCAAATGCTGTAATTGAATAAGGATATTTTCCGGTAACATGCAAGTATGTACAGAGGTCACTAAAAATGTTCAAAACATCCCTGAACAAATGAGAGCAGTGCACATTTCCACGTATTCAATCCATCTGTATTGTAACTCTAATTCTGAGCAGGTTAACAAGTGACTGTGTGAACAAGCACGCTAGGACTGAGCGATGACAAGATGTAAGAAAGTTTGCATTCAGCATTTCCAGCTTGGCTTCATTCTTGTAAAGCATCTGAGAAAGGGAAGGCAAGTCGGCTTGGCGTCAGTTTCTCAGACGGGAATGTTGTCAGTACAAGCCCTTGTAGCAAATGTCTTGTTTTCACTTAACAAGCTCTGTGTTATGATTCCTTATCTGCACATCCACAGTTAACTCCACCGGCTATAGATTAGTGATTCTCTGTTTTTGAATATTAAAATAACAGGAAAGCTGCTGCACTTTGTGTGAGGCATGTGTTGACACAGAAGGGCTACAGGAGGCATAGTCAACCACAAAAAAAAATTCCTCTAATGTATTCAAGACTTACTGCACAAATATGCTTAAACAATATCAGTAATTGTTCTGCACTGCTTGCACTCCATACATCTACATATTTCTATACTGTAATACATTTACAACTTTAAAAGACCCATAATGAATGGACCAAAGAGGCAAAAGATGCAACGCTGCAAAAAACGATACACTACCCAAAGTAAGGAAATGCAAAATAATAAAACATATTTTAAAAGATCGTTCTTTCCTTCTTTTTTTTTTTTTAAATCCAGAAGGCTGTGTAATATGCTGCTAAAAAATTAGCATCACAGTTTTGTTCACAAAGAGTGGAGGAGCTAAGGCAGAGGGCTGAATGGGAGGCAGAGGGCAGGCGGCAGTCAGCAGCCCGGGGTTTGTGTTGTGATGTGGACAGTGAGTCAGTGTTTCCACAGTGGGATCTGCCAAACAAGGGGCCTCCCACAACACTGCCTCTGTCAGCGCTCCAGACTGAATCGCGCTCAATAGGAGCAGCTGGCAGCCACTCAGCTTCAAATGGATGTAATGAGACATTTGATGCAGACTGTCAAAACCAAGGACACACTTTCTGTGTTTGATGAACCGGATCTATTTTTTGAAATGGGGGGAAAAAAATTGTAGACCAAGACTTGGAAAAGCAAAAGTGGCGGGGACAGTGGCAGACTTGGCAGAAACAAATACAGATTAGGCTAATAGTATCCATTACTCACTCTACTGTACATTACCTTTTACCACAATGCCAGAACTTTAACATAAAAAGAAAAGGTTCACTAACACCTAATATGCAAATTTGCTATGTTTGTGTTAGAGCTGTCACATTTTATTCAAATTCAAATTAAATATTTCATTTGAATGTAGGGTAATGTTTTTACTGTTTTTAATGACAGTGTATAAGCGCAACAGACTGTCTTAGGTAGTCTGCCTTTTGGTCCAGCAGAGGGTGATTGCAAAATCAGCTTGACCTATTGCATGTCCTGTTGACCTATCAATAAACTCTTCTAAAAAAATAAAAATGGCGGAATACACTAGAAAGCAAAGATGTGCTTTTCCACTATATGGGTTGTTTTCAAATGAATTCTTTTTTTTTTTTTCGCCAAACTTGACTTTCCTAATCCAAAACGCTGTTTTTGGCTCTGAGCCCCCACAAAGGCATCATATTTGACCCCCTACAAAAGTTGTTCTTTTACTGTGATTTGAGGTCAGAAACAGGTCATGGCTGCTCATGATGACCGGCCACATACAAGAATAACAGTGACTGAGCCGGAATCCCTTGGAGAGAATACATTTCTATGGTTCCAGGCTGAAGAAGTTAAAGAACATATACAAAGTCCTGAAGGGTGTATAGCAGGTGTGTCTCTTTGTATAACCTTCTACCTGTGCACTCTGCCAAGAGCTATAAAAGTGGCTTCCAAAAAGTCCATGAAAAACACATGAAAGGCAGAGCTCCAAAAATCTTTAAAGAATTTCCCTACGGGGATTAATAAAGTTTTTCTGATTCTGAAAAAACAAGAAGACTCAAACCAAGTAAAAACATATTTTCATCATATTGACTGGTCAAGTCATTAGTTGTGGCTTCATCGGGATAATCCTCTAATCAGGATAATCCTCCTGTAACCGTTTAATCAGACATACTGAGATTCTGTTTCTGGATATCTGAGTATATAACACGACCATTTTCAGAGATTCACAGTGGTATGAAAAGGTTGGCTAGTTTGTCTATTTGCAATGTTTACTGGATTACAAATACAAAAGCTGACTAGTTATTTCCTCTCACATAAGCACAGAACACACGGGCTCCAAAACACATTTGTATGTGGTAGTTTGGGTAGGTACTTTGCATGTCTAGTGACTGCTTGTAAAGTAAGTATGAATCAGTGAGGACTCCCAACACAATGTAGAGACTGAAATGGGAATGGAACAAATCAGAAAACAGCTGCTTAGGGAGCTTCAGCTTTAATTGGTAGATCTGCATTAGTCATGTTTCCAAATCACTTGATATTGTATCAGTGTGTACCACCACTTTACATAACTCAAACTCATAGACCAGTTACAAACACATAGTGGAAATGATGCACAACAAACGCACAACAGGCCACATAAGTCAATGTCAATAGCTCAGATCTCTGGAGAGAACCTGTGCAGTAACCTTGGCCTGTTCTTGATATTTTTCCTTCTCACTGGCAAAACAAAGAGGCAACTACAAGTTTAAAACAGGAAAGTACTTCAGTTATTTTTCCAGGTAGTGCTCCTTCGTGTATCAGTATTGCTTGGCTACCATTAGGAATGCTGCTGCTGTTGACTACAGCCCAATCTCTGAGGGATTTACAGGGTAGGATGTTTGAAACCTGCATACTGCCTGCGCTCTGAATCATCCCCACATAGGAAACATGTTTTACTGCTGTGCCAACAAAGAAAAGTATTCAAAATCCCGAAGGACAAAAATGCAAGGGCAAGAAGCCACATGTGTAACACACTGAAAGGGCTACTTTGCATTTTAGGTATGCTGTTAAATCTTTGAGTGTGGGGAAGTCTAGATATATGGATTCAGCCGAAGGCAGCATTACTTTGTGCTTAAACTGCAAGACACCTGACCAAAGCTTCTGACGTGCCAGAAATCCAACCAGCTGTCTGAGTGCCAGATCACTGATAGTCGAGGTGATTAATAAGCCGCTATAAACTGCATGGCAAACAACAACCGATATGGCAGAAATTCAGCCCGATATTAGTATGGAACGACCAAACTGGGAATACAGAATACTGAAAAAATGAAATACTTTTACTCACAGTCACAATGTGTGATTTTCTGTTTCTCATTCAGTACAAGGAATTAATAAGAGGTCCCTGGCAAGGAGAATAGATAAGATTGTGAAAAAAAGTGTATAAAGATTTAGTTTCATTTATCATTACCAAGGTAAATGTGACAAATCTTCGAGATATTGATATCAGGTGATAAGAACTCCTACGCCCAAATGATCCCACATGAACAGGAAATCTCATTCAAATTCTGTCAGTTTCCTTAACCAGTGCTTTTTTGAATTATGGGCAAATGGAATAATTTCTGCACAGTGGTATCAAAACACAGTCTGCAAGGTTTTCCTTCATACCAGCACCACTAATCTACAGGAATGAATCCCACAGCTGCTGACATCAGGAGAAACATGTCTCACTGCTGCTTACAGACGTGTTAGAGGGCCTTTTCTATAGTCAAAGTCCTTTAGGGCTGGACAATATAATATTTTAACAATGAGTAATGTTATCATTTATACACTCAAAAGGGTTATAGCTAAGGATATGACGCTTTTTTTGTCTGATATCCTTCAGCGGTAAAATGTTAAAGACAAACGTTCAAATCTCAACATTAATGCACCTCAAGCAGAGACAGTACAGCATGCTCACACACAGACACACAGCTGGAAGTATCTGCTGCTTTCCTTTTCTGACACACATTCCAGACCAGTTTTGCAAGGTCATAAAACAGCTTTAATAAGAGTTCAGTGGCAACAGGTTTTTATAAAGGCTGCTTCTTGGCCTACTTCTGCTCAGGGAGAAAGAGAACCAAAACAGTAAAGAGCCAAGATTGAAGGATTTCAGGTGCCCTCTGGTACCACACCCTGTTAGTGCTAAAAGAAAATGAATCACCAACTCCAATACCGATCAATCTGTCCTATATTAAGTAAAAATGGCAAATATGTAACGGCTTCTGATTTACAAATTTCAAGAGCTGCAGTTTTTGTTTTTTTTCATTTAATTTCTTTTTTTTTTTGTCAGCTGATCTGTTGCTTCCTGCTATAGCACGATTGCCATGACTGCTTGATTGCTCACATGATTGACTAAACTATGAAAGGTGAGCCCACCTGTAGCTTCAAGCGGCATTCCCTACAAACAGAAGAGGTCAGAGCTGACGACATCAGCCTGTTCACGCCTGCTGTTCACTGTGGAATGCAGCTTCACTTGCCACCTCACACACACACACACACACACAGTAGCAGTGGCAGTGTGTGCGCATGTTTGCGTGCGCGCACACTGGGAACCCTGGCCTGCTGGGCCGTGAGGTTGGTGGTACCCACAGGAAAAGCTGACATGTTTACATTCAAACAATACCCGGTGAGACAAAGCGCCGGCTGTTGTTGTGGTCCGCTGTGTGAAAGGGGGACTTCAAAACAGGTTTTAAAGAGCCAAGCTATTAGATGCTTGCCATTACAAGTGATTTCACTGACAAGCTCATAATTAAGCGTGTAAAGTAAACACTGTGGTTTACGGCATGATTAAGGCAGCGAAAACAAGCTACAACTAGATTACCTTCATACAAAGATTAGCTGAGTAAACACAACTGACCCCAGTGCTAGCAGAGCTGGTTGCCATGAGCTCAAGAGTTACCAGTTTAATACTAAATACATAATAAATAAATCAGTGCTATTGCCGAATCACTGGGCTGTATGCAACACTCTCTTAGGGCAGCAGGCCTGCCCTGCCAAACAGTGCATTAAAATCAGCTTTAAGAAAAACTCTGCTGTAGTGCAGACGAGTGCTGAATGATTCATTGACTAGGAGAGGTGGGTTACACTTTGATGGCCTTAAATGTTTCAAATGGCACACAAAATGTCCTGTCTTTCTTCATACCCCATGTGATAAACTGTTGTTTTTAATGGCTCACAGTGTGTTTTTAAAACAGTGTCATGTTGCCCCTGTGCTGTTTCTCAGGCGTCACCACGCAGCTGAAATATACATAGTAAGCAACTGGTGTCACAGATCTTTGAAACCACAACCACAGAGCAGAGACGACCAAGAACTTGCTCACTAAAACTTGAGTCATTACAGTTTCTTTGCGTCTGTCTGCCTTCCAGTCCACAGGCCCTAAAGCTCAGTTAGGAGAGGACTTTATTGGCTCCACAAGGAGAGCTTTTAGTGGCCTGGGTCAGGGGAAGGCTGTGTTTACTCACCCATTTAAACATAAACACACACACAAACACACTGTCTTCCACAGTGCCTCTCCCTCTGTCTGTTTCACACACAGCCTCCTCTGTACCCTTTTAATCTTAGACTGTCTCTCAACCCTGCAGTTCGTTGGCACATTCACATTTGTTGATGTTGTTACTGGCGTGTGTGTGAGTGTTTTGTGTGTGGGAATGTGTACTGTAGGTGTTTGTGAGGTTGTGCTACATTTACGTCACACCGGATTTATTGTAACTTGACTGGGAAAAGTCAGACTCAGCTTGAAGATGTTTGAAGATCTCCTGCTTTTTGTTACACGCCAAAAGTAAATGGCCACAAATACGTCAACGTATGTCAGCAGTCCATGGTGAACTACATTTGAAAGCAACTCAGGGTTGTTGTCTCAAAAAAAAAAACACTTAAAGGCAACGCAATCATAGTTTCTCAATCAGCTTTTTAGTGTGAGTTTCAACATGATGAAGTGGTTTTATCTCAGTTAGGGAAAGGATGTGTCTCACACTTCCGTGCACCAATCAGGATTTAGGAAGAAACTGATGACAGTTGGCGGGTTAATTGGTTAATTGGTCAATGTCAATCAAATCTAATCAAACACACCCTCACAGTCCTGAAGCAGATGCACTTTTAAGCTTTTGAGTATTAAACTCTTTATGAAAAACACCTAACAATGTCTTTTCTGGTAGATTCATTTCTAACAAGAACAGCATAACGCTATTCTTTAAAAGACGATTTCTGTGGTTCAGCTGCATCAGTTGTGATCCCTTTTGAAACTGGTCACTGTGAGTTCATGGGTGTATTATTTATTTATTTATGTATTATTCTTTCTGGGTCTTATTTCATCTTCTATTCTGTTTTTGGTTCTCGATATCAATCGCGCTTGGCAGTTTCCAACTGTGTCACTCTGAACTGGTTTTTGAACAGAATTTATACCCACAAATAAACAAACTGCATCCTGTGATGTGCCACGCCATGTGACGGTGACTTGCCTACAGCTCTGCCATCAGGGTGTGCATCATTTTTTGCAAATGGGACGCGGCCTCAAATAAAAAAGAACTTTCTTTCTGTAGCCGCACAATAGTATATTGTTTTCCAGGGCTTGAGTGAGTCAAGGTGTGTTTTTAATTATTTTCTTTCTCAGCACTGTAGTAAGTTAAATTTAGAACATTACACACACAAACACAGGTGCTCTATGACATGCAGTGAGTCTCAGGCTGAATAGTTCTCCAGCTTCGCTCAAATTCACTCTTTCACCTTATAAATGAAGTCCAATCTCTCACATCAACTTTCTACTTCTTCTGCTAACTCTCTGAAGTTTCATTTGATGTTATCCAGCTATCTCTGCCGTGCTCTCATCTCATTCTTTCAGGCCAGCTTTTGGTTTTCCGTAGATACGCCTCTCTTTCTCTGTTGAATCTCCAGGTTTCTCAATTTAAACATACATATCTTCTCCCTCCCAACTCTTTCTCAGCCATCTTTTTTTATTTGCCTGCACCACTATCTTTCTTTTACACTTTCCCTCGTCTCTCCTCCTTCATGCAGATTCTTCAGGCAGTAGCCTCCTTGAGAGTCTGTCTCTCCTGTACTGCAACCGTGTCTGTCTGTCTCTCTCTCTCTCTCTCTCTGTATTTATATATATATATATCTATCTATATAGATAGATATATATATATTTGGTTTGCTCGTCTCTCAAGTCAGTTATCACCTGTGCAATGTGGTTAAAAAAAAAAGCCACTGTTACAGGAAGTGTCAACTACAAGGTGAGAAACAGAAAACATGCAGTGAAATTCTTCTGACTGAAGACTGACTGTATATTTTGTTGTACAATAAAACTAACCTGCTGCATGTTGTGTGTTGTACTTTCACCACTTTGGAGGGCTAATTTATCCACTAAAATTTACAAGTTACCCACCTAAATGAATCTCTCCTAAAGGTGTAATCCGGTAGAGCAACAAAGCCAGAGGATTACACAATTCTAATTGCTTAAACATGTCACAACAAACATTAAATATTCTTTTAATCCTGATTGTCATTCTTGATATGATTAATGTGAAGGGAAAAAAAGCATCAAAATGTTAGAGAGAGCCTGCAAGACAGAGATATATTGATGTAACAACCATTCATGAAGTGCTGATCTGAGATCAGTATGTGACTTTTGGTTACATACACTCAGTTTCTGACCAACAAACTCCAAGAAGCCACAGGCAGGGAGATGCAAAAGACTAATCATTGCAGGCTGATCACTGCATTCATGCCTCTCCCTTAAATAAGAGACAGTCAGCTCGAATCCACACCAGACTTCAATGATGAGCCCTCAGGCCTCTGTCAAGATACCATTGGTGTCTAACTGGTTTTCACCTTTGCTGTGTGTGAACACGTGTTTGCTCACATTTTAAGAACATTTTAAGTGTCTTGAAAAAAAGAAGGTCCCACACACTGCTAACTGTAAAGGGTTTTGTCTTCCAAAACACAGTCCAACAAATACAAACCCATCTAACTATGCTAAATTCCTTGTCTACAGAGTGAGCATGACAACCTTCTTTTTCGCATAATCTGTTTCTGAATTATGCAGGACACCCTGGTGTGTGTGTGCATCAATGCAATAAATGGCAGTAGAAAGGTATTTAAGGTATCCAAAAAATGCAATGATGCCCTGGGCAACATTGGAGACAGGTGAAGTAATGATGAAGGGACAAACAGCTGAAGCAGGAGACAAGCAGACCGAGTTGTTTATGAAACATACATACAAGTAGCTGAATGTATGTGTTATACACTCAGCTACCTGTGCACACTGTGTACGCAAACATACATATCCAACTCCACACAAACACAGACCTGCGAAAAGATACACACACACACACACACACACACACACACACACACACACACACACACACACACACACACACACACACACACACAAAGGTCGGCTTACTGTTTTTGTCCTCTGTCCTCAATCCTCTGTGACCTACATCTTCCTCCTTCAGCAGTCAACACAAGAGTGAATCACCTGAAACCAAAGGGCTTCAATTTTCACATTTACACCTCATCGTAGGTATGTCTGACTTCTCTCTTTTTGAAAAGAGGAACAAAGTCTGATCAGAGTGAATAGCAAATTGTTATCCAAAGACCTTGTTGGGAGACTGGAAATCTGTCCTCTGTGTAGCTCTAGATGCAGTTAAAGCTTTTGACAGGGTGGTGTCTGAATATTTCTTTAAGGTTCTTCAGCAGTTTGGATTGGGCCTCTGAAGAAGAACCTCAGAGGCTTTTCGTCTGGGACAGGGTACAAGACAGGGCTGTCCCTTATCCCCTCTGTTATTCTCACTGGCAATCAAACTACTTGCAGAGGCCATAAGGTGCTCTCAAACTAAATCTTTAATGAGACTTGGTGGAATTGTTCATAATCTGGCACTCTATGCAGATGATATCATTCTCTTCCTGACTACGCCCAAAGCTTCACCTGTCCGTGTCTCAACTTTAGATGCATTTGGTAGTTTCTCAGGCTATAGCCTTAATTATGACAAATACGAAAGGCTGGTTGAAGTATTTTCTTGATTTCTAGGTGGGAGATCTATTTTGATCTGTTTTTTTGGGGGGGTCTGTGATCTGCTTATATCTATCTTTCGTTTTGATTTGTATTACATTCAAAAATTCAATAAAATAATGTTTAAAAAAAAAAGGAGGAACTAAGTTTTCAAGTCAAGGTTAGGTTTAGCCAAATCATTTTGAAACTGTATACAATTAGAGCAAATAGAATTTTTTTACAATGCAAACTATGAATAGTAAACTACAAATCCTGCTCAGCAAAAGTTTCTCATGCAGGTGTGAATGACTGACTCTTTGCCTGTCACATAATGTGCACATGAATGTACAACTGTACAACAGACAAAGTTTGGCAACACCAAATTACCTGTCATATTAACAGCGATGAATCAACTGTGCACCCGCTTTTCTTCATAGTGTGCAAGAATGAATGGGAGGAAAACAACAAACCCTGACACCTCTGTGCTGACTGTGTGCAGATGGCACCAAGAAGAAGGGCAAACCAAGCAACTGGCACGAACTTTGAAAAAAACATTGTTATCCTTTAAATGTTAATGTGTCAAGCTGCGTCAGCAGTCAGCAAACCAGACTCTTCTGCTGAAACACACACAGTCTCTGGAAACGTATTTCTTTGCATGTACTCCAAGAACACAGCAACGACCACACACCAGTCTCCATCTCCTGTTCTGCTCTCTTCATAACAGCTCAACTGCTTGCTTAGAAAGCAACAAGTCACCACTTAAATCTGTGTTTCTCTTTCTCTCCCTTCCTTGCTTCTTCCCTAGGGAGTTTGTGGCTTTGCAATGGTTGGAATTCCCATAAATGTCCCGATATGTACTGTACTTTGGGTGCCGCCAAATCCACCATAAATTATACAATGTGATTTGTTGCCTGTTACCACCGGGGCGTCTGGATGGCATGGAGAAAGGTAGGCAGGGAGGGAAGAGCCGGACAGAAAACCCACGAAACTGGGAAAGGTTGACGGGGCTTAAAACCTGCGGTGGGAGAGATTACCCACCGAGCCAAACATCTGCACAGGAGACAGGCGTACCTACAGCTCGTCTAAAACTTCCCATCCTAGAAATTTAGCTGA
The DNA here is from genome assembly GCA_037833715.1 of Toxotes lorentzi. NCBI lineage: Eukaryota > Metazoa > Chordata > Actinopteri > Toxotidae > Toxotes > Toxotes lorentzi. The sequence continues at coordinate 13,103,013 of JBBMJY010000004.1, forward strand.
CAGTCTCAACTAAAAAGACTTGACCAAAAGTCGCTTAACATCCATCTGAAAAGCAAACTCGTGCGCTGTTCCTCATCACAAGTTCACAACACAATGCAACCACTGTAAACACAACAGGCAGATTACACCCATGTTCAAAAACCATGACGTGAAGCAAACAGCTCACATGTGATTATTAATGGTGAATTTAAATGCTTACAAACTTGAAGGATTTTAACAGTCTCATATTAGTCATGTCAAGGCTCTCAAGGTTCTTAGAGGATTTCAAGGATTTGGGGAGAATCTGCATCTTGTCTTTCTATTCTTCCCACATCGAGGTGAAATGGTGTATCAGTTTTGATTTATTGAGCAATGGCTTGGCGTTTTGGTTGTGTGAGGGTGTGTTTTATCAGTGGGGAGACGTTTAATATTTTTTTCTCTCTGTATGTGATGGGTCAGCTACTTAATGCTTAGTGAGAGCTACATTACCACTCTTCATGAATCATGAATAACTGCATTTCACCTTGTTTGTCTTCACCTCTACTGTATTAATGCCGTTTTAAAATTTAAAGAAGAAACAGGGAGTGTACAGCATCCCTGCAAAAGGGTGGCAGCACAAGGGGCTGCTCTGCACTGAATTCAGGAGGATAAAGCTAAATTTGGTCACTATATCAAAGTGCAAGCTGTCAAGTGGCCAGTGACCAAATCCCAGATCCACTTCACTGCTATGACTGTGTCATATATTTGTGGACTAAACACAGTTTTATAGTTTATTCAAGTGTGCACAACAGCCCTCTATGAAGGTGTGAAAGGGGCTTTCAACCTACCATGCACCAACAAACAAACAGAGGATCAGAGCCATAAAAGAGGACCCATTCAAAAGTGTCATGTGAAGCTGAAAAGCTGAAGGTTGGCTTGTTTTTTAAAACATTTTTTTTTTTTTTTTTTGTACTCTGATAGTGCTTTGAAAAGTGCTTGCACTTCAAAACTATTACCAGCAGCCGAACATGGAAAGGAGTACGGTGTGAGCTATTTTTGGGCAGTGAGCGTAACTAAAGCAATGACAAGCCAGCTGTGTTTCCACAGCTTCATGTAGGGAGGAGGCAGAGGAGGGGAGGAGGGATGTGAAAGCAGCGGTGATTAAATTTAACTGGCCTCATCCAAACTGAAGTTTACACAAACTGTCTCCTGGGCTTTCGGCATAAGCCTACTGATGGGAAGCTGTGACGTTATGTTTTGTTTAGTATAAGGCTGCATTTGCAGGCCCCAAAATGCAGTGCAGTGAGAGAGGGTTTTCCCAAACTTAACCTTGTCAAGGACCAAAATCTGCCGGTCTTTGGCTTGAATCCCATATGAGCTTGTTCTGTAGCTTTCTGATCAAAAACAGTTTTTCTTGACTAAAGATTATAACACTGCCCTGAAAGTTGCTTTAATGGGGACCTCAGAGACCTACCTGAGAGCCCGGTGCAGGCCCCTGCACCTGGGTGCCACAGAAGCCTCAGATACACTTCGTCCTGTATTTTTTGTTTGACTCCAGACTTTTCCATTTGAGTGTCATGACATCCAAGTGCTCTACCAAGACTTGTTTTTCTTTCAACCTTACAGACAGTCAAGTCATGTACAATGTGCACTAAACAGAAAAGTCTTAATGAAATCGTTTGTCCACAAGCAAATTACTGCTGATTTCATTTAGACTTCCCTGACAGCTGAGTAGCGTTTTTTCCCACAGCGAGGTGAAGCAACAGTTTGACTTTGGCTAACATTAGCAAGGCGATGCTAATTAAAGATAGGATAGTTTTGTTTACCTCTGTTGTCCGCAGCGAGGGCGGTTTCTTCAAAGCCAGTTTGAAAGGAGTTTCCATGGCTCCGGTCATTTTCATAACTTCGGCTCAAATCAACCTCCGGACCTTTACTTCCTCTTTAGGTTTATCTAACTTCAACTCGCTGCTTTTTAGCCGTCCCGGGCTGAACAAAAAAAAAATAATCACATCCCCGTGGATTTCGTCCTCGCCGAGCCGAGCATGGATGGAGTTTATTCCAAAACGGATCGACCAGGAGCTCCTTCTTCTCCAGGAGAGAGAGAAAGAAACCCCCCCAGCAACTTCACTTTTAACTACTGCGTGTCCGAAAAACAGTGTGGTAGAAAGTTAAATCTATGTCGCCTCCTGCCTTGAATTGTGTACATCTTTGGTTAAAGGAAATATCCACCTCGGCAGCTACCGTCAGTCAGATCCAGGAGTTCAGATTTAGAGCCCTCCTCCTTCAGATCTCAGACTGGAGAGTTGACGACATCTGTCCGCATGAGATGATGCTGCGTTCACTTACTATCGGGAATACGAGTATTTATGACAGGAGTGGCATATGAGCATCCAACATTTGTAGACGGTAAACTCCAACGCCTGGGAACAGCCAGAGATAGCCGGTTAATGTAAGACTGGAATCAGGTTCAGGTGAAGGGAAACATATCTACACAGAAATTCAATTTCCCCCAGAATCTTACTCCATAGTGTTAAATTAAATACTATGACAGATCAGATTCATGTTTCCATCCGAGGCTGCACAGGGGCCCAATTGACTGATGAAGACAATGTTGAGCTACTGGTCATATCAGACCACTTAGACTGTAGCACCAAAATCCCTGCATGTTTTGAATAGTGCAAGGCTGCGTTTTATGTGTGTTCGTAATTTGATGTAATGTCTTGTTTCTTTTGTCTTGTAAAAGTTACATACTGTGGCTTTCTTAGCATTGCAAGGGGCGTTCATTAGTTGTGGGGCTCAAGTATACGAGCTTCGAAAGGAGAACCTGGACGCATCATAGGTCCTCCCTCTGACTTGTGACACTTCCACGAGCGGTCGCTGCTCAAAATGCGGAATACTCAGGTTATTGAAGCGCATTGAAAGCATAAGCTCACTGGAAGCATTCACGTATTTTGCTTTAGAAGAAAACCGAACATGACTCCCTCATTTTGACTTTTTATTTCGCAATTAAACTTGTACTATAAAGCATGAATTGCAAAAAAAAAAACACAGCTATTCAGCCAACTTTCTTTAGGATAAAACGCTTGACTTGACCATCGGTTGTTTGGGTGTTATATGTTTGTTTTCCTGATTGCCTTCTAAAGTAGCTCGTCCCTTGAATAAAGCGGGGCTACAGTGATGTTCTCACTGACAGGAGACACGTTCATGTCTTCTGCCAGTGAATTTGCTTTCAGCCAGGACACTCCTTTCTTTATTGCATAACTGCGGTGTGTATGCTCGTTTCGTCTTGCCTCCTGTGCCGCGAGAGGGAGGAGTGGGGTGGAGTCACCTCCACTTTCAGGCTGGTAAATTCAAAGGTGGGTAAAAATGTGTGATCCAGATGGGGAGTGCTAGAAGTCAGACCACCTCCAATCTAAACAAAAATGCTTTTCTTGTACAGAGTTTCCACTAATTTATAGCCACTCTCCAGTTTGTTTAAAAGAAATAGGTAATTTTATAGCAATGGGTAAATTATAGTAGGTAAATTATTCTGCATATAAAATTAAAACATATAAATTAATCAGTGAGGAAAAAGGAATATAAGACTCTCCAACTGAGATTACCCACAAACCTAAAACCAGTTCACACGTGACAATTATACAATCCTGGGATAGTTTATTCAGCGTTTGTGGGAAAAGAGAGAAGAAACCACAGCTGCTAATCTGAGATGTGAAAACACAAAAGCCTGGAGCTGCTCCACTGAATCAGAGCCAGGCCTGTGGTTTCACAGAAAGTTTGTTTGTAATGCTGCTTTAATGCAATATCTTCTAAACAGTAATATGCGGTCATATCTACTGCACAGTCTGGGTACAGAACTACAGAGGGATTTTTTTTTTTTTTGAAATTCCTGGATCTGAATTATAGCTCTTGGATGTCTGGTTTTCAGTTTTAGGAAAACAATTTTATATTCACACATCCAATATTGAACTTTTCCAAGATTTTTTCTCCCCCTTTCCCTTTGATTCCGTCACATAAAACATTCCCGGAGACACATAAATTCTCAACATCGGCATCTTTATTGCACAACATTCCCATAAAATTGGGAAAAAATAATTTGAGGAGACAATTCTTAAAAGACATTCTGTACAAATACATGGAAAGAAACTGAGTATGTACAGTTTACATGAACCGTTACATATACCAAGAGCAACTAAATAATTTATTCATATACAAAGAGGGAAAAAGCAGATATAAATTCATACCTTTTAAACATAATGGCTGGGTTGTACAAAATGTAGGCTGATATAGCTGAGCATCTTCAATACAGTAACAAGCATGTATATATCAATTTTACCAGCAAAATGAGCTCTCCAGAAGCCTGCGATGCATTCATGCCACTTCTCCATTAAGACTTGGGTTATATGCAGGGTGCGATTTGACTTTATAGAAAGAAAGACACAAACACTGTCCAGTTCCCAGGGTTACACGCTGAAAGTTACTCCTGCTTTTTCTGGCGACACAAGCCATTCTCTGTGTGCACAGCTGAACATAAAGCCCAGCAACAAGCTCTGTTACACACACACACACACACACACACACACACACACAGACACACACACCTGAGCCACATTTCAATCTTTAAGTGGGATTTTTAGAAATTGGGAGCTTGTCACCTTAATGGTAAACAATTAAGGAGCTTCAAATAAAGCATGAACATGCATGAATCTAAAACTCAGGAGTTCCTCTCTGCTTTTGACTGTTTATTATGAATGGTGCAGTCACTAATTGGGACATTTTTTGCAATCAAACAAAGAAAATATAGATTAATTTCCAATACTGTCAACAAAGAAATAATAATGAGAGTAATTAAATAATGCCCCATTGGCCCCACTGCAGGTTACACTGCAGGGGAAACTGACTCTAGCTCAGCTTTACACTCAGCAAATCGCACCCTGGGTAGAGAGCCAAAATCATTTATCTGTCAATGTCATGGAAAATCTAAAGGAAAACAAGATAAAAGTGTGCTTCTATAGTTCTGTATTTTTCATTTTGTGTGTTTTGTGAGTATAACTAAAACATGTCTGAAAATACAGTAGTGTTAACCGATACATACATATCCACTATAAGGCCTACTGTGTTCCTCCTCTCTCTCTCTCTCTCCTCACTCCGCAGCAAACATCGAAGCCGTAAACATCGTATAAAGGTGGCAAAGCTATAAAAGTGTGAAAATATTTCAGCATTTAGTTTTAAAATATACTGTACGTAGATGGTGCACGTTTGAGCTTTCCCACAGTAGAAAGGAACCCTTCTTAATGACATTCTGACGCAAAAATATGTTTTTCTTCCATTTTTTTCTGTAATGATCATCCTATAGAATTAAACAGCTTTCCCTTTTTCAAAGAACACAGCATAGAGTCTGCACACAGTTTTTTTTTGCTGACATTCCTCTGATTAAAGTAGCTTAAAAAGTATACCTCAGGGTTTTCTATGGGGCGGCTGTAAATGTGTGTGTCATCCGCTGCCCATATGAAGATCTGAGGTAGTGCTGTACCTATGATAAGAATGTCAAAGCCACTTTTAGCCACTTCAAAACCAGTTTATGGAACTAAAAATCATGGTGTGCATCGATTACCACCTCTCCAAAAAAAAAAAAAAAAAGAAATCGGCTTTAAAGTCAGGTGTGCATTGCAATTTGACCCCCCCCAAAAAAAACCAACCAAATTTTACTACGTCAGATTTGTTGAGATACCTCAGGGAAATTTGGCTTGTAAACAAAAAAATAAAGATAAACGACAACATAATTGGCATGAGATTGATAACGTTCTCAATGATATTTACCTCAAAGTAAAGTTCACTTTGTACTTTGACTGGGTTTAAGATTGTACAGGAAAAAAAAGCAGTTTAAGAAACAAAATTCATTGTTAATGTACTGGAGATATCTGAAAGTTTCATTCTCAACTGGGAAAATGAATGAAGTCTTTGGCTTTTGTGTCCAAAAAAGAAAGAGTCCCATTTTAAAAGAAACATTCAAACAACAGGAGAAGGTCATTTCAGGGATGCTTCAGTCACCGGCAGATCCTCACTCTGTCTGTAGGACTGTGGTCTCTAGCCTCCCCCCTGTGGTGCAACATCAGCATTGCACCAAATTCAGCAGCAGTGGTAGTGAGGGGAGAAGCTGGCTGTGGTCCGTAAAGACGTGCAGCACTCAGGCTCATGGCAAAGATCCCATAGAGCCCAGGCACACGGAACAGGAAACCATGTCAGGGGTCAGTTGCGGAGCATAGACGGCCGCTTTTGGGGCCAGACTGGCACCACCCAGGTCTGACTGGTTTCCTCGGGCTGCTTGGGACCTCGGTGTCTTTACAGTCTCATAGTAGGATCTGAGCCACATAAGGGGAGTGAGTGCTGGCCACTGCAGCTAATAGGGGAAGGTCACTGGACTCAATTCTGCAAAGATATAAGAGCATAGATCAGTACAGGGTAAGATTTAAGTACCCGCATTAAAATGACATAATTTCACTCGGTCGGGCCATTTACCCCAAATCAGTGGCTATTGTGGCTTTACTTTGCCCTGGATGTGACCTTTGTTTACCTTTGTGACCCAAAAAAAACTGTTCCTGTGTGACATTTTTTTCAGCTCAGATGCAGTTACAGATCTGATTTGGTCTGGATCCACTTCTAACTAGTCTACAGATTTGCCTGGCAAATTTATTGAGGTTTCAACTGTGCACTTTTTTTTGCATTTCTTTTTTATCTTGAACACAGCTCCAGCCCCAGATAATCTGCTTGATGACTGAAAGATAAGATTTCACACACTATTCATCTGTTGTTCCTGCCTCTTTTTCCACTTTACGAGGGACAGCCATTCTGCATGTGAGTAGAGAAAAAAAAAAGGTTGACTGCTTACCCTAAGACCATGCCCAGTTCTTTCACATGGACTCTTGTCTGGCCCTTCAAATACTCAGCAAGCATCTTACTCTTGAAGTAGATTTCCTGCAGGCGGTCCTCAAGGTGCATTATACACTAAGGAGGAGAGGAGAGAGAGAAACATGGTTGGTAAAGCAGAATAATCAAAGTAATTACTGTAAACAGACAAATAATCAGTGGTTATAACAGGAGACTTGTTCTGTATCACAGTATAGCACAAACACTGAGAGGCAGAACATACAAAGTTGGGAGAGAGGTTGAGTTTGTAGAGCTGGTGAGTGGACTGCAATAAGCTGGAAACCAGGCTGGACACCAGGACTTCCTTCCCCAGCTTGTTGACGTCTGTGGCTCGTCTCTGACTGCTCGCCACCTGCACCGTCCACTTGTCTGTGTCTGCTACAATGCAGACGGCCTCCGCTATGGGCTCATCCAGTACTGGATGCTACAGAGGACAAGAACAGTTAATTAAACCAAAGAAACACACACAAAAAAAGAAAACACAGATTCCTTACATGTCAATGCAATCTCAAACTCCTAATCCTATTGTTTACTTCATTAAAAGCTCAATTTTGTTATTGTCTCATAATAATGTGATCATCCTGTCCTATTGTTTTTACAAAACTCTGTTTCTTAAATACATAATTAAAAAAATGTATATGGTAATTAAAAGTCAACAATCTGAACAATGGAGGTTTTCACTTCTAATGGGACAGTATGAACTTTAACAACAATCGCTCTTAGTGTGATCGCACTCTAAACCTTTGTGGCTCTGAAAAGGGAATATAAGGGAAGAAGAAAAAAAAAGCATCCAAATATACTTCAGTACTTTACCTGAACAGCATGGGTTAATTCAGCCATGAGGCTCTGCCGTAGCTTCTCGTCACTGGGCATCCCATGCAGCACAAAGTCTGGCACGTAGGTGGGGCAGTAGCCTCCAAACAGAGACCGGCCAAAATTGGCTATGCTTGGCTTTGAGTAATTCTCCACCAGCTTTGACCTGTAAATGAAACACATGACATGAGTTTGTTTTTTTTTTTCAAAATGATGAAGATAAATCATTATTCTGTCTCATTCAATGCAATTGTTATTACTGTCATAAATGGTTACAACCAAAGCATTGGATGTAAAACACTTCATTTCAGTGCAGCTCCTTTACTCACCCAGGGAAGGGCACCAGCACTTCCTCCTGCCAGTCCTCTGTCTCCTCACTCTCACTGTCCCCCAGCGCGCTGTCTGAGCTCTCGTTGCGTGGTATCTCCCAGTCGTTGACAGGAACCGCCTTGCGCTTTTGGTCCTCTTTGCTGTTGCTGCTTCCATCCTGGGGGATGGGGACAGACAACACGGGACCCTTGTCCTGCTCAGCAGAACAGCCCCTACAGCAGCAGGTGTCGGAGGAGTCTGTAGACCCACACCTGCACCTCCCCTGGACATCCAACAAAGTGTCTCCCTTCCTGCTGGACCCCACCTCTCCACTACCTGAATCTAAACAGAGACTCAAACCCTGACTCCTGACTGCACCCTGAAAGCTGAGAACTCCCAAGTCACCAGGCCGGGAGACTCCCGAGGGGTCGAGTAAATCTTTGTGCATACTGTCCGTGGTGCTGGCCTCCTGTCGTTTGACAATATCGTCTATTGTCCTTGTCTCCACAGGATTTTCCAGGCTGAAATACTCATCAAAATCATCTACACAGTTTGGACTCCACCGGGGCATCTTACTGTACACCCGCTGCAGGGCTGGAGCCACTTTGGTCTGTTTGGTTTGGTCCTCTGATGCACTGGTGCTGCTGGTCTTTGAATCTGCTCCACTCAGCGGCTGTTGTGGTTGCTGTTGATGATGTTGCCCTTGATGAAGCTGTTTTTGCTGATGTAGGAGCAGCTGCTGGTGAAGCGGAGATTTGTCCTTGAGGTGTTTCATGTGCTTTTTAATCTCCTCCTCCACCTTAATTCTGCGGCTCTCCGTGTCCGACTCAGGAGACATCGAATCTCCAATGAGGAAAGTGACTTTCGTTGCTGGCTCCTCCTCTCCTGTTAGAGTCAAAGCCATGGGCCCCGTCACAGTGCTTCCCATTATCACTGGTACTGGCACCGTGGTAGCCAGGCTCTTATCAGGGGGCTTCTTCTCTAGAGGGATTCCCAAAGGCCGAGGAGCCAGCACTTTGGTGTCCTGGTTCCCCATCCCTGCATCCATCCCAGGCTCTGTCCCAGTGTTTTTACACTCTGGGGTGGGAGTTGGAGATGGACTTGATGCAAGGGATGTGGGTATGGATGGGAAAATAAGTTTCAGGTCACCCTTGGTCTCTGTATCCAGCACACAGACCTGCTCCCTGGGGGAGGCTGAGCCAACGCGCAGCTCCGTCTCCAGTCGGGCCTCTGTGCCCACCGGGCTGCTTGACTCCCTGCGCAGCTCCCCAGGTTCAGCTGCTTCTGTAGTCCTGATAACGGGAATTGTGCCCTGACTGTGTCCCGTCTGAAGCACACTGCTCCTGGACCCTTGACTCTCGCTGCTGTCCTCCTCGTCTTCCTCATCCTCATCTTCCTCCTTGGGTGTATCCCCGGTGCCGTGCTCCAACTCAGTGTCTGTATATGTGCTGCTCTGGAGGCTGTTGTCTGAAGGGTAGCTACTGTCCTCCACCTCAGTCTGACGGTCATGGGCTCCTTGGGACAAGTAGTCCCCACTGGGTTTATGGACAGTAACCAGGACATAGTCGGACTCCTCCACCTCTCCTTTCCTTAGGGAGGTGGTGATGAGGGAACCGGGCATGACGATGGCCTCATCCTCAGCACTGTCCAGCATGTGGGTCTCTAGCAGCTCGGAGCAGCGAATGAAGTAGGTGAGGACATAGAGGAGTCTCTGGACCAGCTCCTGTCTGCGGCCCACCACCACTGTCCTCGACAGCCGCACTGGTGACCCAATGGCCCCATACAAGTCCCCTACACACAGTGAATACAACAGATTGGTGATTAGAAGATTAGTAAACAAACTTGTATATTCATTCAAGACAATATCACCGGTTCAGCTTTAGCTTTACTCTTTTCTACCTCTATTTCTTATATATTTTTTCATTTGCCAAAATCAGTGCTCTCATTTGCAGTTCTGAGCCTCAAACACCAGGTGTCGCAATTAACTCACTTTCCTGTTGTTTCCCATGTCACCCATGGATGAACTACTCAACTGTGCTCTGTAAGATCTCTGTGCATTTCTGGAATATCATTACTTGCTATTTGCACCTATAAATCAACTACAGTTTCCAGAGAAATAAATCTATGGATTTCCAATAAATACGATGTTTCCACTTCTCATTAACCGGGGATACAAGAGGACAGTCTATCATCATAGATGGGATAAATATATAATTGATATCCAATGTTATTGCATCTTAATTACAAAGCTGCATATTTATTACACCTAAAATCTCTACTTTCATGTCAAATGCTGCTGCAGACAGGATTTGAACCCGTGACCATAACCATGACTAGCTAATACAGACTGCAGACTTCACAGAGTTGCATGTAGAGAAGATGGTCCAGTCCTAACTTGTCTTCATGCTGTAATGATTAACAGTGGCAGGTTAGGAGGCGTTAGGAGGCGTTCCAGCCTCAGCCAAGACGCAAACCAAACACAGGTGTTATACTTTACTTCCCCTCCAGCCAGGTGCTTTGACAGAACACAAAGGTACTCTCAACTCATTCTGTGCGTGTCTACGTTTCTGTTTAACTTTCTCACCTAGCTGAGCCCAGAGCGGGTTGTAGGGGTGTGTCTTTGCCAGCATGTCGACGCTCTGAGAGGAGTGTTTCTCGAGGAAGATCTTGATTGGAGGCTGCCCATTGGGCATGACGGTGGGGACCCAGGCCAGATGATTAGTCAGCACAGCTGTCAATAAGGCGGGGAGGAACCTGGAATACCAAACATAGGTTGGTGAGCAGAAGCTCCAAGAGTCCAAACATGTAGTTCCTAGTTTGTTGCTATCTATCAGCAATGACTTTGTTTCTCACTTCTGTTCCCCTGACCTTGTTTGGTAAGGTCTCTTACTACGCGGAGAACTTTGGTCAGGCATTTTATTACTGAACTGGACACCACATACACACATCCATTGTTCGCAACACACGTACACACGTACACACACACACACACTGTATTAGCATGACTCACTTCTCTTTCCTGACCGCAAGTGTCTACTTCCTTTCCTGTCTTATGACTCAACACTGTCATGGCAGTTGAGTTCAATCACGTGTTAGAACACAATTGTGACTGCAGGAGGTCATCAAAACCATCAGTCATGGGAATACTGACGGGAGGCCTCAGAAACAATCCGATGTGATAGAGTCACACCAGTGGTTACCAGGGAGACCCGATGCTTAATTCGAGAGTCAACAGCACGCAGAAGTAGTTGCGTGGTAGTCATTATGACCAATGGTGGTGGAAACAGTAACTTCAGCTAAGACGTAATGCTGATAGAGAAACACCACTGGTTGCCTAGGAAACTCAGTTTCTATTTAAGGTTAACATATAGAGAGCATACAGGGCTTTAGAGAAAAAGAGACAGCTCCAAGACTGTAGAGATTCACACTGGACCACATATTATGGTACAGATGTTTTTTAAAAAAAATACACCGTTTCTGATTATAATCCTCAGTACTTGAATTCTTTTTTTTTTTTAATTTCCAAACTGTGTTGGCGGGACTGTGATATCTTTTAACAGCAATTTTCTGTTGCTCATGTTTGGATTTCCACCGTCTCTTTTGACTCTCAAGCCATGCTGGCTATGGTCACTTAAGTTAAATACAGTTTAACATCACATTCTTTTTATAATAATAATAATAATAAACATTGTAGGAACTTGAGCTGGATCACTTAATTTCTTTGGCAGATTTCTTTTGGTAGTCCATCATGGTGGCAGTGCTGAAATGGTTAGATCTGAATAAGGTGTATATCTCAAAAGTTAACTTGTGTTTTATTTAATGCTGGTCTGAAGCCATTTTCTCGCCCTTATTCAATTTGATCCTTATGCTTTTATTTGCAGAAATCTAAGTTTTGTTTTATGTTTGTGTTAACCAGTGGTCAAGATTAGAATAACACACATCTTTTGAAAATGTTGGCAATAAATGATGTCCTATAAGTCAACTTGATGCAGCGATTCAGTTCAGTGCACTGCTACTTAAATCAACTGTACTGAATATGAGTGCTGAGTTCAATTAAGGCCTTGCTACCAATTCATATATGTACAGCAGTGTTTTGACATGGCTTTGTAACAGCTTACAATAAGTAATTAGAGACTGGCAGGGATCTTCTCTTTCACAGCTCCCTCTGAGGCAGACAAATAAATGCAAAGAGGGTGAAACATTCACTGTGTGTGTGTTTAAGTGTAAGAAAGGGAGAGGCCATAGATTGTGTGTATGTGGGAGAGAAAATGAATAGCGTGTGTGAATCTGCATGCCCTTTTCTGTTGATAAGCCTGTCTAGAAAGTACAAGCCTACAAAAGATTTGGAAAGACTATGAATGTGTACCACTTCTTAATGTCCTAGTGCTAATGTGCAGGTCTTTCCGTCTTTGTGAGCTTGCTTGATTCTTTCCTGCTTTCATACCACTTTTCAGCTCGGAGAAGTTCAAAAAAAGGGGGTGGGTTTGTTGTTTCTACACAACTGCTGAAAATCAGGATGTAATATAAAAGTCATGTGTTTGAAAACGCGATTTCCTATTTTTCCCCTCTATCCCCTACAGGATACAAACTCTGTGACTGGTGTGACATTTTTAGAATTTCAGTGACTGATGGCAAACAAGGTGTGAGTACAAGTAGACACTCAACTGGTTCTTGGCAGTCTGCTCCATCAGCAGGGAGAGTTCCCTCATGAATTGACCGCAGAGCTGGTTCTTCTCTGACGCGCCAGACATCATAGTCAACCAGACAGGCTCAGCCACCCGGGGCATGGTGTAGAGGTCACAGATGGTCATCCTGGAGATGAGGTACGGCAAGGGATGGAGGGATGAAAGAAGGAGAGGGCATGGAGAGAGCGAATGAAAGGGAAGGACGGGAAAAGGGAGAAAACAGACAGATAGAACAGACACGTTATTGTCTCTCGGGGTAAACAAAAGCGATCTCAGTTCACAGAGCTTCGCTGTCTGCACTGAGGCCATGGGAGACCCTGGGTGTGTGTATGTGTGTAAAACAGTTCGACGAACTTGCGCACACTCACACACACACAGCCTTGTCTCTTGCTCTGTAATGTGTGTGTGTGTGTGTATAACTATCTGTATGTGGCTCGGCCTGGGCATTTGTCCATTGAGAAGGACTGGAGTTTCCATGGAACGTGGGGCGTGTTGGTGAGCATGTCTCGGCCTGAGGCCAAGCTTTGACACAGGGGCAGTGGGGAATCTCTGCAGCCTGAGGAATGTTGAGAATCAGGCGTTTTTAGTCAGAGCTGAAATATGAACTGCTGCATTCTGGGTTTAAAAATTTGAAACTGTAGAGATAGTTAAAAAAACAAAAACGCAGTGTCAGTTTCTATTAGAGGAAGATGTGTTTTATCTGCTTCTTATTGCTTGCAAAGATGCAAAATGAATCCATATAATAACTGCAATCTGCAACACATCTAATAAACCAGCATATCCAGGTTAACTTAAAAGTCAAGTAACCAGCTGCTATCACGCCAGGTGATCTGTCACAAGACTTTGTAGGTCCTACTGATAAGAAACAGAAACCCTGTGATGTTTTCCAAACTTGATTTAGTCTTACTGGAAACTGCATGAGATCTTAGGCTGTAAACAAGGTTAATTCTGCAGTAAACTTCCAACTTCTTTGACCTATAATGAACCCAGTGACAGGGAAGATGCAGACCCGCAGCATGCTGAGAGAATACACAGGAGTCACACAGTGAAAGTGACCACTGCAAGAATATTCCTGTGATCAAACTATTTTACGCTAAACAGGAACACCATGTAGTCTTTGTTTATGGGTTTATAAGAAGAAGTTATCAACTTGGTGTAAAGAGAAGAACTAATGAATTCAACTGTACTGCGATACAGTTGTTGCAAGCTGATCTTACGTGACTAAGTTGTTTGGTTATGTAACCCTAAGCCTGTGACAGTCAGGAGTGTAGTTCACTGTGGTAATGTGCAATACCAGCCCTCCAGAAAGTTTGTTCATTGACTGTCATTCAACAGCAATTACTTGTTTTTGTTTTTTTGTTTGTTTTTTTTTAATCAACTAATCTTTAGTTGGTTAAATGTTAAATTTCAAATGATCAGAATCACAAAAAAAAAAAAAGAAACACACTTTATTGATCCCTGCAGGGAAATTGCTGTGGTACAACTGCACAACATGCAGTTAGGAAAGAGGAACTGAATAAGTAGAAACTACATAAAACAGTAACAAGTCACAGTAAGTGAATAGTAAAAAAAGTTTAAATGCAAATACATGTACAAAAACAGTAATGTGTGAACTACAATCACCAGGACCGAGGTTAATAAATCTGTCTTGCTTTCTCTGTCCGGGAAGTGAATCATTCAGAACAAGCCTTCTCAGATGCATAAGAAACTTAGAGCAGACTTTAACATAACTTTCTGCATTGAATGATCATGATCAACAGCTTATCTGAGCCTGACTAATCAAAATCTTGACAAGAATCATTTAATCACTGAATCATTACTAATCACAGTCCTGAGTGACCATAGCAGGGTGCAAAAGGAGAATGGACCTGATGCTGCTTGTAACTCAACACATACAAAACATGTCTCCAACTCTCTTTGCATATCATTGTCAGCAGGGCGACAGAGATGATCCATCATTTGGACAGCAGCATCAAATGGCCTAATAATGCTTTATTCATTCCTGTGTTATAAACAGACTTATCTGTGGCCTTTTTAAGCCCCACTTGACCCCGCCTGTGTCTGGTGTAGAGTCATCTACTGAAAGCGGGCAGAGGTCTGAGGCTGAGCCAGCCCTAGATGAGTGGGAGATCTGGTCTCAGACTCTCTGCAGCAGCTGTTCAGGTGAACTTTAAAGAGAGCGCCTGTGATGTGAAATTAAAATGATGTGTCAAGCTGAGGAGACAGATTTAAATTACTTCACTGTGGAGGGCACAGATTTGAGCATTTCTGACCGCTGTGCTTTCATAAGCCAATTTAAAGAGTCTAGAACACATGGAAAGTTACTGCTACACAGTTATGGTCATTGAAATATATATTAACACATCCGAGCAAAAAACAGTGACCACACTGGGTCAAAATAAATTTGTTATTATAGACCTTAAACACAATGTCGGGCATAAATACTGCTTTCACAACTCACAACTGAAGCTATTACCAGGCTGCAAAATGCCACCCTTTCTAATGGTCACCGTTTGGTGCATACCTTTATCCAGGGTGCTTCTGAAAAGAATAAGTGCACCTTTATATGTATGTGTGGTAAAATGGGAATTAGACAACCCTGGTCTTTTGCTTTGCTCAGTACTCCCGCCTGTACTCTGGCTGCAAACCCTAACATGACCCCAGTATAGGCTGGTGTGACTTTTATGTACACATGCCTCTGCTGAGTGTGCAGCTTATCTTTGCCAGCATGCATGGTAATAGTGCGTGCCTGCCCTCCACCTACGTCAAAGCGGCATCAGCATTAAGCAAAGGCATTTCTTCCAGTTTCCTTCTGTAATGTTCCATGAACTCAAAACCCCTTAATGGCAAAGGTGGCTACACTTATATTTAGCTGCTGTCTGAAGGTGAGATTTTACAGATATTTTGTGTGTCCTGTGCAATAGCGCTCCTCTTGCTGGCACTCATATATTATTTATTATTCTGGTGCTCGTGGCCAGTGCCTGAGGTAGATAGGATTGCCACCCAAGAGGCTTAGGTTGCTGTGGCCGGCTGCCAACAGGCATATGACTGCAGCCATGAGGGGATCTCAGACAGGGAACTGCCTGCCAGTGTGTGAGTGGCAAGCGAAAGTAGTGGTGGAGAAAGGCATGTATGCGTGTGCGCTCACACGCGCACGCGCACGCACACACACACACACACGCACACGCACACGCACACGCACACGCACACGCACACACACACACACACACATAAATAAGTTTGTGTGTTTTGGGTGTGTGAGTACCAAACAGTCACACAGTACTGACAAGAATGTCTCACCCATACAGACATGCACATGCACACAATTTTGGAGCCTAATGAGTACAAATTTATGATTTCATATTTCATGTCATCACACAAAGATTAAATCATTCTTAGAACTGATGCTTCTAAAAAAACAACAACAAAAAAAGCATAAATAAAGCATCGTCCTCATACAGTGTAGTAGCTGTGCAGAGTTGAGTTTTAATGATTGGCTTCTAAAACTCTGATCAATAATCTTCCCTAAATGCAACCAAAACCGTCAAGCAAGAGCTCCCAGCATGCACTGTAGTTACAAAAACAGTTTGCTCAAGACAGGTAGGGAACAGGAGGGTGTTCCGCCTTCCTTTTACCCAACATATTTCAACATCTCTTACTTGGCGGAGTATACACGTTATTAATTATTTTTCTGACTTACTTACAGTAACTAGAGCAGAATTACAGAATCCCCTCACCTCTGCTACCTTCAGATTCCATGAATTCACTTTGTCACACCAACACTAAATGAATGTTATCATGTAGCCTTTTCTAATAGACCTTTGTCTTGCTCCTGTGTCATTTCAGCAACAGAAAGCTGAAAAGAAGCATCTGATTCAGTGGTTTGAATAAAAAATTCAGGTAGTTTTTGGGATACATTTCTGGCAGTTATTAATTAACATAGCGTGACAGTTACGGAACATAAGAAATAAGATAAATGTGAAAAATGTTTTCTTGTAAACCATGTTCATAGATGAGATTTTTCCTGCAAGCCACAGCAGCTGGTGAATGTCAAATGTTACCAGCAAAAACAGTTTACTGCCTGCTTCATAAACTCTGGCAACCCACTATCTCAACAAAGTACGTTTGCATTGAAAGGCATGCGTAAAATACTTCTCAGGTCATTAAAGCTGCCCAAATGTTAGTGCCATAACATGTGTAGGGGATACAGGATAAGTATGGGCACTTGGTGACCTACTTTAAGGAACATTAGGACTTCACTAACAGGAATAGGCCCTGGATGAAAAGTATGTGTAGATATGGGCGAACTTTTATTAGGAAATCTTATATGAAAAGTTGTTTTGCTGGAATAAATTCAGTCAAAGTTGTAATTCAGACAAACGCTACATTGGAAAAAATAAAAAACAATATGTAGAAAAAAATTAAAAATACATTATTTGGAAGATACGATACTAGTTCTTTCCTCTAGAGTGCTTAGAGTTCTGCCTATTTTTTCTCCTTCTTTCCCCAGCACAGCAGCTACTTGTCTTCTGGACAGAGCAATATTTTATAAGTCATTTACTTCTCTCTATCTCTCTGTCACACCTGCATTTCTAGCACTCTATCCTGCCTATGCTCCTTCACTCTCAAGAAACAAAATCCTGTCAACCACACAGTTTTCCAGTGTGTCATGATGTGCAGTGAGGATTGATATCGGAACAATGAATGATACATGCAGCAGAGCATGATCTCGAGTCAGATTTCATGGTGCAGAGATCTGTCATGTAAATACCAGATATATCTTTTAAGCGTAGTGTCTGTTTCCTGGAATCAGAGTTTAAATGTCACATTTTCCAGAGTCTAACCATGATGCAGAGGCCTTGCTATGTACCCAGGGAGACAATGAGGGTTTGGCTAAAGTCCAGAGAAACTGAATGGAACCTTGATGTTTGCTTTGGTGAACTGCCAGGGAGATTGTGTTAATAAACGTGCAGTAAAAATACAGTGAACGTTCTGCGAGTGACTGCATGCAATTTTTACTTTATAGCTGAATCCTTGTGTTACATGGTAGGATAATCTCAGGTATACAATAATAAAGTTATAAAGCGTATGATGCACCCCCCTAATAAAGGCAAAAACACTCCCTATAAATTTGACCATGTTGTAAGGTGAAAAAATTAATTATGTGACATTACTGTTTGTGTCATAGTGAGTCAGTGTGAGTTGTTGCCCAACCTGAACTCGTTGAGACCGTCCACCATTCGACTGTAAGCCAAGGCCCTCTGGCTGGCATCAGCTGATCGCCGACTCATCTTCATGGCCTTGAGAGTGACACAACACACACACTTTGAAATATTTGGCACTGAAGCTGACAAACAAAGTTACAGGAAAGGTGGAGCAAGGAATTTGTGAGGGAGAAGACAAGGAGGGGGGCAAAAGGGAAGGTGGAGGGTAAAACTGGAAGTCATCCAGAGCTCTGACAGTGCCAGCAACAGACACCAGTAAACATAACCGCAGATATACAAGGCATGACCACTGGCAGGGAAATCTGACAGCAACTCTGCTCATTACAAAGGGTAGCAAGCATTAGCAAGCATTTGGATTCTATTCATATCTCACTGCTAAACAGATTTCCCTGACAGGCTTATCTCCATAAACCTTGGACATATTAAAAAAGTAGTTTTAATATGTGAAGTAAAAAAATTCATGTTGACATCAGAAAAAAAACAGACAGGAAAACCAGGAAGAAGTTCAACTGTTGCCAAGTACAACGTGTAATTGGTCTATAATCGCAGTCATACACATAAATTCACCTGTTCAATGGCGCTCTTGAGTTTGTTCATGTGGCTTTCAAAGAGAGGGAAGTGGGAGAAAAAGAAATCCTGGAAGCGGTTGTTTTCCTCAGGATTGGGGGACAGCATGAAGATGACCCCGATGGCGATCTTCTTCTTCCGAGCAACGCCGAGGCTCGGTCCCCCGCTTTCGTCAGACATGTTGAAGCTCTCCTCCACTGACCTGATCAGGACAGGATACATGGGGTTAACTTCAGAGTAGAGACTGATCAGATAGAACTTCCGCAGGCTGAAATGTGTGTGTAACCTCTAAACATTTACATTTCTGGCTAGAACAGTGTTTAGGGTTTCCTTTGCTATGTCTTTATCGCACTTTTGCCACAGGTACATACCGTTAAATACAACCAGCCAACCAACATTTTTAACTTGAGAAGAAAAAATACTTGTGCACATATGTTAAGAAAAGAAAGCATGTAAAGAGACTGTTAATCTTTAATTTTTTTTTTTTACGGTTGCAGCTGGTAAACAAGATGCTTTGGTGCTGCTGAACTGTAGTGCCTGGAAGATTAGAGCACTCAGTGGCTGACAGCTGCGTTTACACTGACAGGCCAACACAGCATCCTGTCTAGCCAAAGCATTGTGTGTGTGTGTGTGTGTGTGTGTGTGTGTGTGTGTGTGTGTGTGTGTGTGTGTGTGTGTGTGTGTGTGT
>JBBMJY010000004.1:13126103-13173434 GCA_037833715.1 Toxotes lorentzi
ACTGAATACCTCTGGCAAACGAGCCCTCCGATCAGCATTGACTTTTATATATATATATATATATATATATATATATATATATATATATATATAGATATAAAATGAATGATAGCAATTTGTGTTTGTGCTAGAAAATGCACACAGAAAGAAAAACAGAATCAGTACTTATTCTTCTTGCTAGAAAACTCCTACTTGATCAAAGAGCTCCTTTGGAGAGAATTCAGCTATGATACATGGGCAAGATTTAAAATAACACTGTCTGCAAAAGGTATGTGGTGGAATTATATTATCAATATGAAAACAAATACTAATACCACAAATATACTGTTCTGTAAAGAACAGGTACCTGTATTTTAAAATGTTTCACTGCCACTGGCAGGGACTGATGGAGGCTTCCTGATGGACGCACATTTTAGGAAAGGGGGCTGTGACTGAAATATTACTGCTTTAAATGCCTGGATAGGCTAAGAAAACTCTCTGTAGCAGACTGTTTAACTATGTGTTACTATATGGATGTGGGCAAGAATATTCCAGTTTGAGTGCATGCATGCTGAGGCGATTTTCACTGGATCACTGAAGTTTATATGAAAGAAAAAAGAAAGAAAGAAGCTTTAACTACAAAAGTCCATTAAATAGCATATTGGCAGAATTCTGTCATACTGTAGTTGATAGTTAAACCACACATAAAGCCCAAAGTCATTGCCCAAGTATCACATACACTGCCAAAAACAACAACAAGTTAGTGAAAGTGTGAGAGTGAAGATAGAGAGGGAACTACAAAAACTATGACTAGTACAGCCACCAACACCAGTGAGCACCCATGCACACCATTTCTGCATGTGAAATACGCCTGCAGGCCTGGGTCAGAAGATAGTGCAGGCAGATATATTTAATGATTTATTTGAGAAAACTTTATTGTCGATGGGTGGGGTTGTGTTATCTGACACTGCCATTAGCAAGACAAAGGGAAGGAGTGTGTCTGAAGACATACATATTCCCTCTGTGATTTACTAGGTGGCAGTTTGTCTCCTTTAGGTTTACTGCAAATTTTAAGTGGATGAGCGTCATACAGCTAAAAAGGTGGCGGGCATCTTGGAGTGAGCGGGATGACTGCATGTTCACAATTATTTGGTGCCACATGGATTTGAATGTTCTCACATGTCCAAATAAACTAAATTAAGGGAAGACATTATCCTATTTTTGGAGAATAAACCAAACATTATTTCTTCAGAATTATATCTCCGGATACTATCTGACCCAAGTTATTTGCAGACATGTTGTGATATTGCATGCTATGGCTACTGCTACCACTTCTGGTGCAAAAATCACCACATAGGCATGCAGCTGCTAAGAGTCAAGGCCTTTACAGCCACTACTACTGTAACTACATCCTACATACACGCATGCAACTGGCACACATCAGTCATGGCCAGTTTTAAGCGCCAACCTGAAAAGAAAGATGCGCTCTTGATGAGGCGCAGAGGGCCCTGTTCAGAGAAGGCCCGGCGAGGGCTGCAGAGCTGAGAAAATCCTGCACAGCACAAACAAAAACATGGAAAAGTAGAAAGGAAGGAAGAGGGGAAAAAGACAAAAAAAAACATGAACCATGGTTAGTGAATGAGGAAGGAGGCAAACTGGCAACCTCCTGTAGTTCGGCCATCTTGTAGTAAACAACTAAGTTACAGAAGCTTTTTAGTCTGGAATGAATTAATGCCCATCATCTGGTAGGTCAGTCAGCCAGTCAGACAGACAGACAGAAAGGCTGGGATCACTCACAGAAAACACAGCTAACCAAACAAATTAATGGTGATGGGCTATACATCTGTGATGTGCATAAGCAGATCATTTTTGTCTTTTCTGTGAGGATGACAGAGAAAATGCACAAAAAGCATAGAAACTGCCGACAGATATTTATATTCAACCCTCTATTGGAAACATTTCATACTCTAAACCAGACTTTTATCTTCAGTAACTGATACCAGAATTTCACCACCTGTAACAAGCAGAGCAATCATGAGCTTCAGGGAAGTACCATATGAGTAAGAGATATACTGCAGTTGATTCTGTTAATTTGCTGAAAAAACTTGTTCTTGTCAGGCCAGTTTGAAAGTTTTCCAACTGTTCATGAGGATATTGTAGGGTTGCAGTAAGGGAGAGCTATTGGCAACCTTTCCAGTCTGGTTTGTATTGAAACAAGAATTTTCAAGTGTAAGAAAGAGAAAAACAAAATCTGCTCCTTCCTCGCAGTTCTACAAAGGCACCTCAACTGTGAAATAAACTAAAGGCAAAATTCAACTTGCACCTTGCCTTCAGTAAATTATTTTTTTTAAGAGTCAAGTATTCCTCCATTACTTTTTGTGTTATTCTCAAAGGTAGATATAAACACTGATAGTTACTGAGGCAATATTAGAAACTGAATCAGACTTCCATTAAATTGAGTGAAAATATTCCTAAGATTATCTTTGCCATAAATGTAATTATACATGCTGGACAAGTATTCAATATTAAAAGTAACTACACTGAGTGTCTGTGATCAAAAGGAAAGTAAAAATCTCACCCTCTTTCTACTTACAATTCACAAGAGAACTGAAAGGAAACAGGGGGACTGTCATTGGTGGCTAAAGAAGGTTGGTGTGGCACTGGGTTGCTATAGTTACCTATGTTCCCTAGGAGACTGTTGGGACCGGTGTTTTGATCAGGCCTTAGGGTGTTGCTGTCCTGCCCAATGAACTCCAAGCTGTCCTGTAACCTGCAGGAGACAAAACAGAAAACAAAGAATAAACATGAAGCCACATACACGTACATGGTATGAACATCTGAAAAAAGAAAAACAAAATTATTTTACTGTCAAAGTTGACTTTATTTACAACATATAGTATGTATGATGCTGTAGAGGAAAAAGTGTTCCAACTAAACACAGAGGGACAGAAAACACGAACTCAAAGACATAAGAAACAGAGACAGACAGACAGACAGAAACCCTACATAGACCATAACTGAGACAGATGGGGAGAAGGAAAGAGAAAGATGAGATCAGAGTGTATTTGCATGTGCTGATTTATGGAACAAGCTGCCGTAGGAATCAGAGCGAGAAGTGAGTGTTCAGTTTGTATGCTTACGTGTTGAGGCTGCCGTACACACTGCCTCCAGTCCTGGCGGTGAAGACCTTACTCAGCATCAGCTGAGGTGGTGATCTGATATGGTGATAGCACAGGGACAAAGATCATCAGCATGTGTGTTCAGCTCATGTGCTTGGCTTTCACATACAATCTCATTTGTCTCTTCTGCTAGCACATCAGTTCACAACTTCTCCTTTTCTTTCTGGTTCCTCTTGTCTTTCCGTCTTTCCTTACTGTTATTGTTCAGTAATGGGAATGTAAAGTAGCACTGTATATTGGAACAACCCACATCTTTTGAATAACAATTTAAAAAAATCCCACAATCTAGTACTAGAAGTCATGCAAAATGTCAAAGTAAATCCAAAAAAACTCCGCAATAGATGTTACATCTCTATACTAAATGGCAAAAAAGTAATGGTCACATGATGTGTTTTCATTCTGTGTGAGAAGAAAGGCCTGCACCTTGTTCTTCTTACCTGATCTGGTGGATCTTTAGCGTGGAGCCTTTGTAGCTCATGGCCACAGAGCCAAACATCATTTCCCCCAACATTACCACATCCGACGAACACCTTGAACCCTGGAGAAGCAATAACAGGAGAGGAGGAGCACAAATCTTTAATTTTACCCTTTTAGTATTTACTGTTACCCTTAAAGGTCACTCCTACTGGACCCAGAACTGTACACATGTAATTTACATGCATATACAGTATTTGAGAACTTTGTGTATGTACCTCTTTATGCAGATGGGAATGTGAGGGTATACATATAACTGCGGAGGAATTTTTTCATGCACGTTAAGGTGTTACCTGGAAGCGGAGACCCTGCTCCTTGCTTTCCTTGGTTTCGGAGGTGCAAGAGGAGGAGCTGTCCAGGGAACTGCTGCTACCACCTGTAGGACGGAGCTGGCAGCATTTCCCAAACATCTTCACCTGCCCCTCTGTGCTCTGTGGGGTAAAAATAAAAACACAAAACAATTTAGGCCAAAGGCCATGAACATAGACTCATTTGACTTCACAGGTGGTTCACAAAAACGTTCTCCTTTTGACTGAGTACATTCAGCAGGAATGGCTAAACTTTTCAAATTGCCTTTTGGTTGGAATTAACCTCTGACCCTTGTAAATAAGGACTAAACAACTAAATAAAAATAATGCCACAATTCAAAAAATGTCAAGAGGATTTTATTTCAGGGACATTTCAGTTATGGGGGTTTATGCATAATGTAAACATAATGAGAGAAACACTTCACCTATAAAAAGTCACATTTTCTGTGTAACTTCAACTTGATGTTCTGACATTTTAACCAGGCCAAATAAAAAAAGAAACAGTCCATATAAAGCTAAGCCCTAAGTGGAAAAAACCATAAATTCAATTAAACTGTTCAAGTCAAAAACCATAGAAGCCAAATCCAGAGGCACTTGTGTAAACAGCAAACTAAAATGTGAGCTCAATCAGCCTGTGTCATGTGCCTTCTTAACTTGGCAGCCTATTGAAGAGGAATGCATTTGGGAGGGTGGGAAGGGGAGGGGGAGGGTGTGGGTGTGAGTTTGTGTGCTTTTTAGCTAGGCTCTGGTAATGGCTCACTTGAAACCACTGTTGCCGATAATGTTAAAAGAAAGGGTAGAGAGAAATGAGAGGCTGACAAAGAAAAACAGAATAAGGTTTAGGAGGGAAGGAAAACCAGAAGAGAGGAAGAAAGATCATTGCTTTTGCTTTTTTTTTTTTTTTTTAAAGTACATCTGAAAACACTGCAGACACGCTATGCAACTTGCTGTGTACATTTTCTGTTCTCTCTCATTAATATCATGACCGATTTCAGAACATGCATACACATACACACGCTATTGAAGCCACTCTTATTCTGGCCGAGTATGTGTTTGAGTGTGTACATTGGTGTATGTGTGTGTGTGTCTGCTGCAGTGCAGTGCAAAGTGTGTACACAGAGGCCTGCAGCATGTGACTGCCAGTCATATGACTCTTTCGGGAACTCGTGAGCGAGCAGCACTGCAATCATTGCCTCCCTCCCTCTCCCTCTCCACCACTTGAACTTCATCCCTCTCTAATTCCTGCAGCTTTCTTTCTCTTTTAATCCATCAATTTCTTTCCTTGACCACATTTTGTTCTTTCCCTACATTTTATTTTCTCCCTTTCTTCTTTTCTTCATTCTCTACTCTCACCCATCCCATCTCTGCATGATCCCTGTTTCTCTATTCCTCATTCTCTTTGACCCTCTGTACTTTGCTTGTTTCTGCCGTTGATCTCTCTAAAATAAATTCCTCTGAGTTGACAAAAAAAAAAAAAAAAAACAGGCATCATGTGATAGAAGTCACACAGTAGCTGGCAAAGCCCTAACGATGCAGAATGCACCAAAAATATTGACACTGGACCAGGCAACACTCTCACACGCACACACATACACGCTGCGTTAGCTCCTCTTACTGCATTTTTAAAAGCAAACGTTGCTGTGTAAGAGCCACAACCATACACTGTATAACTCTTCTTATTGCAGTTCTATATCTGGCACTAGTCCTATCCAGAAGTAGAATTTAAGTAAATCCGCATGTATGAGTTGAGAAAGTTGCAAACACACATTCCAATTTCCAATGTCGAGGTCACATTTAGGAAAATCAGCAGGAGATGGGCATGTGTGTGTAGGCAGACTGAAAGGCAGGCAGGTAAAGAGAAAGAAAGGTAGAGAGTGATTTATAGAAGAAGATTACAGAGATAATCTAGGAGAGACTAAGATCACCAGATTAATGTACAGAAACAGAGGACCGTAACTGGGACATTAAAGAGAGACAGATTTAGGAGAGACAGACCTAAGGGTTAGAGAGAATCAAACAACAGAAGAGAGCAGACTTAGAAAAGGTTTATACAGAATGAGAGGAAACTTTCGAGAGGGTGAGACCAAACCAGAGACAGATGAAGATAGATGAGAGAAAAAGAGAAAGACAGACAGTGAGTGACACGGTTGTCATGTGAGGATGAAAGAATGCTGCTTACACATGGGCTGTCAGCTGAGGCTATTCTTATTGGAGATAAGAGCACCAGAACAAACCGGTCAGGGTCAGACAGGAACACACTGCGGCATTATGAAAATATTAGGCATGTTATTCAAAATTAAATAGAAAGAGAGTGGTGACCGCGTGTCACCATTTGTTGGAAATATCAGCTAGCAGGTGCCGTATGGGAGAGGCCATACACACAAGGCTGGTAGTCAAAACACATAATTCTCATGTTTGATGGCTATTGTTGTACACACCCTGATTAGAGTGCAACACTAGGAATAAAGGTGTTTTTATCATCATGTTTCAGTGGCTTGAAATGGGTGTGCTGACAGTTTAACAATGCTGCCGAGGAGGTCTGAGTCACACGCACTCACTAACACATTAATTGACTACCTGTTTGACATGTCAGAATTTTAAGATAATATATACCATCAGGACTGCCTTGCCCCACAAAATGAATTATATAAGTTTTTGGCATCTATTGACTCAAAAGAAAACTGCACCTTTTTGTCTGAGAAATTACACAGCGAAAATTATTTAAACAGAACTTGAGATATTCACAAGCTCTCATACAACTGATGAGAAACATGGTTTTGATGTTTTAAAAACACCTAAATGACATACCTAAGTTAAATTTTTAATTTCCAACATTTGTGCCCTCATGTAATTCAGTACTGCCCCCTTTTAAAAATGAGAAAATAAATAATAACCATCATAATATTAATAACTAATTAAGTCTAATTCATTCACACAAAAAAGCAGGCTTCTGTAGGATGTGACTATCATGATGTTCAGAGGACATCAGGATAGTCACATGACTTCTGTAGGATGTCACACCTCTGTGACCGTCTCTCAGTTTGTGCTTATGTTCGTCTCCCTGCTCATATCTTTGCTCATCTATTCTGACTGTCTGCGAGCAAGTTTCTGCAGATTACAGAAAACCAAATTTAAGACTTTAAAACTTTTCAAATGCTACCCTAAGCAGGATAGGAAAGGGGAAAACAGGAAAGTCTAACCCTAACCCTAACCCTTCAGAAATGTGAATTTTAACCATTTTCTGAAATACATTTTCACAGCTTATTTCCTTTAAAAGTTTCAGACTTTTAAACAGGACCTGCAGCAGATGATCCTTGGAATAACAACAAAACCTGCAGCCGTGTCTTTTATTTTCATTACGGTGTACAAAAACAAGGATGGTCAACACACACACACAGACAAAACAGACATGTGACTCACGGTGATGGGGGTTTCCTCCGTGCCCCTCTTTTTGGCATTGGAGTCGAAGAGGACGTTTCTGCCACGCCTCTCACAGTCCTGGTACACTATCAACCTGATCTGACTGGGCTCCAGCTGGGGAAGTGGCCAGCTAGGTGGAAGGAAGAACAGACAGAGGAGAGAGGGATGAAAAGAGGGAGAGAAAATAATGCAATTAGTACAAATAAACTGATAAAGCAGCAAAGACCAGTGATATGAAACAAGTGTGTGGGATAGGAAAAGAAACATCTCACATATTGTTTAAACATCGTTCACACATTTCTTGAAGTGCTTCTTCCAGGGAATTTGCACATTAGAGACAATGAGGACATGCTCCAGTAATAAAATAATTCCCAAAACAATCTGTTAGTGAATGCAGCAGTGGAGCAACAATACAACTTCGACCATAGTAAATACAAATTCTGAGCGCTGAATATTTGATACAAATGGAGTTCAGACACCCACATAAGCAGAAAACTGGCAATAAGCAGGAGGGAAAAGGTGAAGATGATGTACTTGCAAGCTTGTGTATAAACTCTCTTTGAG
Organism: Toxotes lorentzi; assembly: GCA_037833715.1. NCBI lineage: Eukaryota > Metazoa > Chordata > Actinopteri > Toxotidae > Toxotes > Toxotes lorentzi. Next base: position 13,134,028 of record JBBMJY010000004.1, read on the forward strand.
CTGTCATCCCCTCCTGGCAATGCAGAGCCAACAGACCATGCCATAGCTGTCAGTCATCCGTCTCATACCTTAACCAGTGGGGAGTCACAAAGATATGGTCTCACAACCTAATACCCACCTACCACCACAGATTTACAGTATACCCAGATAACATGCAGCCACTCCAGACACTCACCCAGTTGCTTTCATCTGTGATAACCAAGAAACTTAATCAACAACTTTTTATTTACTAATCCAGGGAATATGTGCCTATGCTTAACACATATTGTTTGCAGCACCTCCCTCCGATTTACATTCATACAGTTACATGTGACAGCCACCCAGTAAAACCAGTCTCCAGCTCCACCAGATAAGTTGAGTCACCATTAATACTTTCCTTAAGGCAATGAGCTTTCATCCACTGCTGTAATTGTAGAGTGACTCTATCATCAACCGTCCCCACTGAGGCTGTTCTTAACCAAAGGAATTTTAATAAACAGTCATATGATTTCTTTAACTACTGAAATTTAAATGTCTTTAAATTGTATTTTTGCCCTTTTGATAGATAGATATCATGTGATTTACTGATTCCCAAAGAACAATGCATCATTTGTTAATTATTGACAGGTATGACTACTTCTGTTCATTCCCAGTAATGAGTAGTACCTCATGTCTCAAATGACTACACATTTCTTAGCTAATCAAGACTCATGCTGCACAGACAGACCGCACTTACTGCAACTCAAGATGAGTTATTACACAAACACTGTTTGAAATGGGTAAGGTACATTTGTACCCATTTTGGAGATTTGGGATACTTGATTTTAAACAGGAGACTTTAATAGTGGCACATTTTCTCTGGCAAGAAACACTGGACAACAGTTAAGTAACAGTTAAGCTGTTTTCACTGGCAGACTCAGCTTCACGCCGGTTGCTAGGTAACCTGTGGTTTCATACAGCTCATCTCATTAATGGTGTCTATCTCAAGTAATATTGTGAATGAAGTGGATGCAAATCTACACCTGCATCCACAGAAAGATCTGGCTGTCCCACAGTCACTGTGGGTACTAGTTGGCCCTCTCAGGACTCTGGCAGCCCGCCCACCCTGCTTTTGGAGAAACTCAGTCCCCTGGTTGATTTAGTAGGGGCAATAAAGATGACAGGGGATTGGACCAACAGACAGACAGTCGAGGATTTCTGTCTGATCTGATAGATAGATGGGCCTGGCAGATGGACACGCTGCTGGACCTAAATATAGCCTTTTATTGGGGAGCAGCAAGCACCCCTATACACAAGTGTTTATAGTAAATAGGTTGGTGGGGCGGAAAAGGAACAGTTAAGTCCACTTTACTTGCCAATAAAATAGCACACACAAGCCCACATTCAAAATCAGCACTGCAGTTGCTGGTCAGTGAGCCTTGACAGGGCAGGGAATACCTGTGTGTTTGGTGTACGGCATGTGCCTGAGAAAAAAGGTCTGTGTCTACATTCCCATGCATGTGAGCTACTATTTACAAAACACGGGTGTGAAAGTATGACCAGCACTCTTGGGGGCAAAACGATTCAGTCTTTCAAGGGAGCCGGGGGGAGAGAAACATGCTGTAGCCTTAGTGTTAAGTTGTCAAACCAAAGCAATTTCTCAGATGGGACCTTGAGAGGGAGAAATACAGGAGTAACTTTATGGGTAACATTGTACAGTGAGTTGCCTCACCATTTCTGCATCGAAACATCTCCAGCATTTACTCCTGTGGCTCACTTTCCTTCTGCTTGCCAGAAGCACTGCCTACCAATATGGACTAAAACCACCATCTGAATTTAAATCAGGCTTTGTGGGCATTCAACAGAAGAAGCCACATTTTGCCGTGTGTGTGTGTGTGTGTGTGTGTGTGTGTGTGTGTGTGTGTGTGTGTGTGTGTGTGTGTGTGAGAACTGCTATACTGTAGCTCTGGCTACTTAAAGTTACTTACCTAGTTAAAGTTACTTAAATTGTTATTTAGATCAAATTTACTAAATACACCTTTAGTAACATAAGTTAAATGGTTGGGAGGTTTCGTTGGGAGGGATTCAGCAGACAGAAACCACTGTCCCTCTGAAACTTAGTCAGCTCCATCTGTGCAGGAGGCTCCGATAGGTCCTTGTGGCCCTAGGCCAAGTATTACTGACCTCTTAGGTATGTAAGTTCTCACAAATGAACCAAAAGACATGCACCATTTGTCTGACACAGAGGTTTATGATTCAGACTTCCTCCATAGTTGAAAGGCTATTGGTATTCCAGCCAAAGAGTCATTAGTCTGAGAAACATCCATTGGTCTCTTGCTATAGCTGTGATTTTAAAACCGTTGGTGATATTTAATTTTGTGTGTGCTTGGGGTTTTTACATGTCATTGTAGGGTTGTAACTAATGATTATTTCTGTAATGAATTAATCTGCTGACTAGTGTCTTAATGAACTGATTATTTGTTTAGTCAAAAACCAGAGAAAACGGCCATCACAATTTCGCAGAGCCTTAACTAACATTTTAAGACTGCCCAAATATTTCACTGACTATCATATACAACAAAGAAGATCCTCACCTGAGAAGCTTGAACCAGCAAATGTTACTGAATTTATTTTATTTCAATCAACTAATCTATTAATTAACTAATAACTGCAGCTCTATTTCACTGGGACTATGACCACAGGTACACGAGCTGATGGTGACAACCAGCATGCAGGCAGTTATGCCATAACTCATCACTGACCAGACTGTGACTGTCATCTTATACCCCTTTGGTGATAAATCTAATCATTCAACATATATCATTCAACCTGGGTTTGCAACCCTTCTCTCGAAATGGGTTAAACTCAAGTCAGATGCCACTCTTTTGTTTAAACTGTGTTCTAATGGAAGTTATGGTTAAATCACTTCACAGAAAATAAAAATATAAATCAGATTTTTCCTCCTGGCTCCAATCCAAGGGAAAACCCAACCTCTTACCCAGTGTGAGTGCTAAAGCTGCGACGTAATGCCTGCCTGGCCTACATAATGAGCTCACATTCTATGGGGATGGGTCGATATTCAGCTCATAGACGTGTGAGATTAAACATCAGGTGGTCATTTCAGTCTGTCACATGCCTACTTGCAGTTGGACTACAGCCTTTCAGGCATGGTATTGTTATAATTAATTTTAAATAATTTGACTTTGCTGTTGCTTTTAATGCGTTCAGCTTTTATGTATCCTTGTATTACTGGGTTTGCACAACAAGAAAAAAGATACTTGGAGTAATGATTGCTGAAACACCCTTTTTCATTCAGTATCATTAACTGCTTTAAAACAGTACTGATTTAACCTTGTCTGAGTTCAAAGCCAGTATTTCACTTTCTGGCCAAATATGGGTGAAACAGTTACAAAAATGAGATAATGCGTTGTTTACAGATCAGTCAAACTATACAGTCACGGGATCTGTATAATTTGACACCCAGCTCACTGCTCTTTTTTTTTTTTAAACATAAGAGACAAAATACAGAGTCAGAGATGCAAGGAAGAAGGAAAAGGCTCAGGAAAGGAAGCAAGAAAAATGGTTAAAAAGACAGAGTGAAAAATATTTCAAATGGGTAAGGAAAAGATAAAGTGAAAAAGGATAAAGGATGGGGTTCATAACAACAGTAGGAGTGAAATAGCAGAGAAAGAAAAATAGCTGAGCGCAATTTAAGAAAATAGGTATGATGACTGAGAAAATGCAGCTAACATTAAAGGACGATGGAGAGAGAACCAGAATGAAAACTAGATAATGAGAGAAAAGGTCACAGAAAACAGAAGCACAAACACGAAAACATCTGACAAAGACAGAAAAGCATCTGAAAGAAAGGACAAGGCAGAATGAGAGCGAAGGAGGAAGTGTCCCATCAGTGAGCTTGTGACAGTCACAGCGCTGACAGAAGAGAGAGGGGAGTCATTCATAAAAGCAGCGCATGACTTCATGACTGTTACATACTTGTACTGCTTTGACCTCGATTGTTTAAACCACAAACAACTCATAAATTTTCTCTCTCGTACACACACATATTCTGATATTCATTTCTTTGAACAACTTGTTGACCCAGCGACAGTTTTATTTTGGTTACATTTAAAAATGGGAGGCATGCCTTAACTTCTTTGAAATGATTCCCCATCTTCCTTAACAAAAGTTATCAGACCTGAGATCACAGATATGTAAAACAGCAAATCTGTCCGACCTGAAACTCCACCCAAACCAACACACACAAACAAACCCACTAAGTCAAATTACAGAACGTAACCAAGAATGACTTAATCAGTCTTGGTCACCATCACACATGATGCTAAAAACCACAGTTTGGCTACTTCAAAATGCTACAGATGTCCAGCTGGAAACAGCCACAAGTTGCCAACACTCACGCAGAAGACAAAGCTAAAAAGGAAACAGCAACACCAACATTGTTCTCAAACCTCCTTTAGCTTAAACTTCCATGCCCACTCAGATACACGTAAGCCTGGTATATTACCGACTCCTACCTGGGCATCATTGCGAGTCTGCCAGTCCTTCCCCAGCCCTCTCCCTCTCTCTCTATTCCTCTCTCTTCTCTCCTCTCTCAGCCAAAGCAGGGTCTAAGAATAGCAGTGAACTAAATTCACACAACAACATGAGACTGTCAGGTGATCGCAGGAGCACTGTGTGTGCTGGACAGTACAGAGGCACCAACAGCAGCGAGCCCGGACTGCTGACTGCCAGAAAACACTGTGATAAGAGACTGACAGTTGGGGATTGTTTGTGTGTAGTTTCTTAATCCCGCTCTTTTTGTTCCCATCTCTCCTGTGGTCCCCCTTTGACTTCTTTCCATCTTTCTCTCCTCAATAAATGTAAAACACAGGCATGAATGCACATTGCATCCTCTGAACTGAAAGTCTAAACAAATAGCTTACAGGAGTCACACTCTCAAAAGTGAAAGCTTCCTAGATCCTTATTCCTCTAAATCTTCCCTTTCAGACAAATAGAGTGGTCAGTTTTGTGTCAAGTGACAACTTACTGAAGTCTGTAGTCATCAAGTAGAAAAGTGAGCGGTAAGTTAGTGGGGAGACTTGAAACTGTGGTCATCATGGATCTGCCAAAAATGGGCACACTGAGGCCATTTTTTTCCCTTTCATTTAATCCCAATGGGTTTTCACGCACGTTTCTGAATTGGGTATGTCTTAAAGTTCACACTGCATCATAGTACAAGAGCCTAGAAATAAATTACACTATCTTCACTACTTAAAGCAAAACAGAATGGAACATTTTCACATTTTCACTCTTTTTCAGACATTATGCAGTGATACTAACAGGACTTGCTGGCTGTCTTAAAGCTGATACATTTTTCATGCTACTGCTAAAACAGTAGCATGAACAATATTTAATAACACATTCCCTGGAGTAAGGAAACTTGTGTCTCCTTGATAACTAGCGCCAAGTGCAATTATATTTTATATATCTGGCCTTTAGTGGCTTCTCCAGAAAACGCATGCTCTTTGAAAACTTCTGTTGCTAACACCTTAACAACATTCATGTATCCAGAGAATGATGAATACAGTTGACTCGTGCAAAAAAAAAAAAAAAAAAAAAAAAAATCACTGAATAAATTAGGAAAATAATTTCAACTGACTGTGACAAACTCTCCAGCACTAGGGCAAAAGCACTCATAGCTGCTCCTGGCTGAGGTGTATACTGACAAAGGTCACAACAAAGCAGTCAAGTTTCCTTGACTGCACGGAGTCTGACATCAGCCTGCTTACTGACCTCAAAGAGACCTCATTCTCCCTCCACTGCTACTGGAATGTCTGTGCATGTGTTTGTGTGTGTGTTGGTGTTTGTTGGAGACGCAGAGAGACAGTTACATAAATATCCCCTCAGTCTATGCTGTGTGACGTTCTTCCGGCTGTGTGTGACAGAGGTTTCTGTGAGGTCCAGCAGCTTGTCCTCCAGCTATGACACAGTATTTTTAACGACGTTTCTGTGGCATTTCTGTTGCTGACAACAACCAATGTTCAGCACTATTATTAAACAAATTTGGCTTATAAGAGTTACTACATTACTACTGTAAGAAACCAGTCATTAAGGATGTCTTACTGACACTTCTGCAGGTTATCTGCATTTTGACATTTAACTTGTAGTCTTGCGCCAGTTTAGGGTGGTTAGGATTTTGATAATGGCCCCAGCGTTGTCAATCAGTGGTGGTTGGACGGTGCTGCTTTTTCTGATCAGCTTTAATGTACTGTGAAAATCCCACTGTAGAGGAGACAGACGGTAACACATGACAAAGGTGAGGAGCGAGTGCTAAAGCCTGAGACACCGTGAGAAGCACGTGTGATACCTAACAAACCACACTAAGAACAATCAAGATGAAGTGAGGTGAGTTTTCCATAAGGGCAGCCTGCTCTGTAGATGATGACTGCTGGCATGACCTGTCCTGAGTGAACACTGCTCTGCAATTCTGCCAAACCGATATCTCAGCACTTTTAAACTGATAGCTGGCAACTGTGTCTTGAGCCACATGTCACATACGAGTCCCTACACCCTGACAAACTGCCTGATTTTTAACACAGGTTTAATACACATGTATGAGCTGCAATTCTAATTGCAAAGCTGTAGCTCATTCTGTGCTGTGATGCTTCTTTCCCATGATAGAGTGCACTACTACTACTAGATATGCGTCACTGGAATGACACAGAATCCCAGTAATCACATCTAATCTTTTAGATGCCTCTAGCCTTCTGCACGTACATACTCAGAAATGTATAGACACCTTAATACTTCCCAAGGTCTGCCTGCTTATCAAATCTGAAACCTTCCACATAGTTTGGCGTATCTGTGTAATGCAATATGGGCTGAAAATTAAGACATAACAGAAGGACCACTCCTTTGATACTGGAGAGGCCAAGTCCCACTTTCTTCAAGAGAAAACACAATACACGAGTGCTGCACTTCCTTGAGCTAACGATTGTTTAGCTATGACTAAGTTCTAGTAAACAGCAACTCCCTCAAGGTGTTGGCCCACATGGCCTGAAAGCACATGACTACCTGCATACCTGCTGGTTTCTCTGCTGGTTATCTTGCATTAAGGACTTCTGCATTCCAGCAGTCACATGAGTCTGAGTGGATGAAGATGCGGCAATGCACAGTGGTTACTGCACCCACACTAACTGGTTGACCGAGAGAATTTAGTCGCAGGCAAGCATGTACTGTACATCATTTTCAGAGTCAAAAGGAGTCAAAGTCATGATTGACAGAAAAACACAAATGTTATTAAATGTCATAAAGACACTAGATAAAGAAATAAGAAACAAGAGTGTATCTTTTTAAAAATACAAAAATTTACATGAGCTCTAGAATCAGCACAGTAATACTTATCAGTGTATTCTTGTGAAACGCCTCTGTTCATGCACTTTGTGGAGAAAGTTTTGGAGAACTCTATATATGTTTGTCTTTACACTGTGTGTGTTTGTGTATCATCTAATTGCTTATTCCTGTGCTGGGTCTCAACCTCTGACTCAGTGACACTTGACAGAAAGGGAGCAATGAGAGCAAGGAGTATGACTGTGTCTCACAGGGAATCACATGATCGAGCCATCGAGCTTAAGTAGCTCTTAAGGGGTGGTGGAAGCTGTGTAGAAATCAGGGTGTATGGTCAATTTAGCTTTTGAGGTGAAAGGCAGATTTGCCTCAATGTCACTACTACAGCAAGTATTACACATGAAAATTTGTCTTTCCCCTTTGATCCATTTCGTAATCAACGGGATGGAGGGTTTCATATGATAGACATGATTAATTACTCAGCCTTAAAGCAAAGTGATTATACTGTCAGTTATCACATCCTGCCTCTCTTTTTAACAACCCCCATCTCCCTCCCTGTCATTTCTCTCTCTTTCTCCCTCTCTCATTTAGAGAATGAAAGTAGGCTAATTAGGTGATGAGACAGTTTGAACTTTTTGGTTTGACTTTCAGGATCCCAGTTGTAAGGATTTATATTCTTTAATTTACCTTCAGGGTTAAATAAAAAAGTAAATGAGCATACCATATTCTTTTTGATGGAAGCTGTCACCCAAAGCACCTTACTGTGCACTGATGACATACATTTTTTAGAATAGGTGGCTCCAGTCAAAACAAATACAGGGATGAAAATATAAATATTGGGGCAAAATCTCAAATAGAAATTAGGTAGCTTCAAGCTTCAAACAAGAAGTCCAGTTGCCTTCAATCAACCCTTAGGATACAGCCATTTCAGGATAACCCATCATCATCACTTCATGAATCAACAGCAACATTTTATTATTTGTCACATTTTGGTATGGTCATATGTCAGTTTTCTATAATCTAGAAAGGCCTAAGAGCCGACCAATCGCTAACAACCACCACCACCAATAAATGTACCTAAAAGAGCTCACTATCCTGCAGGGTGTGTAACGTGGGCAGCCCTTGAATAGATGTCCTTTCAAATTTAAGAGGACACACAGCCTTAACTAGATGTTAAGTCAACATATTAGCACTCACCAGAATGCTGCTGTGTTTGTGATGTGTGTGTGGCTTTTACGTAAAACTATATCTTTACCATGACCCTGCAATTCTGAGAAGCCTGAGTGTGGCCACTTAAAATAGCCCTGATAGGAACCTGATGACAGCCGCTGTCTTTACAGAACCCTGGCAGGCTTGCAGCACTGACACACACAAGCACACACAGAGAAACAAGCAGCCTTGCAATGCAAAGCTGTAATATATACAGGAATCCACAGCACTAAAATACTTTAAATATGCAAGAGTAACAAAAGTACTGAGTGTGAAGCAAGCAGACGCACACGCCTCTCCCTGCTTATTCCACTTGTAGGTTTATTCCAGTGACTGAGAACTCAGCCATGTGATCGTCCCACAAACCTGACAGCCTGAGATTGATGAAAGCCTCACATGACACACTGAGTTATGAAAGTACGCAGTGGAGGAAGGACGACTCGCCAATCAGGAACCTGAGACACTACTTCTCATGTAAACTACTAAGGAAAAAAAGCATCACTATAAATAAATATATCTGATTGTGTAAAATGTTTTTTCCTGCAAAATACAACGTCATGCATTTTGAGGTGGAGGACAATTCTGGGAAGAGTCTATACTACATTTAAATTTCACACATGGTTTTAGTTTAATTCCAGACTAATGTCAATTTCAAATGCATCACTTTAACCCCTTTAAAACACATCTGATTTTGGCTTTGAGGTCTTATAAAGTGGTGTGTATAAGCAAGACCACACACGTGCTTCTCACAGTGTCTCAGGTTTTAGCACTCGCTCCTCACCTTTGTCCACAACCATCCTATCATCTCCCTCATTTTCGTATCTCAGCACAAACACAGCTATATTGAGCTCTACAGGTCAAGAAGGAAGTTTCCGCCACAGGCAGAGGTGGCAATGGGGCAGCCAGAACTAGTAGTCTGAGTATGGGTGGAGAGGACAAAGCTATTGGCTAATGATCAGTCCTCTCTGACTAGCTAGAGGATGAGCCAGGAGCTCTCAGTGTAATGTACAGTATGCTGTCCCGGGTCAGGTGCTGCAGTGAGGGAAACAGGAGAGGCTTTTTAGGCTTTCCTCCCAGGGTCAGCCAACCTGCTGCCCTCAGTGGTATTCTGGAGGGCACAGTGTTGTGCTGTGACAGAGCTTTGGGTGATGCATTACGCATGGTAACCAGGCTGCAAACCCACAATTTTTTTTTTTTTTTTAACTGTCTACAGCAGTGCATTAATTGCTGGCATGGCCCAATCAATTTGATAACATCAATATTTAGATTTCAAAATAAACTACAATGCATAAAAACACAAAATACACTCTTTACAAACATCTCAAATGCAGCAGCTCAGAAGCTGCAGAGTGTCAAAAACAGTGAAGTCTGATGGACAGACTCCATAAAGGCCTTCAAAACTTTTTGAAATTCATAACTTTGATCATCCCCAATACACAAGAGCTTCACTCTATCTGTAATAAGTATTTAGTAGCTTATAATACTGCTTCCCTTAATTTACTACTATACTATATACTGGTCTAGTCCTAATAAGTGAAATCTAACCTGGGTTAGAGGTCAAACTTAGTTAACCCAAAAGGTCATGTTAAAAATAAGGACCAACTGAGTTTTCATTATCTTGTAATAAGGACATTCTAGCGGATATGAACCTGATTATGCAATTATGATGTTACTGGTCATTTTAGTCTTGCATTCCCTTCATGTGGGGTTTTGCCTGTGAAAGACTGGTGTAGAAGTGAAATGTTGATAATCAAAGCTTAAAGGAGTTCTGATTCCAGTGTCCAGGTACTTATCATCATCATTATTTTCATTAGGGACAGCATTATACTGGGACAACCTGCCTGAGGTGTTCAAGTGAGGGTCTTCAAAGTCTTATCTGAAAAGGACTGCAGCAACGTGCAAAGCCAACTCCAGTCATAATATCTGCTCTCTTACATAAGCATTCCTGAGTGCAAACAAATACAAGAGCAGTAGGTCAGCTGCAGTTTTTTAAAGATTAATTCTAAGATTAGAATTCTTCTCAGACTATTCTGAATGTCCTTGTCTCCACAGTCCACCCCTGTCAGTTGTCTCCAGTCACATCTTTTCCACCATGCAAGTTTCTCTGCACAGTTCCTAACAATTCAAACTCTCTTTTTTTTTCTCCTCTCCTCTCCTCTTTTTTTCTCCTTTTTTTTTCTCCTCTCCCATCATCCAAGGCCTTATTAAAAATCTGTAATCTGGCTCCAGTTCCTTTCCTCTAACTGGATCCACTCAGCCTCTCTTATCCTCCACTTTACTCCATCTATCAGATGCTTTCTTCTTCACAGTCAATCTTATTCACAAAATTTCTCTCATTCTCAATCCTAACTAACTCAAAATATATGTGTTCTTGCAACCAGCTAAGTGTCCTCTCCATCAGTCTCTCTTTCTCCTTGCCTTTGTCTCCTCACAGTTCTGCCCTCTCCAGAGCATTTCATGCCTGATGAATGGGGAACTCATGCCAGAGGTATGAAGAGCACAGCTGACCACTGAGTTAACAGAAACGCCTGCTGCCTGCCTGTTTGCTCTAGGATTGAAGCCAGCCTGCCACACACACACACACACTCACAGCATTTATATCACTGGGCGCAGGGCACCTTTATGGCCATGGAACGTGCTCTGGCATAGACATGGGCCAAAGTGCAAGTAGCACCACAAGGAGGTAAGCTTTCAGGTCTACTGGTGTATATATATACACCATGGGTGAAAGGGCCAGAGCAACATTTTCCAATGCAAGTGTATTTAAAACTAAAAGAGCACTTTCCCCTTGGTGGCAGACCTTACCCTGACCCAGAATGTGTGTAGGAACATACACGTGGAAACTGCAAATCAACTCCGGGAGTATAGAGTATCCTACTAGCCAGCTCAATGATGCATTGCCCAGTCAGGTTGAATTTAACCCTCAGGTATTTAAATAACAAGCACTTATAGTGCTTCTAGTTGCGCTGTGTGTCATATTTTAGCTGTATGAATTTACTTTTTAAGCTAAATCAAAACTATTTAAGACAAACCTTCACATAATCTGATTTTATTACATTTACTCAATTGTAAACCCACCTGCACCCTGTGCTATGAATGCACAGCATCATGGTAAGCATGACATTATTTGGCAAAAGCTGCTTTACATCATTTCACTGCTACTGGAGTGATAATCAGACATTTACCTGATGCAGTAATGTGATGCATTTTGTACAAACAGGCCAAACATGACAGCTTTATGAGTAAAAATCAACGAGCACAGACGTTTGAAACTGTCTTACGGTGTGTCTCATCTACTAAAGAGGTTTAGTGGCACCAGTACAGTGTTAAATAACAAAATTAGGACATACTATTTTGCATTTGTTCTAAGCATTACTGGCGTAGACTAGATATAAGGTTGTACTGGTCTGACTTTACACCAATGCAGTGTTCAGCACTAAAGCGGGGCACATTATCTTTCGTTTGTGGTACGCATCACTGCTGTAAACTAGACATATGGTATTTCCTTAAAAACGAAAAACATCCGTATCGGTCGCGTTGAACACAAGCGATAACCGGCAATTTTTCAGCTTGAGCATCTCCAGTCTATAGTCTGTCTACGGAGCCTGAAGCCCCTTTTGTCGTGGATCTTGTCTGTCATCAGTGGCCGACTGAAGTGATCACATGTGCGCCAGCACAGAGCACACAGTGTCCTCCCGCTCTGCTGTCTGACGGTACTGGCAGAGAGTACAGTACCGTCGGCATGACAGAGGGATGCCACTTGTACTTTGCTCCAAGTTATCGGGGCTTTGGCTCACGATAAGCGACAAAATAGCGTGGCTGTACTGTCACGTTTGCCTCGTTATTTTTCCTGCTACCATGCAGGCTTAAATGATGTTCCCAAAAACACACAAAGAGGGACACGGGGGAGACAAAGGAGAAAGCACGACAGTGCTTCTGCAACTTCTAAACGATGATACCCAAGTAGCTGGTTAAACCGCACTTCAGGAGGGGAGGAAGCGTTTATTATCAACTTATCACCAGTCTATTATCAGCAGCACATGGGCAGCAAGTACTTGTGTTGACGAGCAAAAAGTGGTAGCAAATGAGGTAAGCTGAGTCCCACCAAGAGACAGCGTGTTGCAGCAGCCCCCGCTAACGCCTGGTAGCTAGCGTTAGCATTCTAGCTAACCTCACCAACAGGCACAACACGTCTCCCACGTCTCCCTGCACTTTGCTACGCTCGTGTCAAATTATCAAAACAATACAACGTCGATTTGTAAAAGTGCCACCGAGTTCAATATATTCGCCACGGTGAAAACTCATGCTCCCCAGACATCATACCGAAAGTCATAAATAACGTTAGCGCACACACGTACAGTGTTACACACAAACCACAAACACTCACACACATAAACGGTATCTAGCTACCCTACCTGAAAGCTGGGTCCTCTTTGCTACATCTCGGGGGCGGCGACGAAAACGCATTTCTCTTGTTGAAAAGTTTCTGGAAGAGAGTCGGAGGCATTTTGTACCAAAATAAATTGGTACAGAAGGTCTCTTTTCTTTTCAAATCCAAGAGCAAATCTTGTTCCTTGTAACTGTCTCCATGGATGTCACAGTCATATGACAGGCATTAGTCACAGGAGCTGCTTGGTAACCCACTACATTTTTCTGATTGGCTGACCGGACGCCGCTGCTACTACAAAAAACCTGATTGGCTGGTATTTTTGGCCCCGTACCACGTGGTCAGTGGATTCGCTGTGTTGATGTTTTGTCGGGAATCGTGACAGCATGACATTTATTCACAGAAAATCATACAAGTACAACTGTTGAGCTGCTTGCAAGACAATGTCAAAGATCCATGAAAGACTCACATGTGAAAAGGGTTAAGTGCAAAAGCCATAATTGAGTTATGACAAACACAGGAAAGGTATGCAACAAGACTTATTTATTTATGTATCGAACATCCAAAATACATTTTTCCAACGTTCAAAAATGTGTACATTTGCAGAAAGATAACTCACAAATAGAGAATATCATACAAAGATACCTGAAATAAACTTGCATTTTAACTTTACATTCAGGTAATATGAAACATTATTTTACATTAAACATTTAAATAAAACTCTTATGGTATGGACACAACACATACTGCCAAAAGAGTCTGTGGAAATGCAGACAAACACCATGAACAACAGCCTATATATTTCACATACAAACTGAAAAACTGTCACTGTCAGGACAAGAAACCAGGACGGTTATTTAAAAGAATGCCGGTCTGACATCTAGCGGTCACATTGCACCACACAGGTTTGAGAATATTTTTGGATTTTTTTTTTTATTTTTTTTTTATAAAAAAAGAGGAGGGTGTGAAATAGGCTGTGGTGTCCCTTTGAATTATTCTTTTTAAACACATACTAATTAAATTTTCCATTTTAGACATTTAGACAGTCTCATATGCACAGATTACTCTTACAGGATATTTCACATACAGACCTCACTGATCTAGATTAAAGGAGCAAGGCAACAACAATATTTTGGCTTCAAATGTCACAGAACAGAAGCTTCTATGTGCTTAGCAGCTGTGAGAGGAAATAAAGGAGTACTTCTGAGTTTGAAACACCTTTCTCTCATCCTCTGAAAGAACACATCCCTGTCACTATCACTGACAAAGTCAAAGACCTTAGCTGTATCTGGGCTACTTTTTGCAGACCTTTTTAGCATCACAGTCAGATGTAGTTTGTCATCTTCGGAAATTATCTCATGCACTCTGGATGTCTCTGAATCAGGCTTGATCTGCTCGGCTGGGCCGGATGTTCGGACCGACTCACTGGTGTTATGCATGGTTAATTTAGTGGATGGGATGTATTTTGCTTCAAATTTCTCATCGATGATGGGGTTTTTGAACGATACCTTCTTCTTGCACAAAATAGGTCTTTTGTTGGTGAGCTTAGGGAGCAAAATTACATTTTTTTTTGATTTAAAGAAAAATAAAATAGATACACATTGCACTTTGGATTACCTGTACTTACTTTTGCTGAGATATTCCACTTTAATGCTTGTGCCTGCTTGTCTAGAGATTGAGGATTGAAAGACACAAAATTGCTGATTATGATTTACATTCATTGACAAGAATTTAGGTTTTATGCAATAAACTTATCGTATGACACATTCAGATCATTTGGCTGTTTATGAATGTAAACTGTTTGATGAACATATGCACCTCATGGAATGAGACTCTTTACCTGGTTTAAATGAGTCCGTCTGTATTTTAGTCTCAGCTTCAGGTCCTCTGTGGTCACTTCAAAGAGAGAAGACAGTTACTGGTCATGAGAGAAGACAGTTACTGGTCCTACACTACACCTAATATCAACACTCATAATATCAAGAGGAATTCTAAACAATCCTTCGACCAAACCTTGCATGTTCAGTGACTTGTCCAGAATCAGGTCACCTGACAAACTCACCTGATCTCACAGTCTTTTTCAGCAAGAATTGTGGAGGCACCTGCAGAGAGATGTGTAATTCTTATCAGACAGTTGCCAACTGTTTAAGATACATAATAACACCAGGACATCAAATTAGATCACGGTCAGTTTCTGATTATAACAATTTGTCACTGTAATATTCATAAATTAAATTTCATAATACATATTTTTTTCATAAATATGACAATGTTTTTTTCATGAGTTATTTTTAATGAGATTTTAACAACTGTGACAGGCCCAGAATCATGAAACTCACTTAAAATATACTGTAAATTACACTGTAACCTTTAAAGTTTTAAAGATTGTTTTACTATATGGATATATCAGAATACACCTTAAGCCCCAACTGACCAACTACTAACACATTTTATGATCAAAAGGCCATGACAAGTACTAATCTTGAATGATTATTCTATACTTTATTTCTTTTTTTATTGATGAGATTAAAATTTGGACAACTGGCTCCTTACTGGATGGGGTCTAAATGTCCTACGAAATAAACTGTACTAAGCAAAGTTCTTACTAAACAACAAGAAATGTGTGTGGGAGTTTCTCACACTTACCAATGATGGTAGAAAGGTTGGGGGGATGATACATGTGGATGGTCTCAGCGTGGCTCACATCCAGCAAGGTGGAGTTTTTTATGTGAAGATGGAGGCCCAGCAGCTCCTCCTTAGTTTCCACTGTGAAGATAAAAGAAGACGAGAAGACACAACATGACAAGGGAAGTAAAAAAAATACATACAATACAATAAATTACATAATATATTTATCAAATATTTATTTGGTTCTGGATATACAGAAATGCACACACACCATAGTTCTCTTTTCTAAAGATCTCCGGTGAGGGTAGGCTGCTGGAAGATGAAGAGGCAGAGGAGTAAGAGTCTTCCACATCATCATCAAAGTTGAAAGTTGTGTCTGTCTCCGTGCTAGAAGACTCTATGCTTTCTGGAGTGACTGCCAGGTTTTGCTCTTCTTCTTTAACTAGCATTTCACCACCCTTGAAAGCCTCCGGGTCAGGGGTCCCGTGAATGGTTGGGTGCCATGCTGGTGACACTTGGCAGCCAGGTTTCTTGATTCTAGTCTGGGTGTGTAAAGGACAAGCATGGAAAAGAGGACACAGTAAAACAAAAACAAAGTTTGAGAAACATCTGCAAACAACTTAAAATTAAAATTCTAGTGTCCTAGAAAGTATCTGTGTGAAATGGCTATTCACATACAATACACATACAATATAATATATCTGTTGACTATCATTTAAAGCTGGAGAACTAACAAATCTTCACATTTGCTAAACTGGTACCAGTAAATTTCTGGCGTTTTTGATTAAAAATGGCTTTGACTTAAAACAATCAATCAGTTATCAAAACTGTTGCCAATTACATACAAATACCCTATAGATTTCCAAGTTTCTTATCCACATATGGAGTAAAACATAACAATCTCCTAACCAGGAAACTCACCCACACAGGACTGGTTGGTTTGACAGTGGGGACAATCATGTCCTCCACTCCAGGTTCCTCTGGAAATGCCTCAAAATGTTTGCTGGGCAGACGCCTCCTGTGCTCTATGAGTTTTGAAGCAAGGTTGTAGAGAATAGCCAGAGACAGTTAATGACTTTTCCGGAACTTAGCAGCACATTATTGTGCATGAGATAAATGCCTCCTAAAGAACCGACTTTATGATTTATTATTAGCAGGTTTTTAGTGGAAATAGATTTAAAAATGGGAAACAAATGAACGCTGACAGGTGATGCTGATAACTGCCCGAATTCCTGCACAAACGTGTGGGGTGCCGTGGGCTTAAGAAATGTATGTCCCTCTTTGCAGTGGACGCTTAAACTAGTGCGTGTGTGTGTGTTTGGGTCTTTTATTTCTTACTGTATCGTCTGCTCAGCGATGGTTTCACGGGTGTATCTGGTTTGTTTGGTAATCCACTGTTAGGGCTAACTCGGCGTTTGTTTCGCCCCATTACCGATTTCCAGACCACTCAGTCAGCTGCCAAACTGAACCAAATCGATGTGCTGTAAGAACAAAAAAATGTGTCAAACAATGGTCGATTAATTCTATCGTAATTTTAGAAAAACTGTTGAAATATTGTCTCGTAAAGAATGACTCATGGCTGGAGGCTAAAAGTAGTGTAGGTTTTTACCTCCGGTCTCTGCGCTGCTCTTAGCAACGGAGCACACCTGCACATTCAATCAGTCAAACAGCTGCTGATGACGACTGAACTCCGTACACAGTAATGGACGTTTTAATACACGCCATCTATTTTTTTTATTATTATTATTTAATTTTAAGTCTTTAACGGAAGTTTTGGTGTGCTACTATGTCGAACTTCATGCTTTGGCTTTGACAGATGTTCAGCTCAAAATGGCCCACTGTATTTGTAGCTTAAGGGGCAATTTGAGACTGAGGCAAAAGAGATAGCAAACAAAAGTACACATTGATAATTTAATTACACACAAGAAACAGTCTAAAAGTACAAATATTAGAAAGAACTGAAATATACCTGGATTTATAAAGTGGCCAGTCCATTACTGACCAACAATAACCGTGCCACACAGGCAGTATCATGTTAAAAGATTTTTTTTATTTTTATTGTTTTATGTGCAGGTAATCTAAAGAATGACCTGTTTCACAATAATGTAGATGATCACATAATAAGTAGATGTAATAAGTAGATGATCACAAATAACTGTAGTCAGCAGCAACACTTTAATGCCACACCTGATAAAGTGGTGGGGGCAAGTGTGGTTAATTTAACTCCTTTATATTGAATTTATATTGTTGATTTTATCTTGTTGGCAACAAGTGGTTAAACAAGTTAAAACTACCTCCAAATTAAGTGCTACTCATGCACTGATGCACAAGTTTTAGTGATCTAATACTCTACCATATGACAATCTGTTGGTCATAGAGAGGTCATTTTTTTCCAAAAAAGTACTTTTCATTTTCATGCTGGAGTTACATTTCTGCCACCCAGTTAGCTCAGTTGGTAGAGCACAAGACTCAATTTCCGCCAGTCCCACCCATGGGAGTGGTGGGACCATGAAAAAAATAAAACCCGTGTGCAAATATAGAATACATCATGAAGAAAGAAAAAAGACACAAATTTAAAATCATTCCAGAATATCTTTTATTTCACTCCCCTTGTCCAGTTCCCCACCCTCCCTCATCCCAATTGCTGCACTCAATCATTACAGGGATATGGTGCTGATTCCATTTTACAGCAGAATAGATAAATAAATAAGTACAATTCATCTCACTACACGCAAAAAGAGAGAAAAAAATCCATTCAAACCATTGATTTAATAAATATGCTTACATCTAGCTGTCCTCGTTTATGTACATCCACATTGTTTATGCTTTGGGACGGTAATCAACTTAAAAAGCCTATACAATTACTTCTATGTGTAAACCCCTTCAGAAAAATGTCTTTTGTTTAAAAGTTGATGTTTGTTCTAGTTACCTTCAGTGGGTGGAATTCATCCACTTTGCCTACATTACAAAGCCTTGCACTAACTAGCAGCAGTGGCTGTGGGCGGCTGTATGCAACCTGCTATTAATGGCCACAAAGAATTACTCGCTTTTTTCCGAGTCAATCCCAGCAATAGCAGTCCCAGTCAGTCCCAGCAAGAGTCCCAGCACTGCAGGGCAAACTGCATGCTTTGCCCTGAGCCCTGGTTTTGCATTATTTCTTTTTGTTTTCTTTTACCTGACATACTCTTTGTGTAAAAGTGGAGGAAAAGAAAGTTGCGAATTTGTCAGCTATGCAGTGTAAACTCTGATGATTGTTACAGTGGGCCAGTCCTTCATATAAACAAGGAGCATGCATGCTAAACTGCTGATCACAGCCATGTAGAGGTGATTTAATGAATGAGTGAATATGTGACATGAGCTGTGAATTTGGATGTGGCTCAAACACAGAGTGTGGACAACACTAATTGTAAGGCAGGAACTGCTACTCTCTTTACCTTACTATCTTATATTCACAGGAGGATTTGGTTTTCGTCTAATTGCATGATGTCTGGGTTGAACATAACTTTAATCCCTCTCGTGTCAGATTAGGGGAGATGCTGTCAGAAGCTTACTTGATCAAATGAAAGTCTACATTTTCAACTGGAGATGAAGTCCATTACTGTCCCACAAGGTGTCAGTACTCTCACACATCTACACATCTCCTTGAGCTACACTATACACAAAGACATCACGCTTGCTGTCGTACAACTGTGGATTTCGGTTGTGTTTGGCTGGTAGGTTTAAACTGATGGAGGAGAGGAGAAGAGCAGAGTGACAGGAAGTAGGAATGGACCTCTCAACGTAAAACGTGCTGATGAGTTTCTGCTGCTAAGGACAGAGCATTTGATGGTTTGTCTGGGTGGATAGCAGGTGATAGGATTGTATGGAAGATTTAACATGGCCGAACGCAAACAAATCAAACACAAGTGAAAAACAATACACACTGCATGTGTAATATGCATTTACTATGTCATAACTGAATGAAAATGTGTTAAAAGGACAATTATTTAGCTTTTTGTCTCGTTCTTCATTGTGACATTAATTTTCCATGCCGCATTAAAAACAAATGGTGTCTTGAATTACAGCATTGTCTGGCAGGTAGAAGCTTATACCTGCAAATACTAAAAGCGTAGGATTGTCATGAGCTCTCAGCTTTTTTTTTTTTTTTTTGACAAAAACACATTGCCAATGCTGAAATGAAAATTTTGCACTATGTAACTTTACCACTGCCGCGTAAAGTTTTTGCCAATTAAATAAATAACTTTCAGGAACACAGTGTAACTCACTGTATGTTTCTTGTTACAGTAATTTTCAAAAATTTAGCTTTTTTTTTTTTTTTTTTAGAAAAAAGTGACTGACAGTTGACTGACAGTTGACTGACAGTAGCAGTAACATAATGCACTGTAAAACTCATCCATCCTGTAGTATCATATCCTCCCCTGTGGGGAGTGGGGGTGGGGTTCGTTGAAATTTCATATCACAATGAAAAACAATTCTTTCAGTTATTAAAGACTAAAAGCTATATAACTATCCTTTTAAATAAATGTTTTCATTTAATTATGACTAAAAAAGGAAATACATATGACAATGTGCATTGTTTTCACTTTTTTCTTTGTTTCATTTGTTTTTATTTAGGCATTTTCAACCCTCCACAGTGGAGCCAGGTTTGGCTTGTTTTCCAAAAGCATGTTAAGCCTAAGGTGTCACATCTTTGACAACTGCAGGTCAATAGTCAAAGCAGATCTTAGTGTTAAGATGCTTAAGGGAAAATGAGGTCTGCCAGCCTTCACATGGAAATGCTGCTGTAGAGCTCGTCGATCCTCCCCTTGAAGAATTCCTTCAGCTCTGGTCTCTTCGCCTTTAGCGTTGGAGTCAGGAGGCCATTTTCTATGGAGAACATCTCGTTATGGATGTAGATGTTCTTCACCTTAATGCAAAATGGAAAAGAACAGAAAAGATGCTGAATGAGACGGAGTTTCTTGAGAGTCTCCCTCAAGTTATTGCGAGCTTCTTTAAGAAAATCCCCTATTCAGGCAATATTGTTAGAGAAAACAAAGCATTGGTTGAAGACCTGTAATGAATATTTTTGGTTCAACCTTTACTAATCCAAGGAAATAAACACCATGTCAGTAACTGAATGCAGATTTTGCAGCTTTCAACAATATGGCCTTTCATGTTTATAAAGATCAAGATATTTACAATGTAACTGAATATAATCACAGTATATTTAAAATTTGCTCCAGAACCTCTAGGACTAAAAATCATCAAATCACAGTCATACTATAGCCTTGAGAGCACAGTTATTATAAAGATACCAAGGAAAATACCGCTGCAATAGAAGGCAAACCAATTATTTTCATGTTTTAGATATTTTTGCCTACCTGCTCAAAGGAGTGGAGGCCACTGGCCTTGCCCAGACGCACCAGATCTTCAAGGACTGCCTTCTTTAGTTCCTGTTGACAAAAGAAAGTTGTCTTCCTTCACGTTCTTCTGTATTTTCAGCATCACTCATAAACAATGTTTTCTGATAGTTGACTATGTTTAGAAAGGGCTTGAGCGGTGTGTTACCTACCGTGTTTTTACAGAGGTCCTTGTAGGTACCTAAGATGCCTTTCTTCCTGGCCCATTCAGGCATGACTTCAGGGTCAGGAACCACAATTCCCACCAAACAGGACTGGGAAGAGCAAACACAAACATATGGGGAAAAAGTCAAGACTGTGTGCTAATTCATATTAAAATGGCAACAGGTAGGTGAGCATGTATTTTATTTGTCCTAGTTTTTTATGGTTCATATTGTTTGAAGAACCACAGCACAGATGTACTATCAGGCTCCTAAGAACAACTAAGTACATTCAGGCCTAAGAATCTGAGCAGAAGCCCTACTCCATCTTAAGGTCTATGGGACATTATGATACCATGTATGTGTGTGAGTCTGTTATTGTCCTTACCTGCAGACTGTCTCCATGAACATAGAGCTGTGCCACAGGTTCACTCCTAATGTAGATGTTCTCGATCTTCTCGGGGGAGATGTACTCACCCTGCGCCAACTTGAAGATATGCTTCTTCCTGTCAATGATCTTCAGCGTGCCATTCTACAGGAGAGGAGAGGTTCAGGAGAAAAAACTGGACGAAAGGTCTTCACATAAGCACAATGCAAATACAACACAAGGCAAATTCTGTGTAACTTAAAATGCTTGATTATTATGGCTTAATACCGGAGTCTAATGCAAGCTTTATGTACATACAGGTAACCATTTTCCGATGTCTCCGGTGTGAAGCCAGCCGTCTGCATCCAGTGTCTCGGCCGTCCTCTCTGGGTCTTTGAGGTAGCCCTTAAACACGTTTGGTCCCTTCACACAAACCTAGATGGAAGATTAGAAAATTAGAGAAGGGTTGAGGTTGGCGGTGAAATATGTACTTTGTACCTCCTTTACTAACAGGTTTTAAAAGTCTGCAAAGACACTATGGTTTTAGTGCTTTCTGCTCTAGTAATAATTTTAAAATGTTGTTTTGCACATCTTATATATGGCCTTGTTTCTTCAAGTCAAAGTGGCATTGAAAAATGAATTTAAACTCAGCTCTCTGACGTGCGTGGATAGTGTGATGAACACAAACACATAGTCACATACGTACATGTACAGTATAAATGTCTGTTTCTTTCAAAATCATGCTGTTTACCTCTCCCTCTCCCTTAGAGGCAAAGTAGTTCTTCTCAGGAACATCCACCAGTTTAATGAGGTTACATGGCAGCGGAGCCCCGACGTGACCTATTGGTCAGAGCAAGAAAACTGATCAAAAACTCACCACAATAAATTTTGTTCATTTTTTTCCTCACAGTGTTGAATGTGCAGTTCCCATACACTGCTGCCTTTGTCAGCACTAACTCAATGTCCAGTGCTCACTGCCAACTAAATGAGTTTGCTCAGATACAGAGCATGATGACATCTGTTTTTCAAAGAAACAGATGTCTCATGAAATATCAGGACTGAGCGGCAGGGGGTGATACTAGACTGCATTTTGATGTGAGTCAACACGATGAGTATCATCTGGTAGTCTTGTAGTTACTGCCCTGATGCAAGTAGCACAACAGACTAGGGCACATGCCCTGAAGCAGAAACGAGCCAACCTTTAAGGGTCATGAAAACTAATGGAACTTACTCCTGCCAATGCAACTGAGTAGCTTCTTAGTGT
Organism: Toxotes lorentzi; assembly: GCA_037833715.1. Classification (NCBI taxonomy): domain Eukaryota; kingdom Metazoa; phylum Chordata; class Actinopteri; family Toxotidae; genus Toxotes; species Toxotes lorentzi. Next base: position 13,156,727 of record JBBMJY010000004.1, read on the forward strand.
TCTTGTACTTTTTATGAAGCAGTTTAAAGTCAGTAAGTTTACTTTTTAAGTACTGTGTTTCACCATGTTTGAAATCATATGTAGAGTACAGATTTTGAAGCCTCTCCACTAACATCAGACAGATACTTGCAGTTGCTGAGCCAACTGTAGTAAATGAAGAAGGAAAAGAAGAAGAGGAATAATGTTCCTTAAGCAAATTTCAAAGAAACCTTTGATTTCTGCTGCTCTTAGAATCACTTGAGAAAGCTCACATCCAACAATGTCATCTCAGTATCTCTTCTAAAATGTATGTCAGTAACTTTTATGCTGAATGCATTTTAGATGAGGAGCTTTTGACTTTTAAATAAGTAGTGTTTCACCACAGTACATTTTCTCCAGTCAGTTGCTGAACTGTACCTGTGTTTGAGAAGATTTAATTACTCTTTTAAAGAAACCTTCCTGGCTGCATGTGCAGTACCTACATTTCTTTGTTCTTTTACTGATTCAGATCGAAATACATTCAAATGTTCAGATTTAGCCAGATAAAGGAACTCCCACTGTGCACATATGTTGACTTTCACAATTACTAAAATCCTGATTCGTCACTTGGTTCACCTCCTCCACTTACGGAAAGTGGATTTATTTTGTGAATTTAATAAGAGATCAAAGTCTTCAATCTGGTTTCCCTCCTGAGCTTTTCTGACACAAAACCATTTGCCATTAAAGCTCTGCCTACACAGTTTAAACTAATGTAACTGAGCAGGTGTTGGCATGTTCATCTGGCCCCGAGGAACAGCAAGAACTGTGAGGTGATGTTGGGATGGTCTTGTTCCATCTTACTTGTACGTTTCATCCACAATCCGATGTGTAACATGTGAACCTTAGAATTATACTTAACTTTACAATGTGTCAAATTATGTTAATAACAATAACAATAATATTCCTTATTTATCTTTTGTAAAATTGCTCTGAATGTACAGCTCAACTGAGTGAAAAAATGTGATGTATTAAAATGCACGTCTGTATCGATAAATGTATTGTTTGATGCCTGTCATTGAAAAAAAAAAACACATTTTACGATTAAGTGTAAACTTCATGGAGGTCACTTGGGAAATTACCATCAAGGCCAACAGTTTAACACAACAATGTAGCATGCTGCCAGGTAAATACAGGCAGTTATGCCATCTACATGTCTTTTATACCCGTTTGTTGATGTTGGCAAGCACCTAAGCAGACATTATGACTGTTAATAGTGTGGTCTAACAGCTCTTGTTTTCTCTCTGTCTCACCTTTCCAGGCCTCTCCCTTGTTTTTCCCCCTCAATCTACTGGACATAGCATGCACGTCCTGCTTTTTTCCCCCAACAATTTCAGTCTATTCATAGTTCATTGGGAGCAAAGCTGATAAGGCATGATAAGTTATTTCATTATCTGAGTAGCTGTCCACCTGTCAGAGCAGTGCACAGTCACAGTTTTGAGCAATGTCATCAAAAAAATGTATGTTGGGGAGCAGCAGTGATAACAGAATTCACTTATCAAGTTTATAGACACAATGAGCTCAATTAAACACTATTCCAGTGTTGGGAGTTTTTTATACTGACTAAAATAATGACCCAACCACATAACCCTTAGACCTCTGATCTGAGTCTACAGTAAAGTAAACAAGTTCAGTGAGTTGGGCAGCGATAAGGATCCAAGTTTCTTTTCTAGGTCTGTTGCACAAATGAAGCGGTGGCTCACCTGGTGTCCAGTCTCCAGGTGTGGTGAAGGTGCAGCCAGCTGTACACTCTGTCTGGCCATACGCCTCATACACCTACACATGGACACAGACGATGTCGAAGGGAGGGCTGTGTTAAGGATGTGTGTGCACCCATGCTGTTTTCATAGGTGAAGGTGTAGCTTAGCATCACAAGTACCAGTGCATGTACAGATAGTTTGTATCTATCTTTGTGTGGACCAAGTTGAGTTTTAGAGGACATTTTGTCCGATTCTTTCTTTTTAACTGGGCTGTTTGATGGTTCACACTTTCAACCACTTTGAGATTAAACCTGTAAAAACAGATTTTTTTTGGCCACTGTGGAGCAGCAGAAATAGGTTATGAAAACAACATTGACATATCATGATGTTTTACGTTTATATGGCAAACTGTCAGCAAACAGCTGCATTTTACACAATGCAGCAGTTACAGAGTGAGATAATCATTCAAAAGGAGTCTTTCAATATTCACTCTCTGCCTCTTTAGCTGCTAAATGTTCCACCGTGTTCACCAGCTTATCGTTTGCTGTGTATGTCTGCCATTTGGTGGTGAGCAGGTGGTGTACTGAGGGTCTTTGTCTGTTTCTTGAAAACAGCTGCTTGATGTGGTGTGGTGGTGGTGAGCTGAAGCATATGTTTGTGTGTGTGTGTTTGTGTGTATTTGACCTGGCATCCCAGAGCTGCTCTGAGGAATCCCAGGACACTGGGCGAGGTAGGAGCCGCTCCTGTTATAATCATCCTCAGCCTTCCACCCAGGCTGGCCTGTACAAAGAGAAAACACATTTTTAGTTTGGGGGGCAGGGGGTGTCTTAAATAATATCTTTAATAATGATAATGACAGGGATGTCAGGGAAAATACACAAGTTAACACTAGATTGGAAAGAGTGTGCTTTAAAAGCCCTGAAAATCTTTTTTGTTCTCTTTCAGCTTCTTGCCATAAGCATTGGGGCTATAACTGTTTTGTTTTTTTTGTTTTACCTGAGAGATTTATGTTTTTCTTTTCTTCTCTGTGACCTTCTCACTGGTTTGAAGTGGCTTAGCTCAGTTAGAGAAAGGATATGTAACAAACAGGATTTAGGAACATTTGAATGAAAATTTGATGACAGTTGACAGGCTCATTTGTCAGTGAAATCTAAATGAACCACACCCACAAAAAGGGAAAATACAAGCGATTATGATAGCTACTTATCTTTTATACCCACTTGTTTATCTTAAAGAATGGATGAAAATAAGATTATAAAATTAACCATCCACAGCTCAAAAACTCTGTAGTTTAACTGTTTCTTGTTTTTGTAATTACTTTTAAGGAACTAAATCTTTTTGTCTCCCTTTTTGTCTCTTTACTATTACCATTGTGTATTTTTGTGTAAATGTAGTGTATTTTTTGGTTATTTTATTTTATAGTGTGTATTTTTTCCATTTTTCTACTTCTACTGTATTTATTGAGGCTTTGACTCCTGAACAATGCACAAGAATTCCTATGTGCCCAGACTGTGACTGAGTGTTGTGGCAAATGGCAAATAAAGATCTTGATTCTTGATTCATAAACAGTAGATGGTTTGAAATGCAAAGTCTATGAAACATTATGAAAGAATATAAAAGAATTTTCTTCAGACAAGCACAGAAATTAATGAGCTGTGGAGGCCCTTAGGTTGAAAACTACAATGTAAAATTCTGCCTTTGACCTCAGCTGGGATTGGTTTCAAGTGGATTTTTCCAGGAATTCAGTTATCTTCTGAAATGCACTGAGCAAACAGGAGTCTAGGATGTGATGGTGTTGTTGCAGGACATCAGCAGCCGATGTAATAGGTGCCCACAGTGAGGTAGACACCCTACACTCAGTTCAGGGAGAGGAAACTGTATTTACCTGAATCTTACTGAAGAAGATTTTGTCCCAGATGCTGTCACTGCGAATGATCCCACTGCTGACTTCAGCACCTTTTCTCTTAGCAGCAAAGTTGAGCAGCCAACGCTTCAACGGACTGTTAGCCTGGCTGAAGATCTGCAGAGACAAAGATAAAACACAATTTTTATTGAGTTGGGATTGGTTAAGGACAGTCTCTTCTTTTTCCAGCTGTTGAAAATTCATTTATGCAAATTGCCCTAAAACAACCAGATCAAGCTAAAAGCAAGAACAAAACTCCTATTACATGATTATCCCTCCCTTTGTTTATTACACAACATGTATTTCTGAAGTCAGTGTTGACAATCAACATGACATTCTATCCCTAAACCACAGCTGCACTTAATGATAACAAATATTTTTCCTCAAGGTAGTGGTAACCAATTTCATTTGGTTTTCAAACCGCAAATCCCTGGCACAGTAGGAGTCATTTCCCCACACAGGGCCAGTTTTCACAGCTGATGTTTTTATTTCTGGAGAACACAACAATGAAACAAACTAAACTGCTCCATTGCCAGTTTCATAGAGTGCCCTCACCTTGTCGTACATGCGGTTGAGCAGTCGAGGCACCACAGGGAAAATGGTTGGCCGCAGGGCCTTCATGTCATCTGGGAGGAGACGGATGTCGCCCTGATAAAATCCAATCCGTCCTCCATGGCAGTACACCACAGACTAGAGAGACAGACACAAACAACAAAAACACAAATACTGACCATTAAACTATCTGGTGATATTTTACAGAGAAAATCATAACGTGGTAAATTAATGGTGGTAAGCTTCATCCATATAGCACCTTTTAAAAGAATTTTAAACCGAATTTTAACAGAATTTTTGTGTGTGTTGTAGCTGGTCAAAGCGGAGCTACTATTAGCTAGTTACAGTTAGTGTAGTCCAGTGGTTCTGTTGTGGAAAATGCATGACTATCAGGAATAATAAAGAGGTGATTCCCCTGAATAACAATGAAACTCCCTCTAATATAGGGAGAAAAAAACAAACCAATGACAGTAATCTATGACAGATTCATAGCCAGTATCTGGAAGCACTCAGTCTTACATACATGACCCTATGGAATTACCCCCATGCCGGAAAGAACACACTAACACATACCACAAAATACTTGAACATACTGGAATATAAGAATTAGTAATAATATGAAACCAATACGAAAACATTATAAATTAAAAGTTAATAACAGAAAAATCACATTCCTCCATATTCTGTGGAATGAATTCCTAGCATGGATAAAACTGACAACTCAAAATTACATAATGTTACATATCACTGACCAGTAACGCCTATATTCATACTGCCATGTCAAGTTAATTTCTTAGTCTTGTAGAAAAAAAAATTTCACTTCCCAACCCAGTCCAACTCCCTTCAGTGGCTCCAAAATAAATCTGTGTGAGATGATTAATGGAAGAGCCCATTATCTCCATTGTTGAAGGGGTCAAAATATTTAAGGAACTGTCAGATAAACATAGTGGAGAAAAAATATTTCTCAGTGATATGGCGTGAAGTAATAGTTAAAAAAAAGTTGCACATGGGAAAGCTCACAAACACCGCTACGCCAAGTCAAGTTTGCAGAAGTGACTCATTTCTCATAATCTATTATCATCTACTATCACCTGTGAAACCTCTGCCTGTTAAATATTCTGACTTAAATCAAGAACCAAGAAATCAGAAAAGTGAGAAAACTCATGTGCAGTGTGCAACTTTTGCTGCAACTTGGAGACAGTTGGAGATTTTAGTACACACTGTCAAGGATATTTAAAATAAGAACTGCTGTATGTTCAATTTCTGTTATGTTCACACGCCTTGGAGATTGTGACACTTCCACCACAGAGTCACCCGAGTGAAAATTAACCCAGCACACATCCTTTTGTTGTCAAGTGGTGGTGAAAAACTGTATTTGTCCCCCTCCTTCCTGTTTCTGGGGCTATCTGAGGACACAGAGAGTCAGAAGGTGACCTCTTTTTTTTTCACCTCACTTGAGACACCACAGGTATTAGATATGAAGTGCTGCATGTCACTGTGTGCATGTATGAGAGCCTTGAACTTGTTTCTATTGAGTGATCTGATGTGCTGCTTCGTGGGGAAGTTAGGTGGTTTCCTGTATCGATGAGTCTCAGTGCTGACAGCACTGCTGTACATTGCAGGCAAACAAACCAGGCTGGTTCAACCTGATGCAATCTCCCAGGCCAGACGCATCACCCTTAGTGATCGCTTAATGGAACAATAATACCTAAGGTTTAAGGATAATTAAAAAGGTTCAGCGAGGCTTAAGGTAATTTACAAACAGACAAAAAAACTGAATCAGTAATGAAAAGCGGCATGAGCAAAACATCCCAGAGCCCTTGAGTGACAGGCTTTAGTGTCACAGATTCTTAGTAAAAACAACCTCCTCATGCCATTAGTTTGTCTCTGCCTGAGATTCGAAGGCTAACTCTTCTACTTGCCGTCAACATTTAGTCAAAGTGACATAGTGGATGAAAAGCTGATGCTGAACAGCTACCGCTCTGTGAAGCTTTGCTTCAGAATAAAAACTTTTATACAATCAACTCAAACATTAACTCAAGAACAAACTTTCTCCACAAAATGGAATATTTGACATTGTTTGTACTCTTCATTTGTTCTCAGCTGGAGGGAGTAACATGGCAGCCACTCTAAGCTGACCAAACTCCCACTGCACCTGGGTATGATGATTACACACACGCACACAGGAAAAGTTAGAATGGGTGCACTGAATGGCAGTGCTTCTCTTTCCTGTCTGGCTTTATGTGAGTGGATCATGTTGTTGAGGTGCATGCTGTGGTTTTGACAGGTTTTATGAGACAAGAACTCAAAGGGTCTCATAAAAAATCTGATGCAACCATTGTAATTTATGCCTTTGTTTGATCTGCATTTTACTGTGTGTCTTCCTGTATCTCAGAGGAACAATTGTCCTTGCCTGGGCAGAAAGCCTGGGAATATCCTCCAATACAGTGTTTAATTTGGACATACAATGGTGAATGTTGTGGTAAGTGACCAACAGTTTCTTACACATCTTCTGGGTGAGGGCTTAGGAGACACTTGCTTAACACTGCTACATTTCTGAAAGAACAACCTGGTTTCTTGGGCATGTAAGCTGAACTGGGATTCTGATTGGATTTTTATGGGAAAACATGCAAATGGAAAAGTCAGACATGGAAGTATCCCTGTGGCAGAAATTCTGTGGCATGAATAGAAACTCTCTCTCTTCGTAACCATCAAAATTAAAAACAAACTCTGACTAAATATGAAACTGAAAAAAACAAGTTTTCCACAGTTGAACAGTGGACTCTTTACAAAACTGTAAGGACAAATGTGTCCAACAAAAACCTAACTCCTGTTGCAGTGTCAGCACAAATACACTTCAATATGCCAGTTTAGTTCTAAAGTATGGTAGGAGGTGTAGTGGAGGAGAACCAATTAGTGACCAGCTGCAGGAAAACACAGGTTTTACAGTAAATGGGTCCATGTAAACATGTTCTCTGACTTCCTGCCTTAACCTGATTTCTCTCAGTAACCTTTGTGCATATAGAGACATCTGCATGTGCATGTGTATGCGTGTGTGTCTGTGTTTGTGTGTGTGCTTGTGTGTTTGTGTGTGTGTGTGTGCACACTTCAGTAGACTAGAAAATGATGTAACATTAACACCACTGGCTGTAAAAGGCAGACATGGCATGCATCATCAGAGCTGGAAAGTAAAAGGAAAGGAAAAGTGGGGATAAACAAGGTCTCTCTCCAGCTCTTTGTCCCTCCCACACACTATTATAACCTCAAATTAACGCCCACCTTCCTTCCTCCACCCCCAACACTGTCCTAACATCTCACAATCACTACAGTTATCACATTCCTGCGATCTCAGATCTCAGCCCAGCCCATTTACCTCAATGAGTCTCTCAAACATGTGTGCCAGTGGCAGGAAGGAAATGAGGCAATCATCTTGGTTGGGGAAAATGACTTTCTGTGGGAGACAGAAGGAGGGAATCAATCAGATAGCCCTAAAAATGAATTTGCAGCACAGCAATGTCATGAAAAAGAAGATTTACATGGACAAGAATATAAACAGGATAACGACTGAGACTAAGGCTGATGAGTCACTCAGCGAAGTCAGACCATGTCATTGAATCATCTCCAAACCTGGATGATATCTGGGGGACAGCTGTGTAAGATATTTTTGGGACAAAAATAGAAAGGGTCACTTACATCTGTTACTTTGAGGAAGCCTGAGAAATCAGCCACCACGTTCCCGTGGGTCAGCATGACTCCCTTTGGGTTTCCTGTATAAGCAGACAGAAAAGACACACACCAACATCACAGAGGGGAAACCTCCCCCAGGTGGCTGAGGATCATGCATTTAAGGAATCTGACTTGGAAAGACAAATCTAGCTCAGCAAAATATCCTCTTAATTTTACGCACATCTCTTGGAACACAGGAAAAAAAAAAATCTTAACAAAGGAGCTTTTATATTGTCAGCAATCTCTTTAAATTGTTTCACCCTGTTTAATTTTTGTCTCATTTGCACATTTGAAACCTGCACTGATGGACCAGAGTATGAGTTACGTGTACACACATACTGTGAAATATCGGTTTCCCTGAAAAAAAAAAACAAAAATGTTGTTGTGATTATTGAGTGTTTGGCAATTCCTACAAGAAACTACAATGGTTGTTCTCAGTTACTGTAAAGTGATACGATTTCTGATTTTTTTTTTTTTAATTTTTAAAATTTATAATTTTTTTTTTTTACACACAGTGGTTTATGTGAAGCAATAGAACAACAAAAAAAAAGGTTCCTCTTTCTAAACATGCCATCTGACTCACTGACTCAGATGGTTTAGATTCAGACCTGACTAGATGTTGCAACAGAGACTGAGGGAATTCTTAGGAAATGAAGAGAGACGTGAGAAAAGTTAACCCAATGTTGCATTGGCAGCATATTTCTGTCAAAGCCAGCAGGTGGCAGTGTTTTCAACCTGAGCCCCCTGAATGTGGCCTACTGCAGCTGGTGCCACGTGTAAACTGATACCAGTGGGTCCTCACATGACCTGGGTTTGGTTCCCTTGTCTGTTGGTTTCAGAGGTTGTTGTGACTGTGGGATAGGACCTTCTGAAAAAACAGCCGTACTTCCTCACTTTCATGAATGTACCTACCCCCTTGGCATGTTGGAACATGCTGGGGAATCCAGTGTGCACATTCATAAAATGATAAAATGAAAAGAGGGAGATGGTAAATTACCTCCTCCCTATTATCTCACTCAGCTATTGTGTAGAAACTGGATTTATTTCCAGTAAATGCCTTCTCCTTGTCTCTCCTCAAAGTAGGGTATTTTAGTAGATTTTTTTTTTAAGGTCCAAAAACCTTCATATTTCCAGGAATTATGTAAGAGCTGCCCCATTGTAAATGCTAATTTCAGTGTTGTATCCTTTTGTCTTGTGTTTTTTGTTGCAAAGACAATTCAAATTATCTTTGTCTTCAGACTTTTGATTTATAAAACAAAAATCATTATTAGAAATTTCCTGCAAACTTTTCTATTTAAAAACAGACCCTGGCCTTGATAAAATATGCTTTAAATCATTTATTGTATTTATTGCTACGCAGTCATAGTATTCAGCTACTATTATTTATCTTATTAATCTTAGGTATGCCATTTTTGCCATTTTTGTGTCTAAAAATGGCATAAGTACTTAAGTCTAAATACTTATATTATATATATTATATATACAGTTTCAACCATGGACCACTTGGTTTGATCATTATCATTAATTAAATGTTTAATCTATAATACCCAACAACGTCACACTTTTAGTTTCAGCAGCTGTGATCCCAGTTTGAGCTGACAAACTTCCTAAACCTGGCAGTGTTAGTAACATGCTGTGTTCACTGAGTCAAATGGTATCTAGAAAGCAAAGTGCAGGTGACTGACTTTGCAGCCAACACACCGTGTTATTAGTGACAGTACGCAATTGCCTGCAAGCCAGCGGAGTGTTCCTGTTTAACTTTTTAACAGTTGTAAGAATCTTACAGTAAGATGAGAAATGTATGTGTCGCATCTCATCAACTTGTGTTTTGAGAATACCTTCACTCCACTGGCCTGGAAAGGAATTTTACTAAACATTTTAAGACTACAGCATGTGTAGTATGTTGTCCTGTCTAACCTGTTAACTAGTTACGCAGAGCAAGAATTTAACCATCAAAAACCATGTTTGATTTCCTGTAAATGCATAAACAACGGGGGAAGTATACAAAAGTTGTACCATGAGTGAAAGCATGTTAGTGTTTGACAAGAATTTACAGGCGCAGTTTCAGGAACATGAACTTATCCCATCCTGAGTGCAGAAGGTAATATGTCAAAAGCCCACGAAAATATAAAACACTTGATTATATTTGGGCATGCTGTGTTCTTTGGCATGGTGTAATATGGGAAATAGTTGAGAGAGGCATGTTCACAGAAGCAAAAATGAACAATTTTTATCCAGCATAGTTAGCCATTTAGTTGCATCGCTCATGTTTCCAAACACAAATGAACCATGCTATTCACATATTTTATATAATTAATACCTGTGGTTCCACTGGTGAAACACACAATTGACAGGTCGTCTGGTGCCGGTGGCTGTGGAGAAAAAAATTCGATTAATCATTCATCATAGTTGAACTTCTTATAGCTTCTACAAACACAAGCCGCACACTGTTCCATGTGTTGTTAAATTAATTGAGTTCATATTTACACCAAAAAGAAGAAACTCGTTATCATTTATTGTCAAAACAAGACCATGAGTCTACAACCGCGCTAGCAGCACTGTGAGGTCAACCAAAGTCGGGGACTGACTGACAGGCCAATGTTGTTAGAGCTACGCTGGTTAGCATGACTAAATATGTTTTACAGTCCATCTTTCCCTATGTATGGTGGAATTGGAAATGAGTACTTACTATGGGTTTTCTGTAGTGCTCTCTGCCCAGAGCCTGTGAGAAAAAAAAACCAAAATGAAAACAACTTTTACTAGAGGACCTGATACACAAATGAATAATTAAAAGATTACTGGACAAAGCTATTATTATTTCCCATGACTCCTTGAACATTGAATGTCCGAGATCTGTCTGAGGTGACTTTTCTAAATGAAGCACAACATGTGTAATATGTTATCACCTGGTTACCAAAAGCCAAGACTTTGTGGTTCTATTTGGATGGAAAACAAACATGCCCAGAAAGCCATTTCTAGGAATACGAAACTGTTAAACCACGTGTCTGGATGTCTATCACAGTTGCATGTTAGTCATGACAGAAATATGACAGTCATGAACATGTGCCAGCTGCTTTCTTGTGATTGTTTTGGCTTTCATCTACTTATTGGAATGTCTTCATTGTGCTATAAAACGTTTGTATATTTTATTCAAGCACACAAAAGTTTTTTTCCCCCCTTTGTCAATCTTTGTTTTTAGAATGTGTTCAGACAGGAAGAAAGTACAGAAACCTGCATCCATCTTAAACTTCTCTTTGAGGTATAGTACTTGCTATGATCTGCTGGACCAGTTCCATGTGTCTGTTTGGTGTCACTGAGCTAAAGAAGCGCTACCAGTTATGTGAAAAAAAGAGCAGTGAAGTTAAAATAAATATCTGCCTCAGACAAAGAGGTCGATTTTAGTGTAATATTCACTATGTGTGATTTTGTGACGGTGAAAGGCCCTATTTGTTAGATTCCATGGAACCACAGACGATTAGATAGAGATCTCATGTAACATTCCTAAGAAGTGATACAGCTTTTTGATCAGCTCGGACATAGCTGAGTCTTTGTATGGCATTGTCTTTGTTTAGATGAAGCTGGAGTCCAGCTTACCTTGTAAACAAACCTGATCAGCACAAAAGCTGCCAGGGATGGAAAAGTACTATTTCTTGAATTACAGCTCTACTAAGACTAATTTTAACCACTCTAGTCCCCGTGAAGGGGGCTAGAAAATACTCAATGGCTAGAGGCCATCTGACTAAGGTCATTTCATATGTGTATACATTTCTTAAGAAACAGTTTGCATAACTGGCACTGGGCCAGTTCCCCCACCACACCCGTTTTAGCTTGGCAGCGATCTTTTTTTTTTCCTACATATCATACCTCGACTTCCTGTATAGCCTGCACATGGACGCTGCAGTCCTTGCCGCGCTCCATGAGGGCAGAGTCAAAGGCATCCATCAGGATGATTCTTCTCAGGCACGGAGTTTCCTTCCGCTCCACGTTATCCAGAAGCACCTCGGCTTTCTCTACTTTGTCACAGATGACCGTGGAGATGTCAGCTGAAATGACAGCACGCAAGGGCACACACACTTGTGTGATTATCATCAGAATAAGAAAGAAAAAGAAACAAAACAGCACAAAAAACGAGGCCCAGACGTGGGTTGGGGGTTCAGTTGAAATTTGATCAGATTTTGTGGTCATGCCGATGGATGTTCTGACTTTCTTCGATTTGGAACTAGGCCTAAGAAACAGTTTATAAGGTTAACAGCGTTGCAACCACCCATTTGCAGCAGAGTTCTCACATCGTGACTGTTTCTGTGGTTTTTGCAATCATTAAATAAACTTTTAGCAGGGAAGTAACACGCTGCGTGTATGAAGCTGACAATGATGCTTTGAGTCAGCAGTCAGTGAAGTTCCACTGCTAAAAGCTACAAAGTCAGTCATACTGACATGAGCTGTTTCAAAATGCAGACACATACTGATTCTGCAGAAAAAACCCTCAGCTGTCTCATGACATCATGATTTCACTCTAAATAAAGGCATTTAGTTGCAGGTTTCATGGTTTATGCCTTCAGTGAGGATAGCAGTATTTGTTATATTTACATCTCAATTTCAAATCAAGTCAGGTCAGAAGAGATGTTTACTCCTGAGTGACTGCTTGTGATGTGAGTGTGTTCTTACCAGTATTAATGATGAACCGTATGGCATCTGGGCCCAGAGTGTCATAAAGGGGAACCACCACCATGGAGTAGGTGTAGCAAGCTAACTCAGAGATGATCCACTGTAACCATACAAAAGTGAGGGGGTCAAAGGTCATGGGTTAGAGTCGTTTCATCCTTTTACTTCTTTGATTAACTTACACGTTGAACATTATTTATACCAAATAAACCAATAATTTAAATGATTTATGCTTTCCAGAGAGAAAAGGCTAATCTGTTAAAACAAGAGATGATCCATGAGTAGAACAGTGTATAGGGCTACCGTTTTTGAGTGTGTGTGTTTGTGTTTACATCAGTGGTCTGTGTGAATGAAACCATCTGTAAAATTGTTTATCTTGTCTGAGCGTTGATATGGTGAAGCAGACTGTGAGAAACAAAGTCAAAGCAACAGAGTGAAATAAAGAGATTCACCTCTGGCCTGTTCTGGGCAAATACTCCTATGAACTGGTTGGGGTTGGGCTGGCAGCCTTGGTGCAGAAGGCCTGAGCCCAGATGCTCAGCCCGGGCTGTCACCTATGGAGCGGAAAGAGACAATACTTCATTTGATGGTTAAAAAAAGAGAGTTTCTTGGTAAATACACAGTAGAAGGCATGAATTCGTCTTAGTGTTTGGCATTTTGGACTTAGTGAGTCTGGTACTATTGAGTAATTTAGGCAATTAAAAGTGACCTCTGGTAATAAGCTGAAAAAATCCATAATTGCCATAGCATGGGTTTTAGTTGTCACCCTGCTTCAGCCATAAAATAAAATAACATTCAAAGGTCACTTGCCAAATTTTAAGCTCACTTTGGAAACATCCAAAGATTCACCTCCAGAGAAATGCATGATCTTTGAATTGCCACAATCCCATTTCTCAAGTAACTGTGATTATGAAAGACGTCAGAGAAAACAGGGATTATGTTACTGTGCCTAGACTGACAAGAAAGTTGCATAATGGCTTTCACGTGTACCACGTTTCGGTGGAAGTCTTCTCTATTAGCACATTACATTTTCCAAGCTTGACTGAGAATAGATGATGCCTTGTTTAAATTTAGAGAGAGAGAGAGAGAGAGAGAGAGAGAGAGAGAGAGAGAGAGAGAGAGAGAGAGAGAAAGGCGGATCTAGGAGCCAGAGACAACTGCGGCCAAACCCACTGTTGCAGGACTGTGATCTGACAACCTACATGTCATCCAGATATGTGGGTACTGCAAGGAGAAAAGATGCCAGCTGAAAAGCACTAACCTCTTTGTAGGACATCCATTTGTAAGGCTGGTTAGGGAGGCGCGAGCCTAAGCAAGGTCCATCACCTGTTGAAGAAACAGGCATGGGACAAATTTCAGTGTCTGTCAAAAAACATTGTATAACCCCTATGATAGTAGACGAAGAATCACGCTTTAAAATAAATGACCAAAAACACTGTTAGCAGCCCCAGCATCTTTAACATGATCTTGATTGTGACCTGATCAGGGTCACACAAATCTTATGTAATCTCAGAACTGTACTGGTTTACAAAGTAGCTGGAAAATGCACAGAGCTTTTTAATACAGACAGATTCATATTTTTACTGTCAGGTGCACATATGAACAATGAAACTGGTTCTATAATCATTCCATCTGTTCATCCTGGCCGTGAAAAACAATTGAAAGACAAGTCTTTTTAGTATAAAATTTTTCATGTACAGTTTTTCCTTGCTAGTAACAAAAGAAGTAATTTTATACTAATAAGACTGTGGACGTGGGTAACAAACTTTGGATGGTTTACAAATGATTCGACCTACTGAACCTGCAGAAGTCTCTTATATAAACTTTGGAATGCATTTTTGCACAGAACAGTGGCCCTGGATTGTCTCCAATCACTTACACCAGAGGCATGTAAGGAAGGGCTCTTTAAATGACTAGTATGAACAGGAGGCTTGATGACGGCAAGCAAAACCAATATCTCAGTGCACACACGGGCATATGACTGCTGCTTTAAGATGCCAAAAAAAAAAAAAATGCCAACCTATCCTCTAAGGCTAACGTAATTCAGCAGACTTTTCTGTGATGGGTCTTCATTCATCTCAACAGTCCTGATGTGATAAAACTGAGCTGTTTAGGCTCAAGATCTGCAAAGCCTTTGCTTTCATTCAAGGTTTGATACTTCAAACTCATCCATAATAATTTCAAGTACATGAATTTCCATAAAACACTCATAACACAGTATTTTGTAAGCAAATGATGATGACTTATGCTTATAGGATGCTTAAATAATGAATCATTCAGTCTCTTTTTTAAGCATTCAAATTCTAACTGACTGGCATAATTATTCTATAAAACTACAGTGAGCAAGCAATTACTGAAGACGAAGCACTCTCAGGAGCAGGTGTGGCTGGAGCGCTTTTAGACAGAAATTCCTCTGTATTGTGAGTCAGTTACTTAAATTCTCGTGCAGTGAGCCCTGTTAGCACAATTAGCAGTGACGGCCATCACCTTGGTAACCAGAGGACTCATTTTACCTCCACAAGCCAGCAGCAACATGATTGGAGGTTTTATGGTCAGACCATAGCATTGTCAGACGGTGTGCTATATCTGTCTGCAGTGTGTGTCATACAGTCAACAAGAAAAAGTACCACACAGTCTGTGTGTGTGTGTTACTGTATAATAATCCCATTACTATACAGTAAGCAAACCAATGTGTGAGATGAGTGTGTGTATGTGTGTGAGATAAGTGTGTGTATGTAAATCATTAGTTTCCTTTTGCATGTGTATCTTCATTCATATCTTCGTTGTTTTATAATTTTTTTGAATGACATTTACTTTGTTGGTCTTTGATTACCCTCTTTGTATTTTATCAGTTTCACAGTCTCTGTGATAGGTTTTTAACCTCTGTGGCCCAGATGATATCTATCTTTCTTTCCCAACACGCTTCTGTAAATGAGATTTTTTTTAACGTCAACAGTTAACTTTATTGATACAAGACACATATAATGTCCTGCACATTAACAGATGTACAGTAAACTTATAATATGAACAGAAAACCCACTTAACATATAATTTTTTTTTTTTAGAATGAAAGAAAGAATGAAAATGAAAGAATTAAAGAATGCACTTTATGGGAAAACGCTGTCCAAGCCTAGTGGAACAGACTAACTTGAAAAGACAGGTTTCATCTCTCTGGACAATATTAATATTATGTATTAAGAGTGGGAACATCTGTCTGCGTGTGTGTGTGTGTGTGTGTGTGTGTGTGTGTGTGTGTGTGTGTGTGTGTGTGTGTGTGAAAGTGAATACTAAATAGTGTTTGTTTTTCCTTCTCATATCCTACTCACCAGATATGTGGAGGCCTCTCTGGAAGACCTCATACATGGTCCTAGCATCGTCATGGTAATGAGTCAGCAGCTTGGACCTGTCGCCCATCATGGACCTGCGACCTCCTTGTTCATGCTGATGCCAAAAGAAAAGACAGAGAGTGAGAGAGAGACAAGGAGACAGTGTCACACCATAACAAACTCTGGTTGGTGTTGGTGGTATCACAATGAAAAACAAAATTTTGAAAAAAAACAACAACAAAAAAAAAAGCAAGATCTAATTCCTCTCCATCAGAAACATGGTGTTGAATAGGCATCAAAGCCTGAGGGAAAGTGTGAAGATTTTTGGCTCTTTTTTCAGCTTATAAAAGGATTTTAAAAAAGCTTCTGAACTGGACAGAACTCCTTCTGGATGCATTCTGGATGAAGAGTTCACAAAAAAAAAAGTTAGAGCAAATTCCTTTTTGTAAATGAGTCATTTATGCTGTAAAGATAAAGGAACATGTTATGAAACCATAACACAACACCGACCTAGATGTTTTTGCGTGTCTTTGCATGCATGTGTGTGCCTGTATTGTAATTTATGCCTGTACTTGCCAGGTAGACGCTCACCTCAGAATGTTAGACAGTAGAAACACAATCTCAAAAGCACTTTACGAAAAGAAAAAAAACAAAAAACCCCCAGCCACATAAAGTCTTTGAAAAAAGTTTCACATTGACTGAAAATGCTGCCACCCTCACCTGCCATGAAGAGGGCACAGGGCTGTGGTGTTGGTGTGTGTGTGTGTGTGTGTGTGTGTGTGTGTGTGTGTGTGTGTGTGTGTGTGTGTGTGTGTGTGTGTGTG
>JBBMJY010000004.1:13177333-13193361 GCA_037833715.1 Toxotes lorentzi
GTGTTTTTTTTCTTTTTTTTTTTTTTCTTTTTTTTCCATGTTTTTTTTCCAAGTTGTTAACTTTTTGGCAGAAAAAAAAAAAAAAAGGCACAAACCGGGAAAAAAAAAAAAAAAAAAAAAAAAAAAAAAAAAAAGATGTTATAGTTCATTAGTGTGGCTCAGTCTTAAGATTTTTCACAGTCATGAATACCAGCAGACACATCTTATCGATTTCCCCCAGTGCTCATGTGTTCTCGCTCTAATCATAGTTTCTAGATGACACCCCCACAAAAACACACTTGCTGTCAGCAGATCTTAGTGGTAGAGCCACATTTGCATATACTGATACAACTATTGCTCATCTCTTGATGTCAGGAAAATCAGAACCATCATCTGCTCTACAGTGAATTCCCTGATGTTGCTTTCCCAAACTGTACTTGAACTTGAATCTGCTTAAATCAACTAAACTCGAAATTCTGTTCAGTTAGAAACTGTTGCCTGTAACTGAGAAACCGCAACATGACAGATCCCCTTCCTCTTTTTCTGTTGTCCCTTTGTTACTCTGCAGTTCTGGTAATCTTGATGGGGATTTAGAGCCACTCAAGTGATGGGAATCGTTGAGTGAGGTAGTATAGAAACCACTTGATAGTTCTGAACTAAACAAAAATGTTTGTTGGCATCTGTATGGAAGCAGAAGCAGTTATAATGTCAATTCTGGGCTCAATTGTCTTGCCTTCTTGAATAGACACAATCCCTACTGTGCACAGTGGGTGACTCTGTCTGACAGTTAGAGCGAATTACTGTGAACTGAAAACATAATCTGGCAAAGCTTCAGGTGGACTTCAGGTGGTTGATGAGGAATGTTAATAAGGCTCGGCAGATCCTGACTCCAGCTGTGTACCTAAAGGAAGAGTTTTACATTTTGAAGAACTATGGGCAACGTGACAACTGGATACAGAGGGAAACAGCTAGCTAGGCTCTGTCCGAAGATTAAAAAGAGATGGGGAGGTTATGTACTGGACTATCTCATGGCAATGACCATTAACTTCCTGGGCCTCTACTAGTTGCCTGGCAACCGCTCAAAGCCAAGAAAAACACATCACCACCCTCAAAATGGTGGGTTTTGTTAACCCAAATTTGGTTTAATTTGACAGTGCCAGGCTAGCTGTTTCCCCCCGTTTCCAGTCTTTGTGCTAAGCTAGGCTAAGCTAAGTGGTATCAATTTTCGTCTGACTCTCTGCCATTATCTCTCTCTCTGCCAATCTATTACCCTTTGACCATTGATATTGCACTTTATTTTCCTCATTACAGTCCATATCCTTCAATCTGTATTGTTAGTAGTTACATATTACAGTACAGCTCTTGAATCTGAAAAGTTCTAATGGGAAGATCGATGACAAAAGCGCCAGCCCAACAGAAGCCCAACACCCACAGACAAAATTGTTTCCATGTGGGTGTTGTCCCAGCTGACCATGAACAACTGATCCCTGTCACACAATTAAAAAACAAACTCAGGCCAACTTCAACAAAAGCCAATGTTTACTTCCTTTGATATAAAAACAGCAGTCTAACCTGTTCTACAGCTATGGACTTCATTTCACATGTAAACTGACTGTGTGTCGGATGCACAGCCTGACAATACATGTGTTTAGTCTTTATGATGATCATCTCTGAGATTATTTTGAAGCTTTTATTTTTAAATGTCAAACAACCTCTGAGCTAATGAGAAAAACGATGTCCTCAGAGGATGTTCTAGAATAAAGGCCTACATTTTTTTCTGAGAGTTAAGTTAAAACTTGCCAGACACACGCAGGTATCCTGAGAGAGAGAGTGTGTTCATTGGCTAAATGAGGAGGCTCTAACTTGAGGTCTAAGTATTTCAGAGATGCCTGGTGAGGCTTTTATAAAACCCAGATGAGGAACACAATTTGGTACTAATCTTTGTTCTGTTCTCTAACAGTATTAATAATAATTAAAGTTTCAAACTTTTAATTACCATGAATGCCACAGTCTTTGAACTGAGGCACTGAGTGTGTTGTTACCGACTGAATGTGAGAATACTGTCACACCGTGGGCTGATTAGATGACATAAATGAATCTCACTGCGTGTGCTTTGTGTTGTGCTCAGTGGCTAACGTGGCTTGGCTGCAGCGATGACCGAGGCACGGTGGATTAGTCGGCGCTGGAGCAGAGAGGCGGAGAGAGAGAGGAGGGGGAACAGCACTCGCCCAGCTCTAAATATAGACAGACTCCATAACCCACTGACACCACTGTGCACAGAGCTGGAATAGCAGAGGCCACTGAGAAAAAGAGAGTGCAGCTGGTTCCAAAAGCATTACTGTGCATACGCACGCACATACACACACCCAGACACTCACACACTTATTCTCTTCATCTCAGTCTCTCAGAGAAAGAGAATGAGATGGAGAGAATAAAGGGATGGAGCACAGATTGCTGGAGGCAGATGGAGTGGTAGTAATACTACTAACAATACTGCTACTTTTACAATACTGTGTCTTTTGATGGTGTGAGAGTATTTTGTTTAACAAATGAATGATTCCAAGGGAACTGGTGAGCCCATTTAAAACTTTAACGTACTCTATAAATTTAAAATACAACTAAGGAATTAAAGCAAAAATATACAGGTAAATAACTTAAACAAAATTATAACAATCTTATGGTTAAATTAATAATTAAGGGGACTCAAACACAACAGCAAAAAAGGTGGGATTTAAAAGTGGCAGTGGATGGGGAAGACCTGACGGTGAGTACTAATATTGCAATATTGCTTTAAATGCAGAGCTCAGGCATAATACTAGAAAAAAACGCAATAAAGTCAACCCAAAGCTGTAAAAAGTGACACACAAACGTGTCAAATGTGTCGAGTGTGTTGTGTACAGACACAAACACCTGAACAAGCTTCTGTTCTTAGAGTCAGTGACACTTGATTTTATATTTATTTTTACTGATGTTATTTGTTCCAGTGTTCTCTGTGAATCAGTCTGAGAGAATAAATGTATCTAATGCGTAAAAGGAGGTGTCATCCTGAATGTATAAGATCCCATTTTGTTACACCACCTCTTTGTTGCTGACGCTTTCAAAGCAATGCTACACACAGCATTTATATGGACGCAGAACACGTATTTTGCAAACGTTCAAATTTCATTAGTGGGAGGTGGAACTATGTCTGCAAATAATCCACATCTGCTGACTCATAATTGGACAACCACAACTGGCACCTGTTTGTGAAGGAACAGGCTCTCATGTGGAGCCTGCAGGGTTGAATGAACCAGCAAAAGCTCCAGTACAGATGTGCTAGCTCTCCATATCTTCCTGCCCTGAAATAGCACGACAGCAGCAGGACACTCAGCCTGCCAGACACCTAATTGGCCTCCAGGAGAGATGCAAACATCTAATTGCCCGCGATTGTTTCTCACTCCTTTTGTTTTTCCCAGTTTTCTTATGATATAAAAGATAAAACATGAGAACAAGACAGTGCAAGAAATGTACAGGGTAGTACATAAAGCATAACCTGAACACCAAACCTTGATGACTCACATAAATTTCAACTGTGCACTTCACTGAAAATATTTCCTCAGACTGCAGAGAGACAGAACAGTGCTGAGTGCTGGTTTGGAAGCAGTGAAAGGTCTTATGTATCAAAGAGCCCTCTTCTATACACACTGGCTGTGTCCCATTTAAGGGACTGACTCCTTCAAAGTACATATTTTTGGACTGGAAAAAACTTGTCTGATTCAACAGCCTCTGTCTGATTGGTGTAGGTGCATGATCTGTCAACAAACCTTCAGTCAGTCAAGTAGGTTTCAAAAACAAAGTCAGTTCTCTTAACAAACAGGACAAAAAAAAGTGTGTCTAAGGAGTTGAGTGCTAAAATTTGCATGATTATTTGCATAAACAGCATTTGCTCAGTTGTTTCCATCTCTTTTGCACTACAGCCTACGGCACTGATTGGTGTCCAACTCTCTGTCCTGTAGTAACCTAAATAACTCACCCCAGACACACACACACACGCAGAAACATGTGCGCACACATACAGGTTTTTAAGTCTATCCATGTTGCCCTCTACAAAGATTGTTGCTTCAGCTGGTGTGACAGAGGAGCAGCGGGGCAGCTTCATCCCCATCAGCAACAACTGTGACCTTTACCAGCATGTGAACTCAAAGACCTCAGAGTTTAATTTGTGAAATGAAGAGCACATCACGCCATGAAAATTGCGTTATCTTCCTCGTCCCTGCAGCAGAAATTCTGTAGCATTTACAGCTCTGGCATTTAGCTGATGAGTCTTATAAATGAATGTGCAAGGCAGGAGGCAGAAGAACTAGCGATACATATACATTTTGTTTCGTATATTCGTATATCGATATGTATCGATTTTTCAGCCGCGAGTATCGATAAATTAAATCCCCCGTGTTCCGCCTGGCACTGTGCTCGCTGCCTATTCCCCCCGTTCGCTTTGCTATTAGGTCAGCCAGTCGCTACTGTCGCTGCAGAACATTTCTAGTAAGTTACCCGTCTACATACTCTCTTTACACAGACGACAACGTCTTCATCTTTACGTAGAAAGAACGAGGAGGAGATTCTATCGAATGGTGGTGAAAATAAACCCATGATGTAAAAAAAATGTGATTAAAATGATGTAACTGTATCAAATCATATCGAATCGTATCAAATAAATCGTATCAAATCGTATCG
The DNA here is from genome assembly GCA_037833715.1 of Toxotes lorentzi. NCBI lineage: Eukaryota > Metazoa > Chordata > Actinopteri > Toxotidae > Toxotes > Toxotes lorentzi. Next base: position 13,182,026 of record JBBMJY010000004.1, read on the forward strand.
TTGGCTGAATATCGTGTATCGAATCGTGAGAGTAGTGTATCGCTACAGCTCTAACTGTAAGTAAAATAAAACTTGTCCTGAGCCTTCAATGAACTCATTAACTCTTAGCTCAGTTGTCTTAAAGTTCCATACTTAGGCCACATGATAACTGAACAAGCTCAATCCAGTGATGGAGATCATGAATGTGGTAGAAAATTCTGGAAACAGCTAGTAAGTGGACCTTGAGAGTTTTGAGAGGTTTTTTTTTTTGTCAAACTGGAAAACTGCAATTGAAAAGACAACCAAATGACACATTTAGATGATCACTGTCAATGTTTAGTTTTTGCCACTGAGAAAAATTTTAATGGCTTCACTTCCTACTTGTCGTATTTCAGAAATCTTCATAGACCGCCGAAGCCCTCACTCAAAGAGCTGGTCAAATACATCAGAGAATTCCTCTTTTGAACGACGGTTTAGTTTATAAACTGCTTTTTGTGGATCATTTCCAAGGATTTCACTTAAGATATTGAGGCACACCATCTGTTGTCTGTCTGTCATGTTTTGAAACGTAATGGAGAGACAAGATCAGTAACATCGGCTAACATTGAAACCTAAACTGAAGGGAGCAGACAACAAGCAGCCTAATTTATCTAACCAGACAAAATCAGGACTGAGTGAAAATATAGGCAATGTGGATTAAATTTGATGCAGCATCAGTCCACGTCTAGAGGGAACATCAGACATACACTCGGCTGGAAAGCCTGGCAGATGTGAACAGTCAAACACTGCACTGGGGGAAGATAACACGCACTGTATCATATCTGTTACAAAACATTTAGTGTACATACTGTGCATGAACAGCTGGGTTAACAAAATAAATATGAAAATGCACCCCAGCTGTGAAACGGGCTGCAGTAACGTGCCTTATTTACCACTATGTTTTACGTCCATATTTAAACTACAAAATGCATCAGAACAAACAACTGAAATCTTTACAGGTTTAAATATCCGCCCAAAAGTCTAAATGTGCTCAAATTAGCTTAAATGGGTTAATGTAGATGGGTTCAACAACAGTTTATCAGTTTGAGGATCTTACAAAAGGCTTAATGTGAACTTGGGCATACTGAGGCGTAAAACGTCGACCTAATTATTTAATTTTCCTATGAAGTTGGACTTGAAGATAAATTACAAGGAGCAAAGATAAATTTCCAATTGTATCCACTCACATAAAATAAAATGTGTAAATGTGTTCCAGAAGTGGTAGTATGTTGGTAAGGGAAGGGAATCCGACTGACTCCCCACAAATGGCTCATTTAAAGTGCCTCGGAATAGTCGCTTCCCTCAGGAGTTGTGAAAGGTTGGAGTAACACACCACCACCAAAATTTGAGGGAGACCCAAGGCAACGACACTTTATTCAGGCCATTAAATGACAACATGAGTAAAACGTGCCAAAATATTGAGTGATGAAACCCTGCTGGACCCAGCTCCTCCCCTATACTTTTACATCCCCTGTACATGAGGACACATGAGGACACTTCCTCATCTTCTCTCAGTTTCCACTTAGCAAAGATTTTGGTGCAGTGTGAGTACTGCAAGCCATGCAGGCAACGGGGCTTGTGAATGAGCCAGCTAAACTTCCTGTGACCTCTGAGGCTTAAAGTGGAGGAAATGCAACCCTCAAGTCCCGCCCCATCAGCCCATCCGAGGGCCGTCACTAATGATTAGAGTTCAGTGTGGGGAGATTACAGCCTATTAGCACAGAGACAGATGACCAGTAGTAACCTCACTACCACATTCTATTTAAAGACATCCTGCTTGGCTTTCTTTTATTCTTTAAATGCTTTCTTTTCTGTTTTGCAGCTTCCCTCACATCAAGGCATTATACCTTTGTTTCTTTCCTAGCTTTTCTATTTTTAACCATTGATACTTAATCATCCCTTAATCATCACAGCACCTGCTCAAACTCACTCTCTTTTAACTACTCATCCTTAATCTCTCTCTGTCCCACTCCTCTACTTAGACCACCCTCCAGGAGTCAAAACCACAACTTCTTCCTGTCACTGTCACTGAGGTAAACACTGTGCAGACACCTTAACATCCTGTGCACATGAAACAGCCATTCCTCCTGCTGCACTGAGATTGCAACATAACAGGTAATCATTCATAAAATAAAACCAGACCATGACACAAACTGCAGAGGAAAGAAGTACAAGGGGTGAGTTGAGCTGAAAAGACTGCTATATTTAAGATAAAAAAAAAGCAGAACTCTAGTAAAATTAAATAGAGCCATACAGAGCAAGCAAAAGCTAAAATAATGCAAATCAGGCAACTGTAATTGCACTGCACAAGGGTTAAAGCAGCTGTGGTCTCAGCAGCAGCACTTACAAAGGCGTCGAAGGCAGCCAGGCAGCCGGTGGGTGAGATGTGATCTTTGTCTGTGTATATGTGTCTGTGTGTGGTGTGTCAAGGGGCCTCAGGTGGATATCACATCTCCCTGTGCAAACTAGTGATTACCTTCCCATTGCCACTGGCCAGATTAAGTTGAGTCAAGCAAGAGGAAGGCAGCGAGATGCGTTTTGGCCTAGTTTGGGCCTTGCTGGCCTCCGTATCACACCACCCTCAGCTCGACAGACGCTGCGCTCTCTCACCACACCCACCCACCCCTCCCTCCACCACTCTCTCTCTTTCCCTCTGTGACTCCCTCCCCCTACCTAAACACACTGCGCTCATCTTCACCTTCACTAAATGATACGGACACTCATGCATGGTGGCATGACACACAATATACATATGCCCGTAGGCACACGCATGTAAATAAACACTGCTTACACTATTGATATTTGCACATTTAAACAAATTACACACACCAACTCTAAAGAGGCTACTCCCAGTTTGATTTGACTATCAAAGCGGGAGAGAAGGCAGGTTCCACAAGGCAATCTTTTTCAGGGTTATAAGATTATTTAATGGGTGGACAAAGGACAGACAATACATTTTATATCACAAATATTTAACTTTTTTTTTTTATTGTGCAATACTGAAAATTTTAATTTGAAAAGGAAAAGCACATTTGTTAAATTGTTCAACACTATGCACATGCATCCTGTCATGGGTCCTGTCCTTTCTTTCATCAGTAGGCTAGTGGAAAAAAAAGAAAAAAAAAAGAAAAGTAAAACCCATCAAGATTGGAGATTTCCATCCAAAAGGAGCAAGCCTATAAAACCAAACAAGGACAACAGTGTGCATTAATCGCAGGACCAATCTATAAGAGAGCTACTTGAGTATGTGAGAGACAGACAGACAGACCTGGTTCAGCACTTTAGGCTGAGCCATTACTGCCCAGCATCTCACAATATGAGGAGGACGTAGTGATGCTGAAACAGCAAAAAGCCACTCAGAGGGAAAGCAGCAATGTGGATCTGCAAGCACCCAGACTACCTAATATCACCGATTACAGTGTAGACTGTATGTAAAGAAGATTTTAAAATCACCACTCTGACATGTGAGTTCTACCTAAATACAACCCCATTTGCATCCCAGCTTCTAGACAGACATGACAGACATTCACTTCGCAGTGGGAAAGTCTTAACACTCAACATTTATTGAATACGAAAAGGTTATTAGCCGCTTTTTGGCAAAGCATTGGGCAAAGCCACCACCATTCTTTTAATTAAATATTGAGGAAGGGAAAAGAATAGGTTTACACACTGTGTAGGGCTACACTAGATGGTAATTAAAATGAATTATTTATACTGAGGAGCAGCAGGGTGTAGGGGTGTGATGCAGGGTTAAAGGTGTCACGAAACTTCCCAAGGGGCTCTCTCCCGCTTCACTGCAGTGTGTATTTACTGGCCGAACAATTTGGTCTGTTACAAACTATTTTTTGGCCTCAGTCCTGATTGGCTGTGTCAGTTATTAAACATGCAACACCTGCAACCCAGTAACAAGAAACTTTAATATTAATGCACCAACCCAAACCCCAACTGTTACTGCTTGTTTGTCACTTAGCAACCATGTGGTGCCAGCTGCTGCTGAAGACCTATACTCTTTTGGAACAAACAGTTAAACCAAAGGCTATTTGCCATTAAAATTTAGCCTTGCATGTTATCTACGACCATGATCCATTAAAAAAGAAAAAAACAAAACAAAAAAAACCCTGAACATTTACAATGGTTCTTTTGTGACATGTTGCATAAAAGCAGTAACCATCCAATATTGTGCCTTACAACGCCTGCAACCTGGTCTTTAACGTTAACTACTGTTATACACAGCCTGAAATGGATCAGTTACGAGGCTTCTAAAACCGCTCAGTAACCCGGGGTGGGGGTGGTGTCGCTTACAGCAGAGCACGCTTTGCTTTCTAGTTTGCCGGTAGGCCGCAGGATTTCAGCACCCCTCTCCCCTGGACAGCTCCGTCCAATCAGCTGCGGTCATTTGAAGCGCGTCATCCTTCCTCATCCTTCCTCATCCTCCCCTCCCTCCATCACCGAGGCATGGCGGAGGACATCACAGACAAAATGCTTAGTTTTAGAGCCGGCTTCTTGGCTAACTGATGGGTTCCGTTTTGAATAAAAGCGCTCAGGGTGCATGACTATGCAGCTTCTTTTCGGTAGAAACACGTGATGCAAGACAGAGAGACAAGCTGCTGTGAGCTGTGCGCTACTAAGGGTTTTATATGACGTGTGTCCGGTTCCTACGCACAATGTCACACGACCTTAGCATCGGGCTGGCCTCAGATGGCCACGTTTTCATCTGGTTCGGCTTACAGTGCAAACAGCCCTCCCTTTAATGGTGGGATTTTCAGCGTGACACACATTGTCCGAGAGGAAACGCTCAGTCACCGATCTGCAGAATGACTCACATGCATTCAGCCTCATGGCAGCCAGCCCCCCCCCCCCCCCCTGAATTGAGATAAAAACCCAACCTGGAAGCATCCCCCTCGACGCTGCCCCAATAACGCAGGAGTTCTGAAATAAGACTAGAATTTCAAGCGCTGTTGTGGCCGAAGCTACTGCCCGCTAAGGCCGTGATGTTACACGCCTGCATCGAGGCTCAGCTGAGTAGCTACACGTGTAGTCTGAGAAAAATTTTAAATGTCACCGGCGTCATTACGGTGAAGGCAAAAACCCAACTGCAGCAAAAACGTACACATTAAGCACTCGACGAAGACGGTTCTGTAGAAAAAAATGGAAACACTACAGCCCCTGATAAATGAAAAAGCCGGCAATGAATGAAACACAATGCACCCCCCCTTCCCCCTCCTCTCCACACACACACTCTTTGCGAGACAGGTGCATCGCCTTTAGCCCCGGCCCAGCGATGCTAAATCCTGAAAATGAACGAAAAATACGAAGAGATTTTCACAACTCACCTAAAATAATCCAGAGCGACCCAGAGACCAAAACAAATGCGAGCATGTCTTTCTCATTGAGTCAGCTGTCCCGGTGCAGGAGCGGCTCAGAACTGCAGCATCGACTGCAGCAAGTCGCCGACAATCTGGGAGATTAAGGAGAGGGGGGGCGACAATATATCTGAGACAGAACACAGTGGGAGAGCCGAGCAGAGGATGTCCAGCCGGTTTTACTGTAGCTGAAAAAACGGAATTTGTTGACTGAAGAAACAGACCCCGACGGCCTATTGAAGCATCCTACCCCCTGGTGGATTTTCCACCTTCACCTAGTTGGCTGCTGCGCAATGGCAGACACCCCTGCTGAAATTAAAGGGTTTACAGGTCGTATGAGAGATGCGCGCGACGCCAAGGTTATTGTGGATGCTAAACTACAAACCTAGTCTGCGTTTAACTATCATATTCATGGTAAGATAATCATGACATTCTCCGGAGCTGTACCTGAAATGCATGATTTAATTTGGCCATTGAAAATCCTATTTTTCTATACAACATTTGTAAATGAGCAGCCAAAAGCTAAGATGCTAGTAATTTAAACATGTCTGTGGGTATTTTATTTTATTTCTTTATTTATTTTAAATATTGATTTATTTCAAGAGGACCTCTGGTACATCACAGCATGCAGCCTGCACAGCAGCGGAGCACAGCTTTGACACAGAGCAACTTTGCATCACGGTCACGTGGTACGATAAGACACTCCCACGAACGTAACCTTGAGAAAGGCTGACAAAGTGACGGAGGGGGTGAGTGCGCGACAACACGGATGAGGGGGAGAGAGAGAGAAAGAGAGAAGGGCGAGAGAGAAGAAACTCAAATGAAGTTTAAAATGACAGTACGTTTCGGTCATTTCTGCAGCTGTGTGGCTCACTGGCACCTCTGTGTTCACATTTAAAGTGATTACATTTTCCATCCTTTTATCTCAAGCACCCTCGGACCGATGTGAGAATGCAGCACAAATGATTATGGTCTGGACTGGCTGCGCTGGATTTTATTTGACTCTTCTGTCAAACAAAATTTCTTTCAGTAACTATATTTTAAAAAAACAACAACAGCAATTTAGTGGCATGTTTAATGTCTCGTGTCCAAAACATGCAGAGTGGTCTGAATATTTCATATTAAATGCATGACCACGAGACATGTCTACCTAATATTTGTCCTAGCTAAAACAATTAAACCTCTTTAAAGTGTCTCCAGTGCTGCTCAACATGCTTACTGACTTACTGTGCTGCTGTCATGTGACTGACCTTAAATGGGTCACTTGCCAGGATGTTTAATCTGTCACTTGCAGCAGTGCCTCCCTCCAACTTTCCGCTCTTCTTCTTTATCCTCTCTGATTCAGCTGCAGAGAAAAGAGACATGACAAGAGGCAAAGAGTGATCCTGTGTACTGAGACTAATAGTCAAGTTGATTCATTGATGGTGGAGGAAAAGAGAACAGGCAAACAGATATACAAGCAGGGGGAATTACAAATTACAAACTGGGAATGTATTTTGATCTCAGTGTAGCTTGTAAAACTTAACCAACTGACCTGTGATCTGCCAGAAGGACACCAGGAGAGTGAATGTGAGGGGTTTTAGGTGGGGAACTAAAAAGCACTGAGATTGATTACTTAGTTGATTTATTTTGCAATGTGATCAAAGTGCACACGAGGAAAAATTCTGCTGAGCAAAAAACAAAAAAACAAAAACCTGCTCAGTATGCATGACATTACTGTAGATGTGGGAGGTTGGGGTAAAGGTCAGGGGGAACTTTTTCATATCCTTCTTCCGACAGGATGATAAAGGTAATACACTGGAGATTAATTATGTTTTAGGGTTAAAATGTCACTTTCTTAGATAAATCATGGCTTAGTCCCTGTATATTAAAAACGTGGATTTTAATGGGCTAGTAAAATAAATATTGTAAAACAGATTTCCACGTGTGTTGAGTGGACTAATAATCTGCAAAATCTATGTAAAGACCAGTTGAAGACAAGGGATTAAGATAAAAGGATCATAGTTGGAGTCACTATAAAAAGAATGGAAACTAATAAACTTTTTATATGCAAGTCTCTCTGTCTGCCTTTGGTTTCTTTATCTTTCCTTATGTTTGAGAGGTTTGCACTGAGGAGAAGACACCATTCCTAAACACCACCAAGTATGACAGCACTTTGACCCAGTCTCCCTCTTGCTGAAAGGGTAACATAACATCTTTACTGCTGTCCTCTTAATCATTAACCACGTGCTTACTGCACTACATTTATCTGGCAACTTTAGCTGCTAGTTCCTTTTCAGATTAAGATTTTACATGAAAAGCAGGCGGCCCGGTTAGCTCAGTTGGTAGAGGATGAGACTCACTCTCTCGGGGTCGTGGGGTTGAGCCCCACTCCAGACAGCACCACATCCCATGGGCTCACCACCTGTGGGAGGTGCTGTAGGACTTCGGTGCTTTGTATACCTGGCGGCAGTTGCCCCTGCGACCTGGACCCAGATAAGTGGCAGATGATGACATGAAAAAAAAGCATATGATGAGCTTATTAAACACATTACATCGATAAGATTAAATCAATCGTTCCTGACCTTTTCGGTTCTGTACGCCCTTCAAAAAGGTAGTGTCCTATTGTGGCCTCTTGTCACTGTTTCAGAGGTTTATGAGTCAATAGCAGATCCACCGAGTAGTGAATTCCCATCTTCGATGGTTTCACTGAAACTGTTTAAAACCCAAAGACATGAACATTGTGACAAAAACACAAAGATGTTCCTCTCCCTTTCGTCATCTCACAACCTCTCAGATCTGTCCTGCGCCACTTTGAAGGGGTGCTGACCCCAAAGTTAAGAACCACTGGACCAAATGAACTGAGTATCAAAAATTTTCTTAAAAACTTTTATGAAATTTTAGTTTTTGTAACTTTGGTACTTTAAGGAGGATTTTAAGTGCAGAACTTTTACTTAAGATGGACTAAATTTACTTCATTTAAGCACCACTTCCTGCCACTGCTTATTACTTGCTAGTGTTTACTCTTGTAGGTCAAAAAAAAATCTGCTTATGATGAGCTTACAAAGGATGGTGCATTGTGTAATTACATGGCTCTCACAAGCAATACACTTGTTTGGCTGACGGGAGTACCTAAAACCACAAACAGAAAATGTTGCACCCTCAGGCCAGTTTGGGTAAAACCTGAGGAGATTACGCAATCCATGTCTCATCGGCCTGGGGGTTGAAGTCTGTGTCTTTCAAGGAATGTTTACTTAAGTCTGTAAATTTGAAGCATGTTGCTGAAGTTGTTGTAGAAAAAATACTGTACTGCCGGCTCTAAAAGTTCAGGAAATTCTCATGGAATCTAAAATCATGGGAATGCAGATTTTGATAAGAACAATTTATTGATCCCACAGCGGGGAAACTTACTGGATATAGGAGAAGACTGATTTTCCAAATCATTTCCAATCAATATCCTGGAAAGAACACGTCTTTGGTAATAATTATAGGGAAAATAGGCACTACTGCTTCAACTAACACTTACTTCCAAGAAGCTGATTACATTTAACTGCTATAGTAGCTCAGAGAGCTAAAATATTCACTAATCGTCAGTAATGCAAAATGTGTCTGCATGTCAGCACATACTGTGAATGAACATATACACACAAAACAACCTTAACATTTGATAGTAAGGCCTGCAGCCAGTCTCCAGGGATGTAACATACTGTAACATTCGTGCTACATGGCCAATACATGTCACACAAATGTGCCAAAACTAAAATAAATGTAAAAAAGGTTACTAGGTGTGATCTGAAAAAAATCAGATCTTCAACTTTACACCTTTCCACTCCCCCACCTCCCAACGCTATAGAGTAATTGGAGGCTAACTAACAAAGGCTTTGACTTGATCCAGTGTCAGTGAGATGTCAAAGCAGATGGTCCAGGGGGAGATTGGATGCTCAAGCAGCTTGCCTCATGCCAAAGCCTCAAGTTACTGTCTTATCCTTGCAGGTGGCCTAAATTATCAGAACTGCCATTACTGCAAGCAAAGAGGGTGAAAAATTGTAAAGAATTTTTCTTTGATTTGTAGTTTAGCAAGGACAGTGCAATGCAGACCATAGTGTTAGGCTAATGTGCATCCCAGATTAGGTGAGGTAGTAAATAAAGTAGATTTAGGTTGAAACTTAGAAATGGTGAGTAGGCTGGTTGTCTGTCACTGTGTAGTTACAGAGGACAGGCATAGATGGATTACTTAATAGACCTAATGGTCATAGGCTCAGGGGCCCAAGGGCTCAGGGGGACCATGGACCAAAGCCTCTGCGCTAAGTGACTGTTTGCAGTTCTTGTCAGAAAGTCAATCAAACGACTAAAGAGACACAATGAGTATAAAAAGAAATGCAGAAAAACTACAAATGGCACTAATGAGTATGACTACACACTGAGTGCCTACAAAGAGACACAAAATGACTTGTGTCTCTTTCATTCTGTGGGTTTTGCTCCTATGTGGGAGGATTTTTAAATGTATGTGCCCAGCTGCCTATTTCCTCATGACATGTCCGTGGGAATAGTTAGTCTACAGATCTAACCTATTTAAAATGAGAACAGTAACTAAAACAAGAACAATGTATAAACGTACAATGTATAAACTTATAAACCTTATGTAACAACAACTTTTTGACAAGACTGAGTTTTATAGAACATTTGTTTAACTCATAACATGAAAGTAAGGTTAATAATATAACTTAGATTACAAAATCTTCAGGTTTACTCAAATTAGTTGATGCCAAAATGAATATAGCACACAACAAAAACTACTACATCTCATATTTAATAGTACCTCCATGATTTTTAAGGACAACACCAAGTCTTTTAGGCATGGAATGAACAAGTTGGAGACATATTGCAACATCTATCTTTTTCCATTCTTCAAGAATGACCTCTCTTGGAGCCTGGATGCTGGATGAAGAGTGATGCTCAACCTGTCTCTTCAGAATTCCCCATAGGTGGTCGACTGGGTTCAGATCAGGAGACACTGAATCACTTTCACCCTGTTCTTCTTCAGAAATGCAACTGTGGCCTTACATGCGTGTTTTAAAGCAGTACATCTGTGAATTCATGATACCATCAATGAAATGCAGCTCCCTGACACCAGCAGCACTCATGCAGCCCCACATAAGGACACTGCCACCACCTTGTTTCACTGTAGGCACCATGCAGTTTTCTTTGTACTCCTCCCCTTTGCAATGCCATACAGTTCTGAATAAATCAGTTTTGTCAGCATGGGCCCTAGCAAATTCTAGGCAGGCTTTTTTGTGCATGGGCTTTAGGAGAGGCTTCCTTGTGGATGACACCCATGCATGCCATTCCTCTGCAGTGTACTTGGTATTGTGTCACAGAAAACAGTCACCCCAGTTTGGCTTTCTACTTCTCTAGCTAACTGCAGTGAACTTGCATGGTGATTTTCTTCAACCCTTCTCATTAGAAGACGCTCCTGTTGAGCTGTAACTTAGTGGACGGCCTGGACGAAGGTTGCAGTTCAATCTTTGTTAAATTTTTGGATCACTTTTGCTACAATATTCTGACTTTTAAGTAAAGCTTTGCTGATCATCTTGTAGCCTTTGACTTTCTTGTGTAAAGAAATTATTTTCTTTCTCAAGTCTTGTGACATTTCTCTTCCATGTGGTGCCATTGCTGACAGCAGGAAAGGGGGAAGGGGTTTTCTTTTATAGTCAGCTGTCTGCTGGACACCTGTTTAATGAATAATTAGACTCACCTGTGGCTGAATTCTTGTTAATTAGACTTTCACTGGGGTGTACTCATTGTAAAATGACTTCTTTGTTTATGCAAATTAACAAATCTTGTTTGAAATCAATGGCCCACATTTGTGGGAGTAATTTGTAGTTGAAAATGTTCATTCTGAAAGGAAACTAAAGGGTTTCTGACAAATCTGTTGGGGTGTACTCATTTATGCTGGGTACTAAATACATACATATA
>JBBMJY010000004.1:13193461-13220782 GCA_037833715.1 Toxotes lorentzi
TATATATATAGTGTGTGTGTGTGTGTGCGTGCGTGTGTGTGTTGATATGAAAACACACTATAACAGTCTAAACTGTATAATAACAGCTCCTAAACAGTTACACCCGTTTGTCCTATAATTCACGTTTTTCTCTCACACTGTTGTCATCCGTCAACAGGGAGTCTGTCTGAGAGCTGAGACAGTTCGGAAAATTGGGATGATTTCCCCCCAACAAATCCAAACTTCTGCCTTCACTGGGAAATCCCACCCGACCGACTGCGGTGAAAACTCCGCTGGAAAACTCCCTTCTATTCCCTTCCAGGCGCGCGCGTTGCACGAGCCTCACATCACACGAGCGCGCCGACACACCACGCGGGAAGCCCCTTAGATGGACAGCACCGGTAGCTCCGACAGCTCGGGAGCGGACTTTCCCAGATTCCCACGACGAAAGCGCGGCATGTGCGTGCTCCCGTGTTGTTATAGGATATGACCTCCTGGATTTATTAGGTGTTGTAAATTTACAGAGTGCGGAAAAACACCAGAATTCCAAATGTGCAGTATATAAAGAAATCTTTGAATGTAGATCACGTCCTGGCAGTTTTGCGCTGTACTTGCATTTCATGAGCTGTTGGTGATGTATTTGGCTCAGACATGAAGGATGATGGGTGTCAAAAAGCTCTGCATTCTGTCACGCTGAGCCAACACGGCTGCTGATTCCGCGGAGTTTACGACTACCACTCCTTTTCCCGCTGAGCAATTGCATCAGTGCTTCATACTGCATGGCCTTCATACTGCATGGCCTAAATTCAACCAGAAAGCCTGTGCCGCACTTCCCCTAGTGGCCAACAGAAATTACTACATCATTTCTTGTAAATGCCTGACTTCTCCGCTGGGTTGCTGTTTATACAAAAGGGCTGGTCCCCTGCACATGTTTGTCATTACGTTGTTTTTTTTTTTTTTTGATTTTTTTAATCTGGATGATGAATGCGCGTGAGTGTGTGTGTAATTATGCTCTTTAAGTTTATTATGATAGTTTATATGCATATTGCTATTATGGTAAGGTACACTTTGCACAAAGTCCAAACCACAGATTGATATTACATATTCTATCACTACTAGTAAAAACAAAAACTGCTCATATTAGTACAGTTGCAGGCTAATGGTGATTTGGGTACGTTACAACATACAACAATAAAGCCATAGCCTGTCATGCTTCAGTTTGTGTCAATGTGTCATTGCTTTGTGTAAATATCACAGTAAAACAACATCTGCAGCCTGTGAGGTTACCTGCAAAAACTGAATGGTTTGCAATAAGCAGTCCAGCTGCAGAGCGTGCAGAACTACCACATGCAAAAAAAAAACAAAACACAAAAACACGACTGTCGACTCTCAGGTCATTCGGTTTAGCCTACGTGTAACGCACCAGTGTAATCAAGCCATGTTGTTATTAACTTCCTCCTTGCATTTAACAGCGTGATTTCTCGGAAACAGATCTACTGCTCAAAGGGAGGATCAGCAGCGCATGCGCGACCACTGTAAAAAAAGTCCATCTGAATTTAAACAAAAATCTATATTTCATGTTTTACATCACATTGTTTTGTTGGACGATGGGGCTCGAGCTGCAAATATGCAAAGATGAGATCAGTTATTTACAGTGCAAGTTCTTTTCGTTGAAAAATGCTTACTGTGCTGACTTTGGAGTAATCATTTTGTTGTTAACTGCGGGAATCTGCATTTTCTTCAAAATATGCACGCTTCATTGCATAAACTCATGTCATGAGTGAACTTTTAGAGGCAGAAACTTGGAAAGCTGTTATCACATAGATAATTTTAAAAAATCGCTCTGAAAAACTTAATTGTGAGTCAACGTGAGACTTGCTTTGTTTTCGGTGTGGACATTTTTTACAGTGTACCCTCCTCCTCGACCGGTCGGGGAAAACCCGCCGTATCCTATAAAACGCATAGAGCCCTGCAGTATCTCAGTTCAAGAACGAGCTTCAAGTGGATAACACAAAGACGAGGAGGAGTTTCTGAACAATCATAATCCAAACGGACTTATTCTGTGCATTTTCCTCTTACGGATCATAGAACAAGCAAAGCCTGTAAGTGACTTGATATTAATGCAATACTTCCACTTGCATGGGTTGCCTCATTTTAAAATATTTTTATTGTGGCGTTTTCAGAATAAATATTGAAAATCTTGAACAAACCAACAAAACATTCCTAAATGTCTCATGCAGTAATGCTTTTGTTTTTGCGGTTGGTAAAATTTATACAATTTACTTACTAACAGAAGTTGATTAAATAAGGGATGAAGTGACTTTTTAGAACCTGACTTTTTGTGTATTGAATGAACGCAACAGTCTAGGAAGAGGTTTGCGCTCTCCTCGCGCGCAGGCGATCTTTTGGCGCACGCCTCCTGTCTGGATGCAATCAAGCTGCACGAAGATTTATTTTAGACTTTTGAACTGTAAAACTAGTCTACGTACATATGCAAAACTCTCTCTGAATGCAAAACTAAAATAGACCCTTTTTTTGGGTCTATTGTGACCTTCATAAATAACGTTGACTCCTACGCGCAACTGCCTCCTGCCCTGCTGCCTGCCCCGGTCGTGAACTCTTCTGATACTTCTGCGCGGCAGTAAATCTAAGCTGAGGCAGACACGGGAATTCATTTGCTGTCATTACTGAATATCACACACATTCCAAGTTTATCTAAAGATTTTCCTTTGTTGCTGCATATTCTAGGCAATCATGCCTGTGTCAAGAATGAAGATGAGGCCGTGGCTGGAGAAGATGATCGAGTCCAACTCCATCTCGGGCCTGACTTGGGTGGACAAGGTGAGATGCCTATGTATCCCTGAAATACATTGGATTGAGTGATGTAAATGACATTTACTGAAAACCTAAAGTCATTATGTTGGAGTAAGTACAGTAATAGACATTTTGAAATGTATTTTGTTGTAGGAGTGGAGAATCTACTCACCAAATAGAGAAGGAAGTGACCTAAAGGCTGCATGTCTTTTTAATGTTTAGTTGTTTTCTAACTAAACACACAATATGTGAATATTACTCTTTAGAGTAGCTTCTTTGAGGAACCAGTTGGGATGAATGTTGGTGTCATAAAAGTAAACAAAAATAAACAGCTTGTTTGTGTGTGTGTGCAAATAATATTTAATAATTACAGCCATTCAATAGAAACCATATTTAAAAATGTGTGCTTATGTTTTTATTTTTGTTCTGTGTTGAATGCGTGGCTGCACTCGTCCCAACTCAGCATGTTGTTTTGTATTTTCCAGGATAAGACGATGTTCTCAATCCCCTGGAAGCATGCAGCTCGACACGGCTGGGAGCTGGACAAGGATGCATGTCTGTTCAAAGAGTGGGCCATCCACACAGGTGAGCAAATACACACACACCGACTGCAAAAATAAAGCAGGAAAATAATCTTTGTTCTGGATGCAAAAGGTATGAAACTGAACAAAATGCATTCTGCAGGGAAATACGTTGAGGGCCAGATCTCTGACCCAAAGACATGGAAAGCCAACTTCCGCTGTGCTATGAACTCACTGCCTGACATCGAAGAGGTGAAAGACAGGAGCGTCAACAAAGGCCACCAAGCAATGCGCGTCTTCAGGATGCTGCCTGCCACCCCAAAATCTAGAGGTGAGACAAGTGACAGGAAGTCAGCTAGACTTTTTTTTTTTTTTCAGTGAATTAACTTTGGTGTGCAGCAGCATCTGCTGGCTGCTGACTTTTTTTCACCATTTTCTTTTTTACACATGAAATGAGTTTGTTCTACAATCATACTATGGGCTGTTTAAGATCTCAAGTGACCACAATTTTTTTCTTTTATCTTCACAGATAAACGAAGCAAAGCAAAGGAAATGAAACAACGTAGGAAGGTGAATACTGTAAGTATAGTACTGTAGATGTAACAGCACTTATTTTTATATAGACAGCAATAATAATGGCCTTAGAAAACAATGTTATTGTAGTGGTGTCGGTGTAGCAGCTAGACATACAAATGCACATTTCTTTGGTTATTACTGGAACTTCCTAAATCTCACTGAATTTGAATTCTTTCCTTCAGCAGAGCTCAGCGGTCAAGATGGAGGAAGACACTGATTACAGTGACAGTCAGTCTCCCATGGCTTCTTCACTGCCGGAAGAGACTTTGTCAACTCAGGAAAACACAGTTGACAGTACAGTGCACACAGACCACTCAGGTGAGGAAGAAAACTGGGAGTAGTTGAAGAATAAACTTGATAGCGCTGTAATTTCCTGTGGCATTCAAAACTCAAACTGCTCTGTCATGTGCCCATACACTTTTGAGAAGCTAAAAATGAAATGATCTTAATGTTAATGTACAGGGTGTAGGTAAGGCTGCCTTGAATTTGCCACTAAAAAGCAAGTGTATTTAATGCTGTTGTCTGCCATCTTTGCAGGTTACAGTCTGACTCCAGCTGAGGTTCCTGACTGGTCTTTATCAGTTGAGATTGGGCCTGGGAGCTTTCCAGAAAGCTATTTCCACAGATTTGAAGTTTCACCTGACCACAGTCCTGGTAAGACATTAACACATATGTCATACTTGCTAATGGTTTTGGATTAGCCGAAACAAAATGAAGCAAATTCAAATAGACAGATTGATATCACAGCACCTAACTCATGTTCCCTCCCTTTCCTCTCCCTCTCTCTCTGATGTGATCTTCTAGATTACAGCTATACTGACGACATTATTGAGGTAAGCATGGAATTTGGCTCCTACTCGTAATAGCATGCACTTTGCATTGACAGGAATACCCATGTTTGTCTTATTCTGCTTGTTTGGCTTGTCTAATAAAACCCAAAAACTGAAAGACTGATTGTTAAAGACTGGTGTGAAAAAAAACTAAAGTTGTGCAAAACATAGCCGTACTCAGTCCAGTGTTGCTCTTTCAGATTTGCCAGCAAATTGAGAAAGACGCACACTGGATGGCAAGCAGTTTAGACACGGGGTTCCTGAGCAATCAACCATACGCCAGTCCAGGGAGCCAGTGGAGTGACTCCTCGTCAGGTAACATTACACTCCATACTGGCAATTTAGGAGTTAAAGTGTAAAGATGTAGATGTAAATGTGTGTTCACCTAAAACACAGTTGTCAGTGTCACTCCCTCAGTTCTGTCTATGCATGTAGTAAGTTTATGTATGTAGTAAGTTTAGTAAGGGAAGCAAAGTAAAAAGTTAAAGTTCCGCTTAGACCACATCTCTTGTAGGCTACAGGTAGTTTGCATTCTCCTTCAACACCCTGACCTTGAATTTCCTCTGTCTTACAGTCGATGAACTAGACGAACATCCACAGTACACAACTTTGGGCTCAGACTTCACAATTGCCACAGACATCCTCTGGAAAAACTTTTGCCAAGACATCTCGCCCAATCTCTGAGGGTCTCAGGACAGGACAGGACAATGCTTCTGACATTATGGACTTAAAAAGCTTTTCCTGCCCATCATCTTCCCCCATCATCTCAGTCGGATCACCCTGCATCACCCCTCCAGGATCTAATGAGGGGTGCCCACACTTTAAGCTATATCATTGCCCCCACCCCCAGAATTGCGCATACCATGTGTTTGACAACTTGGAGAGTTTCCCTTTTCTCCCTCGACCCGTATGTACGTGTTTTAGGTGAACAAACTCAATGTGAAGTTATGAAGAGAATATATGAAGTGCTCTGGTGTTAAAGGACGTACTGTTTATTATCTGTGTTTATGGCGGGTTCAAGGCTTTGTGGTGCTCAGTTTTTTTGTGATGTTGATCTGTAACAGGACAGAAATCTGTAACAGGACAGAAATCTGTAAATGCCTTGCTCAGGCAAGGCATTTACACTCAGTTCTGACTTAAAAGCAGGTAGTAAATACTTAACTGCAAATGCAAATAGGCTCACATTCAGTACATGAATCTGACAGACAATTAATGCATAGTGTAAAATAATTATCACATAAAATCTGTGAAAATGTCTGTTTTCCGTTATGTGTAAAGGTGAATTTTAGTTATATCATAAAGCATTTTGTCAAGCTATCATCTTAAACAAATGTCTGGTAAAAGCTCTACTTCATAATCTTACACCTGTGTTTTTTTGCTTAGGGCAACTGTTAAGGAATCTTGTAAATAGTGTTTTTTGTTTGTGTTTTTATAAAATAAAAAGATCTATTTTAAAATGTGAATAAAGATGGCTCCTTACTATAAACACAAAGGGCTTTAAGTTTATGCGTGTAGAGATAGCTGACTTTAAGTGCTGTGTAATGAAATGAATGACTTTGACCACTGACCCAAAACAACAAATGTCTCAAGTAGCTAATTAAGGGTCTCACTGGAAAAGCTCAAATGATGTTGGCCCAGATTTTTTATTTTGTCCAGTTTAAAGCAAGTCATTAGTTTATGACTAATTAAAAAAAAACAAAAAAAGACTAGTTCCAGTTTTTCCACAAAAGACTAGGTTATTACGTATTACGAGGAAATGGTGTCATTGTATAACACACCCACTGAGCACTTTATTAGGAACACCTTACTAACACTGGGTAGTTCTTTCCTTTGCCCTCAAAACATCTCCAGTTCTTCATGGCATGGATTCTACAGGGTGCTGGACACATTCCTTTGAGATTCTGCTCCAAGTTGATGTGGTTGCATCACATGATTTCAGCAGAATTTGTCATCTGCACATTCACGCTGCCAGTCTCCTGTTCTACCTCATCCCAAAGGTGCGCAGTTGGATTTGGATCTGGTGACTGGGGAGGCCACTGAAGGTCACTGTCATGTTCATGAAACCAATTTGAGATGACTTTTGCTTTATGACTTGGTGCATTATCATTCTGGAAGTAGTTATTAGAAGTTTGTGGCCATAAAGGGGTGAACATGGTCACCAACAATAGTCAGATAGGCTGTGGCATTCAAATGAGGATTGACTGGGATTAAGGGGTCCAAAGTGAGCCAATAAAACTCCAACCACTCTGGCCATTCTCCTCTGACCTCTCTCATCAGTAATGTGTTTCTGTCTGCAGAACTGATGTTTCTTGAAAAAAAAAACGCAAGAGACTGTTGTTCATAAAGTAAAAAAAAAAAAATCCCAAGGAGATCAGCAGAAATACTCAAACCAGGACGTCTAGCACCAACAATCCTAGCATGGTCAAAGTCAGAGATCATGTTTGATGTGAAGATTAACTGATGCTCCTGAGCATGATTGGATAATAGCATGAATAAATAGGTGCACAGGTGTTCCTAATAAAGTGCCTGGTGAGTGTTCTGTAGCCATGCATGATAACAATTGGTGTCTGGGTGCCCGGATCTCGACTGATTTGATAACGATGTCTGCGATTGCACTGGCAGATCACACTGAACAGTGATGCGATCCTTTTCATTCATTGTGTGAATCTTTTCAGGTTTGTCCAGGTGTTTGCTGTAAACCACACAAGTAGTTAATCCACTTGAAAGATGAAAATGTGCTGATAACCAGACGGTGAAGGCTTTTTATGTTGTTCAAACAAACCAACCAATTAAAAGCCTTGATTAAGTTCTGTGGGACTGGTAGATACACTTTACAATATATCATGTGACTTCATATGGGCCCAGTGAAGCCTTTTGAGGGAAAATCACATGTTTACATACTTCATTGTTGCTGCTGTTTACCTCAGGAATATATTCAGTCACAGCCACAGCACGAACTTAGGGTTATGGTTGTGATAACTGGCGTAGTTTGAAGGAGCGTGGTCTGTAGGGTCTGCAAGGCTCGACCCTTCTCATTTACAGCCAGGCATCACAATACCAACATTGTACCAATTCCTCAACTGCCCCACAAGAGGACATAAAACTTTGGATTTACTGTATGGAAACATGCATAAACTTCCACTGGAATGTAACCTGTGAGTCCCAGAGACAGAAACGAACTCCATGACTGACTGTAGCGATTACCCACATATTACAGAATACCTTTCAATAACATTCAGAATAAAAGGCAAGGCAATAGGGCAAGACTGGGCAAAAACTGGATGCTTTCACTAAAATGTGACTAATATGGGCTTAAAGTTTAAAATATGTGGAACTTACTTTAACATAAAGCCTAATAAAATACAACGAAATGAAATCTTTGAATATAGATCATTTCGCTCCCATAAGCTCCCAGGCTGTGGGATTAATTTTTTTTTCAATAATAAAATCATAGCCTGTCATACTTCAGTGTTTCATTTTCCTTTCTTTAAATATAACAACAAAATAACATTTGCCACGTGTGAGGTTACCTGTAAATATTGAACCGTTTGCAATAAGCTGCCCAGCTGCAAAATGCAGAAAACAAACAAACAAACAAACAAACAAACAAACAAACAAACAAAAGGCTTGGTCGACGTGCACCAGTATAATCAGGCCATGTTTTTGCTTCTGTCCTTCTTGCAGTCAGTAGCGTGATTTCTTGGAAACTGGTCAGCTGCTAGGGTTTCAGGAGCGCATGCGCGACCACTGTAAATAAAGTCCATCCGAACTCAAACAATTATCTAGACTATTATCTATAGTCCAGCTGCAAATATGCAGATTAGATGAGTTACTTACAGTGCAAGTCACTTTGGTTGAAAGACTTTGCTGTGCTGACTTAACAGTAATCAGTTTGTTGTTAACTGCAGCTAAATGCTTTTACTTCACAATGTGAATCACTTCATCTTAAAATGTCATGTCATGAATAAACTAGTAGAGGCAGAAACTTGGAAAGCTGTTATCATATAGAGATTTTTTTTTTTTTGAAATGTAAAGCTGAATTATGAGTCGGCATGAGATTTGCTTTGTTTTCGGTGTGGACATTTTTTATAGTGTACCCTCTTCCATGAATAGACGGGGAATAGACGCATCCTATACAACACACAGAGCTCTGCAGTCTGTCCATGCAAGGTCTCCGAGTGGATAACACACGACAAGTTTCTCTGGAACAATCGGATCATAGAACAGGCAAAGCCTGTGAGTGACTTGATATTAATGTAATACTCCCACTTGCATGGGTTGCCTCATTTTTATTGCTGCGTTTTCAGAATAAATATCGTACATCTTGAATAAATTCACACAACATTCCTAAATGTCTCGTGCAGTAATTTTTTGTTTTTGCGGTTCGTCAAGCTGGTGCAGTTTTACTCTACGCAACTAACAGAAGTTAATAAGGGAAATATGAGAAGAAGTGCACGGAGATGTATTTTAGAATTTTGAACTGCAAAAGGAGTCTACGTACATATGAAACGTAAAACTTGTTTGTCACGCTCCTGTGCTGCCGTTACGCAAATCTAAGCTGAGCCAGATGCAGGA
This sequence comes from Toxotes lorentzi, assembly GCA_037833715.1. Classification (NCBI taxonomy): domain Eukaryota; kingdom Metazoa; phylum Chordata; class Actinopteri; family Toxotidae; genus Toxotes; species Toxotes lorentzi. Next base: position 13,202,757 of record JBBMJY010000004.1, read on the forward strand.
GTTCATTTGCTGTCATTACTAAACATCACACACAAGATTCCCCATTTATCTAAAGATCTTCCTTTGATGCTGCATATTTTAGGCAATCATGGCTGTGTTAAGAATGAAGACGAGGTCGTGGCTGGAGAAGACGTTGTCAACTCAGGAAAACACAGTTGACAGTACAGTGCACAGGGACCAGCCAGGTGAGGAAGAAAACTGGGAGTAGTTGAAGAATCAACTTGATAGTACTGTAATTTCCTGTGGCATTCAAACCCCAAACTGTGCCCATGCACTTTTGAGAAGCCAAAAATGAAATGATCTTAATGATAATGTACTGGGTGTAGGTAAGGCTGCCTTGAATTTGCCACTAAAAAGCAAGTGTATTTAATGTTTTTGTCTTTTTCAGATGAGATTGGGCCGGGGAGATTTTCAGACAGCTGTTTGCCCAGATTTGAAGCATCACCCGACCACAGACATTAACACATATGTCATACCTGCTAATAAATGGTTTTGGATTAGCCAAAATAAAATGGAGTAAATTCAAACAGACAGATATCATATCACCCTCTCTCTCTGATGTGATCTTCTTCTTCTAATAAAACCCAAAAACTGAAAGACTGATTGTCAGTCCACGTGTTGCTCTTTCAGATTTGCCAGCAAATTGAGAAAGACTCACACCGGATGTCAAGCAGTTTAGATGGCACAGGGTTCCTGAGCAATCAACCATACGCCAATCCAGGGAGTCAGTGGAGTGACTCATCCTCAGGTAAATATTGCTAGTTGATTGGTCAGATGAACAACTGCAACTTCTGGTTAGACCACATCTCCTATAGGCCACTGGTAGTTTGCATTCTCCTTCAACATCCTGACCTTGAATTTCCTCTGTTTGTTTTACAGTCAAGGAATTAGACGAAGTGCCACAGTACAGACCTGTGGGCTCAGACTTCACAATTCCCACAGACTCGCTCTGGGGAACCCTTTGCCAAGGCACCTCCCCCAAGCTCTAAGGGTCTCAGAACAGAAGAAGCAGGTGTGCAGGTGTTCCTGCACACCTGCAGGAACACCTGCACATAAATGCTCGGCTAGTGTGCTGTGGCCATGTTAACACTACATATCACTTGAAAAATAATTAGCACAAAAAAAAAACAGCTTTACAATGAATTGTATTGTTTTATTATATCATTTAAAAAACAGCATCATGTTAACACTACACAGCCTTTGTGTGTCTAGTTAGATGTGAGTGAACTCCTATAATAAGGCAAAATTTGTTCTTATTAAAGAAAACTGCACTAAACAAACTTAGCTTGAATTCTTTGATATTTGCACTTGTGTGAATGTATGTTAACTTTAAAGTACTACAAATCAATCACTAATCACTAACTAATCAAACAGGTCTGGCTGATTCCAGGCTACTGTACGTTAAACAGTCAAGTCCATATCATGTTTGCAACAGTCAAATGAACGTATACTGTATCACAATGAAATTTTGTTTTAACTATTTAACTATTATAACACAATATATCATAATGAAATACATGTATCGATAGTTTATGAGCTCATCTCCTGAGGTTGATAAACTCTAGACTGGACAAACTGGTAAAACCCTAAAAAAATCAGATGTAAAAACATTGTTGCTTAATGCATGTTTTTGCAGTTTCCACAGTCTGTTTCAGTCTTTGTCTCAAACATACTCCCTTTACAGACAGGTCTCCATCATGCTGTCGTCTTCCTTCTTCTGTTGCAGACATAGAGGTGCAGGGCACCTACCAGTCTACTTCTGATCCTTTGCAGATTGTTACCCTATCAGAAAGGAGAACAAATAATTTAATGATTAAGCATATTTCTGCCTGACCATATGACAAATGTTAAATTTTGTGTTAAACATCTTCATGGATGCTCCACTTTATTTATTTTCAGTTCAGTTACACCTGTAAAAAGCAGTTAAACAAAAGAAGCCTTCCCGTTTTTCCTGTTGCTCTACAGGTACAGATATCAGTCATGTTAAAAACCATGCATCAGATCTGAGGAATTGTGGCATACATGAAGCAAGCAAAGAAGAGAAAGGAAAAAGTATGAGGAAGTTGCAAAGAGGTACTAAAAACCCCAAAGAGAGAAAAACACTGGAACTTTGGACATGTGTTGATCTAAATGAGCCAAAACAAGGAGTTCAGAAATAAAAGTCCCACAAATTTGTGTGCAAATTCAGTAACTGTTGCATTCAGTTGCTGGGTCAAGCAACATTACTAATACTAGAAACCACAAAAAGAAAATAATGGCTCCCACTAAATGCCAACATAAACACAAAAAACTCATAACAAGTCAGAGGCTAAACATTAAATCACGGCACTATAAAAATCTACCTGTGAAATGCAACCTTTAATTCACAACTCTGAAGAAAAAAAAAGAAAAGAAAAAATTCGACTCCTATTACTTATAAAGTACACTCCTCTAGTGCCCCTCTACAGCAATTTTTTTCTGATGGATCCAAATTTTCTGTTGGAGATTCTTTCCCTAATGACAAAAGCATTTCTTTTCATTAGAGGAATTAATTTAATTATATCCATTAATTATTTTAATTTCATTTCATTATAGGAACAGTGTTTATGTAGTCAAACCAAAGAACAAAAGCTGGTACAATAAATTGTCTTTGCAATGAGCATTTAACCCACATAAGTATATTGCTTTACTCTTTAATCCAAACTTCCCACCTTAAAAGCTGTTGTCATTTTGGGAATGAAACCCACATATTTTACATATTCTTCTATAACACCTCCATATGGGTTTTGAGAATTTTTCCTAAAGCCCATTTTCTTATCTTACCGTGCCCCCAAAGCTTTAGCAGTACATTGTAAATCATAGTGACATACAGTATAATTTATTTTTCCTTCCGTCTAAATTGCCCAGTGGTTACTCCCTTGCTCTCCATATTCTTATTTTCTTCCACTGTTACCTATATTTTAATATCAGGCGCCTGATTCACACAATGAAATTACACTGTAAATAGTGGGCTTCACTGTAAACTATTGTCCTAACTTTTACTATTTTAGTAGTAGAAGTTAGGACGTTATTTGTTTTGCATATGGTTATGGCACATTGTATAGTTGTATTATAATGTTTTGTATAATTATGCATCAGAGTTAATTAGTGAATTGAGAAAAAAATAGTGAAGTTATCTTCAAAAGAGACACAAAAACATCCAGTGAATGGTGACCAAAAAACTTTTTCTTATAAAACAGTATAAAATTACAGCACATTTTAAATGAATACCAGGTGGTTTCCAAAAAATCAATGAATGAATGAATTAATTTGTGTTTATATATTGTGCATAATATATAAATCACCCTGTAATATGATATGATCTTTCAATATAAAACTATGCTGTTAAATTTTACTTTTTATTTAATGTTTTTTCTTCTTTTTTTTTTGGCTACATCAGATTTCAGACTGTTTGCTTGTCTTTATCATTATATAACCATTTCTGAAGCTATGGCTTAATTCACCCGTGATTTGTCGTAAAATATTTGATGTAAATACATAACAGGTGAGGTATCTGTATCATAAACTCAAACCATTTGATGCGGACAGGTGCTGCTTATGGTACAAACTTAAACAAGGGGGGAAAAACACACACAATATAACTGTGTAACTCTTTGCTTTAAATATTTTTTCCTGCTTCCTCGATCAACAGCGGCTGACTCTATGTCAAGGACAATGCTGCCTACCTTTTAAAAATATGTTGTTTGTTCAGTTTCATTTCCTCAGTTAACTGAAACTCCAAGAATGATGTGGCTTAATAAATATAATATATGAAAACATGTCAAATCCAGGTTTTTGCATAAATGAAATGAAGGAGATTTGTTGATGGCGGAGCACTCAAATTTTTCATTTCTTAAGGATTATGGCATACACAAACAAAAAACAAAACAAAAAAACAACAACAAAGGTTGTTGTTATGATAGGTTAGGCCAACAGTATATGCCTTTGTCTGAATGTGTGGTCCGTGGTTAGTTCTGTAGAACAAAGGTATAAATCTGCTTTAGAAGCACAATCAGTTATGTAAACAAAGGTCGGTGAAGTAGGAAGTGGAAAATACATCCTAGGAACTGCCTTAACTGACATTTTTCTTTCTTTAGAAAAAGTTGACACTGCCGACATATATCACACAACTTTGTCTAGAGGGAGAAAATTATGCGTGTGTTGGATGTGTCTGGCTCTGCTTCTGTTAATACCACTTTACTGTGACAGCTAAGTGTTGTTGTGAGCGATATCCATTTCATTTACAGTCTTTACCTTTTAGTATCCTTTAGGTAGAGGAAAAACCATCTTATATTTACTCCGTGTGACATTCAGACCCAAGACTTCATGTTATCTACAGCTCCATCATTTTATCCAATGGAAATATTCTGGATATCTTGAGCAACATAATCCCGGCAAACACTGTGGTTTCAACGTATTTGGAAATACAAATTAGTACTCTATGCTGTAAATGCTAGGGGACAGAGTTGCGTTTTATAAAGATTTTCCCCAAATTTTGCCTGAAATGTTCAGTATTTTTGGTAACTTTGGGATCTCCAATAAAATATAAAATGAGGAAGTGTATAAACAACATAGAAATGAAGTTCTGTGAATATAAGAACTTTGTTTTGCTGTGTTTTTCAACTCAGTTCTTTAACCAGTCAAAGTAAAGCACTTGTGTCATTCTGTGTTTTTCACACTGTAAAAAACTGTGCGGCGCTGTAAACCGTGCATTTTGGGGGGATTATTTTCAAATTTAACACACATTAAGTGCACTAGTGAATATTTACAGCAGCAGCTTTGTGTATGTGAGTTTGACTCGAAATAAATTACAATGTCAATACTCATGCTAAAGAAGCAACAGTTTTTTTTTGGTCAGTTTCTGCACAACAATGGAGACCTATGGTACAGAGAAATAAGATATATCAGGCTTTGGCTACACAGATCATTTTTAGTACATTTTTGGTTTAAGTCTTTGGGATTTGTTGATAACAAGCAGAATTATCCTTTAAATCTATCAATCAGAGGTTGGGGGTGGGTGGGTGGGGGGTGGGGTGGGTGGGTGGGGGGGTGTGGGTCTTTGTGTGTGTGTCATGTGTGTTGCTGTGATGCAGCAGGGTAACAGAGAGATATCTCTGGTGCTTTCCACTGACTGCTCATTTCAATAACACTACACACTGAGTCACCTTAGACCGAAGAGCTGCCAGAGTTGTTTCTTTTTAATAGTTGTGAAATGACAGAATTGTACAAGAGAGCTTACTTCCCCTATAGCTTTCACAGTGACATACACACCACAATGACCAGCATGGTAAAATCAAACTGACTTGGTATTTCCCTAGGTTTTTCTCTCTTGTGACACTGACTGGTATCACTCAAAATGTAACACTGTGCTTGATGCCTCAATTGCTTTATCCAAAATTACTGTAAAGTTACTGTGTTTTAAAGTTATAGTGATAAAATTTACATTAAAGTTAACCTTGGATTTTAGATGATTTCACCCAAGCACTGCTGTCAGTGTCCTATAAGTTTGGACATAGAACCCCTGCCTGCTAATCATGGTTCTTAATGTGCTATCAGAGACTGCCATGCCAGTCAATATGTGTGTGTGTGTAGGTGTACCTGTAGATCTTTCTTTGTGAGGGTTAGGCATTTGGTTCAGATAGTTAAGGTTAAGGTAAGGGGCTAGGGAACGCATTATGTCATTGAGTGTCCTCACAAAGATAGAAATACACAGTCTCTACACAATCTGCTTACCCTGCTTGTACACGGCTTGTACACACTGTTCTGGGACCAGTGTGAATGACTACTTTTATTGGAAAGTAGTTAAAATCATAAACGTGATGTGCTAGTTAGCATATTCATTACTTCATCATGTCATGTTTGCATTCTGTCAAGTGTCAGCCAGTTTCAGTTCTTTATCTGCTTTCTTCTCACCTACTCTCTGTGATTACTTACACAGTCATTTAATACAATAAAGCTGTTCTCTTTTATATGCTTCTCTGTCTGTGACAACCGAACAAGTCTGAAATAGTGACTGAAACACGGCCCATATAAGACCACATGTTAACCATCAGACAGTTCCAAGCCAGTTGCCAGCCTGTTGAGATCCAGCCAAAAAGATTACATTAAGATTCATTATGGGAAGTTAAAACTGATGCTTCACACATACACTAGATTTATGTATGAGACTAAAACCCAAGATATCTCAGCCTTTCCTGCTCAGTTTCATTACTTTGTAGTATAGTAATTTATTTTGTATTTTGATTAAGAACTGATTTTCTCAGTCTCCTCAAAACTCAAAAATTACATATTAATCAATTAACTGATTAACATGTGACTAGAAGATTTTTTTCAGCTCTCTCTGTATGGAAAATTTGTCTTGTTTGCAAGGTTGGCATATCAGCTGACTCAACACCAGCAGTTTATGGTAACCTGCAGCGGTCAAGTCCTGGGCCCTCTTCTAGCAGAGTGAAAATAACTTTCTTTTGGGGACATATAAAACATTATTGTGTTGAGTTCATGAGAATCAGATGTAGTTGTTATATATAACTGCACAAAGGTTGGCCTCATGATCTATGATCTTTAGTCAGCGAGGTTTTAGTCAGAGTTGGAAGCAATGTACAGAATATATAACCTTATCTCTTAATGTGAAATATTGGCTGCAAGGTTTTCTGCTCTTGCACTTTGGGAGTACTGCAGTAATGCTCGTGTGTACGTGTATGCATGTGTGGGTACTTGTATGCATATGCTTCCATCTGTCAGTTCCTTTTTTCACTGAGCACATCTGAGCATGTTTGTCCTGGCATAATGACAACAGGCACCAGTTTACTGGAAACAGAGCCTGAATAAGAGCAGCTGTAGGTCTTCCTAAAGAGGGTCTTCTTCCGGCTGTGTACATGCACAGAGAAATCTGCAGAGTGCCTAAAAACAAGCAGACAAAACACAGCCAACTAGCCAAACACAAGAGTAAATTCACACTGTGTATTTCATATCCTCGATTTTACCAAATGTTAGCAACTCTTGGTGCTAAGTGCTACAATTCACGTGAAACTCTTACATTTTTCTATTTTAATGTTTGCAAACTTTGGATCTCTTAGTACTTTCTTTCTTCTCTTAGTACTTTCTTTTTATTTAGTATGTTTTGCTACCTGTGTTATGGGACTTGTCAGTCCAAGTGTTCTGTTTGCACGAACAACACCAAGCCAAATTCCTTGTATGTGTAACATACCTGGCAAAAAAAAAGTGTTTCTCATTCTGATTCTGATCCTGACTGCTGTAATGTGATTGGGATCTTCTCTGGACTGATGCCCACATTTTCAAGGGGCCCCAGTGTGAGTATTTGGTGCCACCTATGTTATGATACTGTTTAGACAAATGAAAAAAATGAGAGGGGTAAACCCTCCAGAGTTTGAATAAATCATTTCAAGTAGATATTGTAGACTTGAGAAATTCCTGACATATTTTTGACTTGGAGTTACATTGAGGAGGCACACATGAATGTTTTTTTCCCACCCCACTGCTTACAATTGCAGTCTGAATGTTATGACAAGATAACTGATATTTATACGCTATTGTGATTAATTTTCCTTCCTGGAATTATTTGTGTGAAAAATGTTTTTGAAATACAGTAATATACAATTGTCAAAGAGTAAAATAGTGGAAAAAACAAATAAAGGTTTGTTCAATTAAGCATTTGCCACGACCGTCACATAGAAAAAAAATCTTACATAAGTTTAGTCTGAAATGGATCTAAAATAGCTTTTGCTACTGTCGGTGCTTTTGGATTAACAGTCCCAACACAAATACAAAAAACAGCAGAGAAGAGAAGAGTTCAGTCCGAGTTAGAGTTGTAGATGGTTACATGAATAACATGACACAGATGCTGTATTGTTTCTGCAGCCTTCTCAGGGTGGCCATAATAAGATCTTCTGCTTTTGATACATTTAGCTGATAATCCTTTTATACTTTTACTTAAATATGAAAACGCACTTTAATATTGACCTGAACACATTTTTCACCATGTTATATTGTTTTCACATATAACAGGTGTCAATACAAGTGAAAACCTCCTTAAAAAAAAGAAAACAAACATGGGCGTCATCTGTTTTGTCTATACCACAAGAATAACACACAGCGTTCCTTGTTTAATTAATGTTTGATATGAATCCTCAAGATGGGAGGATGAGTCAAACATATAAGTAGATAATGGACTGTGGATTTTCAGGTTTGGAGTTATTTACTGTCAAGTTATAATCTCCTCTGCTGAACAAACAGTGTGTACCAAAATGCAAAGCAAAAAAAGTGCACAAATAGTGGCAGAGGGTTGTGTGCATGGTGTGACTGCATCGCAAAAGCAGTTATGATTGACATTTGCGTCAAGGGAAATTATTTCAAGTACATATCTGATCCATGATTACACTATAACTTAATGTCATATTCTACCTAGTTTCTACAGGTTGATCTACAGCCTTACACTTGTATTTTATTATGGATCAGCCTTGAAAATAAAGGGTTTGTGGGTGTTAGTTGGAGTAAAAATGTAGGGGAATAAGTGGAAGGTCAGATTTGAATGCAGGCCTTAGTGCCAACACTGTGTCTGATGTGATGAAGAGATGAAAGAGAGACTGCCACCTTACACTGCCTGTTACGGGTGTCTCAACTAACTATTGAACTCGGCATCTAAAAAAAAACACCAAAATAAAAATGACTTCCAGCAGTTATGTTTTAGTTTCATAATTACTCATAGTGAAAGGCAGTGCACTCCTAATCGCCCACCCCAAAGCTCTGAACAATCACAGCTGGAGGTGTTGTTGGAGTTCCTCCCAGGAAGTCAAGTCATCTAGAGCACATGTGCTCCATCCAATTTTGTATGTGAGACTGTACTTACTGCAGAAGACATGCTCATGCAGAGCAGTTAATAATAACTGAGCTAAAGGGCAATTAGGAATCATAGCCTCTTATTGCACAGTGTTCACAATCTGGCAAAAGCTGTCCACACGTGCTCAATTTGAGATAGCTGAAAACAATAGAAGGAAGCATGGTGCAGTTATCAGGATTTATCTCAAAAAGCGACTAGGAAACATGACTTCAACGGATGTTGAATAATAAATCTATGAACATGAGTAATCACACTCATGGATTTGGTTGCATGTGAGGGCTTTCTTAGCTAAACAGCACTTTTCACTGAGACACTTACACTAACAGAGATAGGGAGGGAGAGAGAAAGAAAGTGTTTGAGTGTAATAAATACAAATAGTCTGCTGATTTACTGGAAACACCAGAGCTGTCTTTAGTTGTTGTAAAAAAAAAAAAAAAAGGAGGCGTGGTGAGGAAGGTTACCACACTCTGAGCCATATCGTCTCTGCAGGTTTCACCAGAACTGTTCACTTAAGGTTAAAATTTAGTTGCAGCACCCCACTTTGACCTGCTGGGTTGCTTGTGAGGACAGTAGGATAGAAATAGCAGGTGTGCTGCATCTGGACTTGCTGTGTTAGTTAAGACATCTTGCAGTTTAAAGTTGTTAAACCATTCTCTAATTCAGCAGTCACACTGTTGACACCGAATAACCGATTTACAAGAAGTCAAAGGGGCCCAATAAATATGAACATTAAAGCTCTTAAAAAAACCTTCCTGTGCTTCATTTAAACAATCAACATGACCTTCATCAGCAGGACACACTGATAAAAAACATGCAGGCACCTGTTGGAAATTCAGGTCATACTGCAGACTGAACCCATCTTTGAAACGTAAACTACATATGTACTTCTACTGTGTCGCTACTTCTATTCATGCTGCTGCTTGTTAAGATGCCATTTTATGTACGTGAACGCCACAACGAGATCTAGATCGGAGTTTCACATCAAGTGCTCTGTCACAGGCGTTTGAAAATTGTTGCAAAATGTTATTTAGAAACCATTTTCATCTACATTGTTGAACAAGAGAAGAGGTTTGACCTTGGTGTGTCAATTTTGTAAAGCCTGAATGTTGCATTTAACTATTTGACTGAACTACATACATTTAATGAATGGGGAAACTGGTGTTACACCGTATCAAGCATTTACAAGTACTTAGTGGATAATAACAGTAAGAAAACGTAAATGGATCAAAACATTATAAGTAAAAAAAAAAGGACATACTGCTTCTAGTAAAGTACCTTGTCAAGAACACTCAGAAACCAGAGGTAGAATGTTTTTACATCTACTTTACTTAGTTCTTTACTTATGCATAAATTTGAGGTACTTGTTCTTGTGTATTACCATTTTATGTAACTTTATCCTTCTACTCCACTTCAGTTCTGAGGGAAATATAGTACTTTTGACTCCACTACATTCATTTAACAGTTACAGTTGCTAGTTACTTTTCAGAATAACATTCTAAAACACAAAACACAACCAGATTACGCAGACTGACAGTCTACAAAAGTAAAATGCTATATACTCATTAATTCACCAGCAATAATAATCCAATAATAAGATAATTTATATTATAGCACTCACATTGGTCAATTGTTTGCAGTTGAGTAGTTTTACTTTTGGTACTTTATGTACATTGTGCAAATACTACATACTTACTTTTACTGTTGTAGTATTTCCAATGCATAACTTTGACTTGTAATGTAGTATTCCTACAGTGTGGTATTGTTATTTTCACCAAAGTAAAGGGTATGAATACTGCACGCTATAACCCTGGCTGTTGCAAAACACACCCACACAACTGGACAGAGACCCAATTCATGCAAACTTTCATGGTTGATGTAAACACAAATGCCTGTTTGCCCAAAAATCCAAAGCTATGCTGTTAGAGCACATCCCGCATGTGTGGGTGAGTTGTAGAGGAGAGATGAGTAGGTGTGAGTGAGCGAGATAGACAAACAGATAGAGACATAGAGAGAGAGAGACATAGAGAGAGAGAGAGAGAGAGAGAAAGAGAGAGAACGAGGGGGGGAGGGGGGGGGGCAATAAGTCAGCTGACTTTCTGGAAAGAATAAAGCCATGCAGCAACAAAGCCCTGTTTGTGACTCCTGGGGGTGGCGGGGGTGGTTTTCGGGGGGGGTGAGGGCTAGCATGGGTGAGTCTGTGGGAACTTGTAAGAGGGGACAAGGAGAAAGATAAGATACAGTTTGCTAGAATCATCTTATTTACCGGAAAGAGCACAACCCTGTCCGTTGCGCCCTCTCTCCACCTCTATCTGACTTACACACACCCACACACGCTGAGGGGGTGGATGACATACACTAGAAGGATAACACAGTGCCCATACTACCAGACCAAGAATGCAAAACAACTGCAGGTCTACCAGACAGCAGTTGGTAGACCTGTTGTTATTCATCTATTAATTTCCATCATGGAAATTAATAGATGAATAACAACCAGTAGACTTCTCAAGTAAATAGCTGACATATCACTTCATAATAAATACACTTTACACAGAAAGACGCAGTTGAAATAACACTTTAAGGTGTAGATAATCTCGTGGCCCAAACAAATAATCTTATCTTTTCTGAATGACATTTCTTCCCTGTTGTGTTCCACTGCCTTCAGCTAAAAATACACAACTGCCATTTTGGTATTTTCTGCTTTATGTGAACACATTTCATGATTGTTGAGTGTATCAGGGCACACTTCTTCCTTCCTGGAAACTGTGCATGTGTTACTAATACCCTTACTTTGTGTTGACACACTTGTGTAGTCAAACAAGGAGGCCTCGTGAAAAATATGAGTTAAGAAAATCTAAACTTTTGTTTTTCCTTTCTATTATTTCATCATTGACTAGGCTGCAAGGAAAAGTTGTGTGTGTGTGTGTGTGTGTGTGTGTGTGTGTGTGTGTGTGTGTGTGTGTGTGTGTGAGATAGAGAGGTAGTTTGTGAGAAATTAGTGTCCCTGCTTTGGAAATAAATCTGCTTTATGACAGTACTATGTTGGCAAGGTTTAGGGATTTAGAGTTATGGAGAGATAATGATAACTTAGCTGGGGTTAAAAAACATAACCCCAGCTAAACAGAAAAAAACAAAACAAAAATCTTGGCTTGGGTTTAAATGACAATGTTGTTAAGGTTAGGAGACCTTCATTGCCAGTGTTAAAATAATAGTTAAGGAACAAACCTGGTCATAGTTAAAAGACACCAACATTTGTTATTAAACTTTAAACAGACCAATTTTCCACCAAGACCCCAGTCTTGTGTCACTTTAGCTGAGGATGTGGCTTCTTGAGGAGAAATTCCAACATCTATGTATTACACAGGTCTAAAAATACCTTTAAAAAAACATCACCCAAGGGGAATCTTGGGGATGCTTGTCCATCAGCAAGACAGCTGAAAGTTACCTTAAAGCAAATTCCTTATATATGCCACTTGGTTTAATGTTATTATCTATGGCCCCAGGACAGTTTGATAGGCCAGGAACTACTGTAAGTACTCAGGTAAAGAGCAACAAGAACAAGCAAGTAAATTAAGGTGACTAATATGCAGTGATATTTCAAAAGGAATCTATCTGAACCAAGGGTTGAAAACTTCTTCTGTACTCCTAGACGATTATATAACCCTTTAGCTGACAGTGTTTAACAGGGTTTCCACATATATATATCTGTATCTAGGTATATGTGTCACAGTATTTCAAAGTGCAAAAGGTTATCTGACTAGGCAGATCCCTGGCACAGCTGACAGCATAGTAAACAGTGCTCAAGGAATGACCTACAGCCATTCCCAACAGTGCAGTGTGTGCCTGTTGACACGCTCTTTGTTCAGTGAGACAGGAAACACTCAAAATCTCAGTGAAACCCGTGAATGCCTCAAATTCTTTTCTACTCTTCCCTACTGTCTATGCTGTGAAATTTAAGCAGTTCAGCAGTTTATGCCAAAATTCAACATCTATCTCCGTGTTCACTCTGTGAAATAAATAAATACAAAAAAAATACAAATAAATAAATCCAATTCTAAAATCAGGACAGGGTCAAGCCAGTTTCTCGTTTGCCTGAAATCACCTTTCAGTGGCAATGTCTTTGTGCTAAAATGCCACCTGCTGTAGGTGTGGCCACAGGTGAGGTGAAGTGAAAAGCCATAGCAACAAGATCAAAAGCAAAAAACAGCAAGTAAACAAAGATCAGTGAGGCTCGATGAGCAGGCTGTGTGGCCAGTTCAAAAACCTGTACCTGTATTCATTTATGTTAGTTATGTTAGTTATGTTATGTTAAAACATGCATTCATGTGGCTCTTGGGGCTTCAGGTGGTTTTATTGTGGCTGGTAAGCCGTAACCTAGGCTAGTTGCCAGGAGCACACCCTTTTGGAGAATTTCAAAGGTGCATAGTAAAAAAAAAAAATGTGCCTGCCTCTCTGTGCTTTCTACAAATATATAATAATTTTATGGCAACCATACTCTTCTATTGCCAACGTCTCACTTTAGAAATACCACCTATCATTATGATACCGTTGCCTCATGTTGAGGGTCCTACACTTTAAAACACCCCGTGTGATGGAGAGGGAGGATTGCAGGCATGAATTTCAGAACAGAATTTCAGATTTTTCAGAGATTTCAGAGATATCGTGTACATGTCCCACTCAAAGCCAGTTCTTAGCTCTGGAACCTTTAGATGACAGAAATAAAACTCCACAAACGTGATGCAATTTTTCTTTAAAAAAACAAAACAAACTGCTAAGTCAAGAGCCTTACAGTCTCTCTGCTAGACTCTGACTGAACAGGAGGCACGATTTCTTCTAAATCACGTGACTTGAAATAAAGCCTTGCCATGCAGTTCCGACATCTCACAGCAGGTGGTGCTTCTCACAGGGGGACGCTATGCTGTTTCTGAGAAATCTGCCTAAAGCTGAGAAAATCAGTTTTGGGTTTTATTGTCTCTGCATCCCCTCCCAATCTCAAAAAAATAAATAAATTAATTAATTAAAATAAAAAATCATCTCCAAGTGTGGAGTGAGTGTTACTTTTTCTTCAGGGCACTGAAACGACTAGATTCTTAGGGATACATTGCTTGCTTTGTGAATGAAAACACTGGAGTGGAGAGGTGGTGACAGATGACAGTTTCTGTTAGATGAGGATCCTTATTCAGGATCAAGAACAAGCTATGTAAAACATGCCTTTTGTTTAAACTCAGATTTTGGTTCTTTGGTCATAAGGGTATTTGGGTATTTAACATTTTTCACTCACGCATTACCTGAAAATACCAATAAGCATCATTAAAAGTTTATCGTGGTTAAGGTTGTCACACAATAAAGAGACAAGTTTGTCTTGGTACTTCAAGGGGAATGCCGTCCGTTCTGTGCCAATGTGTGACCCTGCTGGGATGGTAAGCACATGTACCTTTGGGTTGAGGTGTTATATCACAGTTGTGGTGAGCATACATCAGTCCTGCACACAAAAATGAACCACAACTTAAACCTCTTATGGTTTAAAAAAAAAAAAATCACACAAAGTCACACTGGTCAGTTTCTGGGTGTCAGGTAGACACTTAAGTAATCGCGTAATTGTCATTTTATTTAAAAAGATGAATTACTTTGTCCTCTTTACTGTCACAAGCTCAACTTAAGCTCCATGCTTTATCATGCAAAAATCACAGACTTGCTTCTGACAATTTGAAACTCAGTAATTAACTGTGGTGAGTTTCAAAACTATGTTTGTGTTTCTTCTTCTCAGCCATCTGTGTCAGTCTGGGGCAACTTGTTATCTATTTGCCGCACCATTGTAAGATTACTTCCAGTAACCGATCATAACTGATAACAGAGACACTCATTAGCATGAGCAAAACAGATTCTGGACAAAGGCATACCTAAGGTTCAAGTATGTGTGTGTGTACACACACACACACACACACACACACACACAAAGGCCAACTGGAGCTGAAACCTTGATGCCAAGTGATCAAGTATCTAGTCATCTTTGATTATCTTTTGGATGTCTTTTTGTGTAAAAGCTGTGCCAGGCGATGGTAAGGGAAAGTCTGTGTTTGTGGAGTATTTTGTTTGTGCTGCTTGTGATGTTATGTAAAGCCCTCTCCTGGCTTGTTGGGTTCAAAGTAGATCAAATCTCTCTCCCCAGATTAGAACTCATTTCCTGCTTTTACTGCAACTGTAGCCTCATATTCAACAGCTCTGCAGGGTGGCTATGATAAAAAAAAGTAAAGATAACATCTCTATGGTGAACAGTCATGGTCTATTCTTCTCTACCTGCACTCACACACATGCAAATTCCAAAAATTAAGTTGAGTTTCAATGTGAGTTAGTAACAAACCAGGCAAGTACCCAGTGAGTCATTAACGCAGAATACATGATACTTCTCTTTTCACATGAACAGAACATAAACGCCAGATAATAGGTCAAGGTTCATGCTGGTTACACTGAGGGCTCAGACTATACCTAGCGGTTGTTCATGATAAACTGTTTGGCTAAATCTTGACTAATGGTGACACCTGGTGTTCACTCATGAAATCTGATTTTTTTTTTTTTTTTTTTTTTTAAATGTGGACACCAACTTCAGTTTAGCCTTCGTCAGGAAAAGGAATTTAAAACATTTACTTAAACAAAAGAAGCAAAGCACAGCATCGGAGTCATAAGTAAAGCACCCATTTTGAAGCTTGGTCACTGCCAGATTGGTAAATTATTGAAGTGTTAAGATGTAAGCAGTATTTTAATGTTGTAATGGTTACTCAGTTACTTTGAGTAACCTGAGTGCAAACATGAGATGCTTACACTTTGCTACAGTACAGAGGTAAATATTGTATTTTTTTTTTTTACTGCTCTACATTTATCTGACAGCTTTAGTTACTTTACAGATGAGAGTTTTACATTCACAACATTAGAGTAGTTTACTGAGTATAATGCAGTGTCATAGATTAAACTACACAATAGCATATAAATAGTTAAAATTACCTTCACGTCAACAAACTACAACAGTAAAAGGCTACTCGCATATTAATACATCACTAACCCAGTAATATAATGTATCATGGTATAACACTAACATCGATTATTTTAAGTATTATGTGTATTTTTATTCTGGAGACTTTAAGAGTGTTTGTTGATAATCCGTACATACTTTTAACAGTGAAATATTCAATGCTGAACCTTTAAGTGTAACGGGGTATTTTTATATTGCAGTTCTGCTGCTTTTCATTTGCGGAAAGGATCTGAATTCTCCGCCCAGCACAGTTTACTACTGGGTTGGGTAGTTGAAGTTATCAGAACAGCACTGATATTTTATGAGATCAGATGATCCTGATTCTCAGGGCCTTTATGTGAGTAAAACCACAATCTAACCAGTAACTACAGCCAACAAATAAATGCAGCACAATCAAAAAAAAAAAACAACAACAAAAAAAAACATAACTGTTTCCCTGAAATGTAATGCAGTGGAAGAATAGTAGTATCGCTGCATAATATGGAAATACTCAAATAATGTGCAAGACTGTACTGGCAGGGACACACTAAACAATTAATGATACACAGAAACTTAAAAGTAATTTTTGAAATAAACGTGAATTACCATTTTGTATATAAGACACTTCAAAAAAAAAAAAAAAAAAAAAAAAAAAAGGATCCCGTTACCCCTGACGTGGGCGCGTTTGGCGACACCTAGTGGATATTTGTGGTACAACGTTTATATACATTTTTGACCAACGGTGCACCGTTACTGCTGTGCAATGGGAAGTCGCCTCGGGATAGCCATTTAAAAACCTGTAAACAGTTACAGGTGGGCTTTTGTGCAGGTCCATCGCGTGGATTATCATCAAATTAATGACACTGTAGAAGGCTGATGTTCAAAAACCCTCACGATTGAACAGGGAAACGCGTTCAGTTACTTTCCCTTTCCTGTCTCCGTGTCGTATACGTATATATATGTATATATATATATACATATATATATATGTGTGTGTTTGTGTATATGTATCCTACTTATTCATATAAAGAAGAAAGAAATACGAATGAAAGAGAAAGAGTGGAGGAATAGAAAAAGAAAAGAGATAATTAGGCAGCTGTAGTAGCTCTTGCTGTGAAAACGACGTTAAAACCGGGATTATACTCTAACACACGGTTGTGTCTTTCATAACCACCCCCCGTTTAAGGCTGTAAATCCACACCGTACAGTGTACAATAAAGAGAAACTTACCGTAAATTAAGCTTCCATCGTATTATCCCATATGGAGGTTATAGTGCAGATAATCCATCCACAAATGCGGCAAACGTTGGATAAAATGAACAAAGAGGCAAACGGTCGGGCTGCGTGTGCAGCGTGTACTTTCACTTTTATTTTAGTCGACCCTTCAGGCGAAGTGAACAACAGTCCCTCAAGTGTTTCCCAGTAACAGCTGCTGCTGCTGAGGTCAGTTCATCGACAGCTCCTTCTCCTCAAAAACGGAAAGAACGACTGTATTTTATTTACACGGATGCAATGTTCGTGACTCATTTTAAAATAGAAAGCCATCGATTCCGCATAACCTCATTTTAAAAGGTACCTGGTAAACGGAAAGTGAAATTACTGGGTGGACTTTCCACGGAAACACACGACACCTCTGCAGTGTATACTGTTGTGCAGTATACACCGTAGGTGCTTCGCGGCACATATGATGCCGATGCATTAGAGAAGAGAACAAAGAACATTTTTATCCGAGTGTGATGTGAAAGCATCTTGATGCTGGTTTACTGCAGCGTGCCCACACATGCCTGTCTGAGAGCATCCAACTGCTGCTACTGCAATAAGACAAGGCTCCCTCTGCTGAACCATCGGAGGCCTTGGCTCTGCTAGTTGGACCTGAACTTAATTTTTTTTTTTTGTCACTTGTCCTTTGACAAGATTTCAGTTTTAACTGAAACTATAAGTAGGAACTGGGAAGACAGACAGACACACACACACACACGCATAGACAGATAGATAGAAAGATATTAAATGAAAAATAAAAATAAAAATACAAAGGCTTTACCGAACAAACCAAATGCCATCAGTCTACCTTTACCTCTGCAATAATAGCAATATCATCCCTGTAAGTTTACATTTACACTGTCTGCACTTTACCCACCCTGAGATTGT
>JBBMJY010000004.1:13227735-13262006 GCA_037833715.1 Toxotes lorentzi
CAGACGTGTGCTTTTCCGATCTACTGCACAGCCTGAAAGTGAAAGAAAGAGATTTTAAAAAGGGCAAATTAGCAAAAAAGAGGAAAAAGAATTTTTTTTTTTTTTTTTTTTTTTTTTTTTGAAGATAGCCAACATTAAAGCGTTTGGTATCATCTCTTTACTATCAGATTCAGTGAGTCAACCAGTGTAGAACAGGTACAGAGAGAGCACAGGTCTCTTTGATGCATACATCTTTCCAAGATGCATACTCAAACCACTGTAACTTACAGGCCATTAGTTCAAGTGATTTTAGTGAAATGCACCCACCCCTGACATTCTTGCATCTCCTCCACTGTTTCTGGAAGATCTTTATTGAGGGTCTCTGGCAGGAAGAAGTTCACCACAGAGGAGGCAAGTGTGAGACTTCCCATGAGAATATAAGGCAGAACCTTATTATAAGTACCTGTAAACAACAACGAGGCAAAATTCTACATTAAAAAATGACAAACGATTACTAGAATATAGATAAACATTCATTACATTTGTACATATCACTGATGCTATCCTGTGCAGAGTTTTGTGTTCTTTTAGATACATATCAATTCAATGAATATGTGAGATACTGTATCCGACATCTACAAACCTAAATAGATGACATAAGGAGCTGTGATACTGCCAATGCGTGCAGCCGAAGAGCACATTCCCATGCCGACGTTCCTGAGCACGGTCGGGTAAATCTCAGCGGTGTAGATGTAGACGATGCTGAAGGCCATGGTGAAGCCAAACTTCCCAGTCATTTCCAGAGCAAGAGCAACATACTGAAGAGCTGAGGAGGGGAGAAAGTAGATATCTGGAGTAATTTCTGAACTCTCACTGTGAACTCCTTTTTCTACATTTTTTTTTTTCTTTGTAACTTTCGACTGTAAATATAGCCTTACTGTCGGGGATGAACTGGATGAGCAGGAGAACTCCTCCTCCTATGATGAGGAAGGATGACAGAAGTGCTCTTCTTGGACATTTCTTCAGCAGCCAAGTAGAAACCACATAGGCAGGGACCTCGGTAGTAGCTGATAAAAAACAGTTCATGAAGGGATTTCCACTCAGGTTGGAGGTGTTCAGGGATAAACCAAAATACCCGATGTTTATTGCCATCCTGAAAAAAAGAAAAATGTTATCTGTGTTATCAAGTAAATGCCATGAGATGCAGGTTTTCATTGTGAATGTTTCTGCTGGTTTCTTGCTGACCTGTGACTTTGGATTTCTAATACAGTACACACACATGCATATAAATCTATTAACAAAGGTTTGATAATTGTGAAAAACCACTGCTTAGAGAAATATTAAGAAAAAAAAAAGCACAACCACTCACCACAAAAGGAGACACATCAATGTGATGCATCTGATGTTCTTGGATTTCAGAACATCAAGTATGGTATATGTCTTGCTCGGAGGCATCGCCTGTAGCCAAAACCAGAGCAAACAAGAGAATTCATGTGAATATGCCAAACATGTTATGAGCAGATTAAATTTAGGCTTTGGCTAAGGAACAACTGATGCAGGCTTGAATGGGTTCAGGGTATAGGAGTATGTAGACTGTGGAATATTGATATGTGGTAACGGTTCGTTGTAGCACTTTGCTGTACTTCTGAACTAGCTTTAACTAGATAAATCAGTAAAACATTTCCAAGTGGCCTCTGCAGATACATTTCAATATTTAAAACATCTATTCTGTGAGAAAGTCACATGAGAAGATTCTGTATTAAAAAAAAATCATTTTTGACCATTTGTGGCCAATTCGAAGGCCACAAATGTATATTGGTGATATTAATGACAATATGTGAACCTCACCTCAAATTCTTTAAAAATTACAGGTGGAGCTTCAACTTTATTTTTCCTTGCAGCCTCTCTCACTATGACCTCAGCCTCCTCCACTCTTCCCTGAGTGATCAGCCACCGAGGAGACTCCGGGATGAACCTGCACAATAAATTTAGGTTTCCTTCAGATGTCCGCAACATAAGTTGTTATTGTCTGCTGTTACACCTTGAACACTGACTATCCGCACCTAATATTCAGGCAGGAAATATAGAAATCAGTAAGAATTATGGGTAACATACCACCACAGAGGGATGTAGACCACAGCAGTTGTGGAAAGAACAGCAAGCAGAGTCCTCCATTCTCTGATACCATAAGCGATCCAGGGGAGTGTCATGTACCCAATGCAATAGAAAAGGAAGGCCCCAAGAGTTGTGAAGAGCACTCGCATAGTCTTACTCAACAGCTCCGTTCCTGTCCAAGACAAAATTGTTAGTGACGTGCATGAGATTAAAAAGAGATAACCCAAAAGGTAGTGAAAGTAGTCAAATTATCCATCTGTATCTTTCTGAAAGATCAAATATAGGATGAGGAGTACTTCACAATACATACCTAGGACAAATGCAGAAATATAGATGGATATCTGGGAGGCTCCAACAAAGAGGAACATGATACAGAACATCCTCCATGAATGAGAGAAGGACTGAAGCAGGACCGAGACACACTGAGCCCCAAGAGAAATGAAAACAACCTTCTTCCTCCCAAACCTGAGTTGAAAAAACAAACAAATGAAGCATCAACAGTGATCCACAGACAGTGATTCACAGACAGTGCATTTAGAAAATATCACAGAAAAATGTGATTGCTTTGTCCCCTTTTGTATTAAAAATAAAATTACATACATAAAAAAAAAAAATCTAAACCCATAATTTTAGGACAATGCAGCTGGACAGTGGTTATTTATGGTCAAATTGAGGAATGTTCTTGACAGGCCTCCCGATCCCAGTGCAACTTAGTGTTTGTAAGTGTTTGTCTAACTTGCTAAAGACCAGGCTGAAGATGAAAAGCCCAACAAACAAGCAAGAAGTGAAGACCTCTACAGCACAAACCAGGCAGAAAATCAGAAGAGAAAATACCAAGTGTCTGCTGATGTCTGTGAGCAGTAGCCTTCACTATTCAGCAGCTGTCTGACCTCAAACAGGGAACGTATGGAAATGAACATTTTAACAGCGGTTATGCAACATGAGGACTGAGGACATCAAAGCCTCTCACCCCCCACACATAGTTGAACACATAGTTTTCACAGCTGCAAAAGAGATGAATAGTTAAACATACAAATGTTCCTCACCGCTGTGTCCTGAAACACACGCTTTTCTACAACGCAAGCTACACGACACTAGTGTGTCCGGACTGAACCCTTACAACTGATATCAAAAACTCCACAAAGACCTACAATACTGCTTGTCTCCCACCTGGTTTCTGTGAGCATGAAGCACAATCAGTACAAACCAAGACATAAAAATAAAATAAAACACAGTGTTATATCTATTAAACAAAACAAATATTCAGCAGCAATTAAATTCTAAATTTAAATAAAGAACTATTACAAAAAGCCATACAACTGGTAAGGACACGATTGTGAGGCCACATTTAGAAGAAGTCCTATCACCTGCTGACATATTTTAGCACCATCCACCGCCATAAATATTTCACAAATTTGCCCACAGGTTATAATTATTATTCAAGATATTCATGCAATTCCTGCAACAAGACAAAGGCATTTCCATATTTGTGTAGCATCACTGTAAGAATGGCAATGATTTCAATGGAGGAGACTTGTTTTAGTGAACACAAATTGGAGAAGGTCAGCTTCAACAGCAGATGGGGCTGTTGTTATAATGATAGCTATTCAGGTCCAAGTTAGTGAAGTATTTTCTATTTGCATGAGCATTGTCCCCCAAACTTCCTGAATGATGAAAACCCCTCAGATAAAATATCACACCTATGTAGTAATTGGGTCTTACACAATACTACACCTTCAATGAGCTTCATATTGGAATATAATAATGTAGACTGCATTTCACTGATCACTAAGGATGAAGTACCTGTCAGAGAGCTGGCCTGAGATTAAGGATCCAACAAGGTATCCCACAAACAGAGTCGAGGATGCAAAGGGAACTTTCCACTGGTTGTCACAAACAAGGTCCCACTGCGAAAAGATGTAAATTACGTACATGTTTCAAACAAAAAAGGAAAACAGGTAACTGAACACTTTAATGACTAACACCTTAAAGAAAAAACACACATTCACACTTACCTCAGTGACTATGTTGGATTGGTAGATCTCTTTGCTGTAGTTCCATCCATCTAAACATCCCTCCTGCTCCAGGCTAGTGAGGTTGACATCCCTTCCAGGAATATATCCTTCAGCAGAGAGGTTTCTAACCACGTCCAGCCTATATCTGCTGCACTGGCTCTGCACCTCTTCACCATCCACTATCGTAAAGGGAATGATGGCATTTCTCCACTCCTCGGTTAAGTTGACATCTGGAATGACACAGTGGTGTTTCGGAGTGGCTCCAACAAAGACGATGTAAAGCCCGTTGAATCCAGTTGAGACAAAAACTGTGTTTAGGAGGAAGAATGTGATCCAGAAGTAAGGACCAGTCTGTCCGAGGAATGCAGTGTCTTCATCATAGTCTCCCATTCTTTGTTAAAAAAAAATTACCTCCCCGCTCTAGAGGGAGAAAAAAAATGACCTCTGAAATTCTTCAGAGTATGAGATGTTGTATCCCTCTTACAGTCTTCAGCTTAGCACCACAGAGGTTGGGCTGAGCTCTCCGTGGGGCAGAGTGAGCTGGTCCCTCAGTGGGACACAATTCACAATTCAGTCACAATTCAGAAACCTTTCAAAAACAGTTTCTAGTCCTGAGAGTATTAAACCTCCTTTCACTCCAGAGTGACCCACAGTAAGACTGCTGGATACACCGACTCTCAGTTTATGAGCAGAGAGGAAAACCACTGATCTGAGTATAGTGAATGAGAGAGCTCTCACACGTTGATTTAAATTGATCAAACGTTTCAGAGTGGCCAGTCTACTCAACCAGCCCCTGCACCACTGTGGTCAAACTGGTATTTTCTCCAAACAACATTCCACACTATTAAATACCCCAAAGACGTGCACGTGCCTGTACTCTAAATGTTGCTAAGCAGCATTAACACTGCCATTGGACTATTTTTAAGCCACACTGCAGAGGCAAGCAGAAACTGTTACAATTCTGTATGTTTCCCTTAAAACATATAATTATAACATCTTCATTATACGAAGGTGGAAAGCCATCTTACTCTGGCTCCAACAGAGAAAAAAGTTTTGTATTTCACAATAAAAGACAACTGAATAAGGCTTCACTCGAACCACGTTTTATTCACAGAATTAAGGTGAATTAGTTTCCAAAAAGTGCTATCCCAGTCTACTGAAACACAGAAGTCAGAATAAAACTTCACAATCTATATATGTAGAGAAAAGCCACATTATATACCAATATTAAAACACAAACAGCAAGCACCATGTGTTTGCCTACCCTTCTTTTGAAAGACTTTTGTCAACATTTGTTTCCTCTTGCTCCTATCTTTCTGTTCTCTTTTAGGAGGACTTCACTTTTTTTCTTAATGACACATTTAAATCAAAGTTTGCTTTCAATCCTGAGCATCAGTGCAATAATCTGTGGAGACAAAGATTTTGTCCACCCTACTACATGAGTGGACTTGTCCATGGGCACTTCTCAGAGGGAGAAGGGCCCCTCAAACACACTAACATTGTTTTAAGTACTAAAATAGTAGGTCAAACTTCAGCCAAGTAAAAAAAAAAAAAAAAAAAAAAAGTGCATATACAAGCTTAACGTCAGATTAACGTCAGACTTTTTGCGGGCCCTTCATGTTGGGGCCTTAGT
Source organism: Toxotes lorentzi (assembly GCA_037833715.1). Classification (NCBI taxonomy): domain Eukaryota; kingdom Metazoa; phylum Chordata; class Actinopteri; family Toxotidae; genus Toxotes; species Toxotes lorentzi. The sequence goes on from JBBMJY010000004.1 coordinate 13,233,478, forward strand.
TCCTCTATCCCTCCTACGCCCCTGGTGATACTACTAATCAGTTTAATCAATACTTGCATGAACTTCCTTTCATGAATATAATCAGGAATCTTTCAGCTGAGGATGCAAATGTTTACTCTCCACTTGCAAGGCTGTGATGTTTTGTCTCCACACACAGTGGCGATTGAGGACATTAATGTGTGAACAGATGACGACACCCTCTGGCTTTAAGAAACAACTAATCAACAGTCCACAGACTGAATGATCTACCCCCCCATAAAAGAATGAAAAGATCTGGCTGAGTCTGGAGTGAGTTTGTTACTCTGTCTGAGCCAGGTTTCTGGTAAGTGGATAATGAATTAAATTAAATGATTTATTCAAACCAAGTTACGATCATCACGTGACAACTGAACATCAGTTTACCGCTAAACCACATTAAGAGCAGATTTCTGCTTGCATAAAAGAGCAAGTGTCATGCTTAAGAGCACTGTAGCGAAGGGACTGACTCAGCTCTTCAACATCACTGAAGGTGGATGTAAAGTAGAAAGTCTGGTCACAAATAACAAATCACATCTCTCGGGTTTCACAACAAAGTTGAACACCAGTCTGTATATTCACCAACCTGGTCTTTCACGGCACGTAAAAAACTCCCATCAACTGAGGAGGTCATGGTTTACGCAGTTAAAGGCTTTATTGAGTGTGAGTGAAAGTGATTTCCTGCATGTGAGAGCACATGAGTGCCATGAGCACATGTACCAAAAGGTGAAGGGTTCCTTTCTGGTATTGTCTTTGGGGGGAAAAATGCATTAAAAAAAATCTAAAGGAGACAATCACTTACCATACCACAGACCCACTTAATCTTCTTCTTCTTTTGGAATAATTATGTGATTTGCTTACACACTGAGTTTGACAAGAACATAAACAACTTGTGAATTTATCTCTCTATGATCAATCACTTTTATTAATTAAAATGAATGAATTATGAATGAATGAATGAATGAATGGGCCAGCTTTTTTCAGCATTGTGTACCGGGGGCCAGTGTTTACAAGCGCAGTGTTTTGTTTGTAAATGTCCTTCAGTTCATTCAGGATAGTGAATAAAACTATGACAGAATAGATGCTGACACAAGTCTGTTCTTGTTAAATAGGCTAAATTATACTATTTACTATTGTTATTCATCTAGTAAGTTCATTAGACTTCACACCATGAGCTATTCAAATATCTCTTCATAACGGTGCAGTATTAGATGGTACAAGGTCATATTTATTGAACTTTGCAAGAAACCTGTATTTCTATACACTGTTGCCCATAAAGGTGGACTAATTGTCAGACACATTCCTCTTTTTATTCCTATTTATACACATCAGTAATCACATTGGAAGAGACTGATCAATAAAGTTTTGAGAGTATATGCGCTTTATCTATCAAGAATAAATCGCATTGTCACAATCATTTCATGAGAAGAGGTCAAATATATTTTATTCCAACTTTATGGGCAACAGTGTATTTGTCCACAGTATATTTGTGCAAAAAAACATATAGAAATTTTTGGAAGACTTCAGATTTCTTTCAGCTTGTCTGCTATTTTGAGAAGGGACACAGTGATGTTTAAGGAGCTGTAACATGAGGGAGTGCAGTGCGTTCTATTCTGACCTTGTCACAGTTGTCATCGCAGACACAGAAAGGTACAGAATGATCTGAGTCTAGCAGAAAATGAGAAATGCTGAAAACTGCACATTGCCATGGTAGTGTAAGGGAGAGAGACCACGCCTGCTGCAGTGACTCTCTCTCGCTTGCCCTCTAAGGATGGACTTCATAAATGCACCTACTTTGTGTTTTTTTTTTTTTTTTGGTATGGATAAAAACCAGCTTTCTCACATCCCCAGCTGAAGCTTCAGCATTATGCCACTCATTGGGATTTTCTATGACTGATATTTGATCAATTCTACATTAACTACACAGCACATTTTCATCACAGAATTATAATAAGGAATAAATAAATGTGCTATCACACTTAATTATTGGTTTGTTTCTAGTTGGTAGGATATTTATTCTCGTCATGACACAAGGTTTTCAAGCTCATGATTATAAATTGTAGAGCTTTCAACTGTATTTTTTACTTTGAAGCTGAAAAACTTCCAAATTTCCAGTATCAAAGTAAATAGGCCTATTATTTTTCACCATACAAATAATAAAGATATTCTAAATACGTTGCTTCTTGCAGGTTATAATTTAATGTGTGACATTTTGCTACACCGTTAAGTGTAATAAATGTCACTGTGTGAACTGCAAGGCCAGTTCACACAAAAGGCCAGTTAATCATTTTGGGAGAGATAGGACACTTCCTGGTTTAGTCTAAATTTGGAAGAGGGATTGTGCCTTTAAAGATTTGTTAATTTAGGAAACCACAGCCAAATTAATCCAGCGGGAGGTGAGTGGGATGGTTTTGCAGTCGAAACAAAACCACTGCTTTTCAAATGCCCCGCTGCAAAGCCCTTCCTTCATTCGTGTCTCTTGTTAACTTTGCCCCACTTTGTGCGCCCACAAACAGAATGACCGACTATGAGGCTGCAACCGCCTTCCTCGGAGAATGGGGAAGTTTCCAGCAGCAGGTGTTTTTCCTCCTCTGCCTGAGCACCGTACCCAACGGCTTAACCGCCCTGTCCATCGTGTTCCTCGCCGACACGCCGCCCCACCGCTGCCTCGTTCCCGCGCGCGTCAACCTCACCGCCGCGTGGAGGAACAGCAGCATCCCGCTGGAGGAGGACGGACACGGCGGCGCGCTGGTGCCCAGCAAGTGCTCCAGATACAGACTCGATGATTTACTGAGTTTCTCGGAGAGAGGTTTGCTGCCCGGCCTTGATATCAATCTGTCTAATGTGCCCAAGGAAGGCTGCTTGGACGGGTGGGAGTATGACCGCAGCGTTTACATTTCTACCATCATAACTGAGGTTTGTTTACGTGCGATGCTTCCGTGATCAGGCGCCCGTCAAATGCGCCCGTTTGAACATAACTGGCTGCAGGGGCGGGCTGGGGTTGAAATTCAGCCCGGGAGCTTGGTTTGGAGAGGCCTTTTATCCGATCGCACGACGGACGCAAGTGGAACTGTGATTTCATCAGTAATAACAAAAATTAGCAATAACTCATTGACATTGCAAAGAATGTCTAATTCAGAAAGCCACTGACATAACTGCAGGAGTGGATAGGCTTATTGTTCTATGTGACTGGAGTTGGAGCACTGTCACTGTTTTTCTGGTGGTTCCTGCTCCACTTTCCTCCTTCTCCTCTTCCTCCTCCTCCTCCTCCTCCTTCTCCTGTCCCTCCTCAACCGTCTCTTCCTGACTGGCCTGTCCCTCTGCATCCACTACACTGGCTTTGTCAGCTATTAACAATTACATCAACAGTGATAAACTTTATAGCCCTTTTGAAAAGAAGACTTTAATGTATTTTTCTTGAGCTGGTACAAATGGCTTGTTGTATCCACATACTAGTACTTTTGTACTACTGAAACTACACCACAACATGGCCATATATTAATGTACAGAGTGGGAATACAGGATATATAGCCTATATATTCAAATATGATCTTTTTAACTTTGAATACAGACTCTCTCCTGAAATATGTTTTCTTTCACATTAAAGAAATTTGTGCGTTTCTTTTGGTCAGCCACTATGGATTTTATTTTTAATTGATAAAGCAGATTAATGATTTATGCATGTATGGTGTATCACTGCTGATAGGCTACCTTTAATGATCTGTGTGTCCTAAACACATCAAGTCTGAAATGGAACATGTAGGCAGTGCTTGCTAACCTGCTGTGGCCATGCTGATCAGTTCTGTGGCTTTACTGGCCTGACCGAAGCTGACTGGCTGAGACTTATTGAGCACTAAGTCACTAAAACACTGAAATATTATTCATAAGAGTGTGGGTGTGGCATGGGTTTTAATCACCCATTGTGACGATCCTTACCTACAAAGACTACCTTACATCTATCTCAGGATAGATACAGGGTTATTACAAACTAACAAAAACAACAACAACAATAACAACAAACATAAGCTCTAATTGCAGATATCACTCTCTCTGTGTTCTCTGTGTACCCTCTGTGTTCATACAGGTGTTTCTAATATTTTGTCCACCTCCACTGAATACGTTGGAATATAATAAAAAATGTTCATTATTATATTCCAAAATATGTCAGCATCAAATATAAAACTGCACAGTCTCTATAAGTGGAACATTTTTAATTCCACAAAGGTCATATGTTTTATTAGAACTAATATAAATATAACTTATATAATTATTATTTATATACATATAATTTTATTTATATTTTATTTATATTTATATATTTATTCTAACTGTGGGGCTGTTTTTCTTGCTAAGGAATCATAACTTTAGGACTGGACACTTTTACTGTACTTGATGTTCTCTGATCTACACTGCACATGAGTTTGTGTGTGTGTGTGTGTGTGTGTGTGTCTTGCAGTGGAACCTGGTGTGTGATGACAGGTGGAAGAACCCGCTGACTTCCTCTGTCTTCTTCTGTGGAGTTCTCACTGGCTCCTTCATTTCGGGGCAGCTCTCTGACAGGTGACACAACACATACCCGAGTCTACAGTAGTTTTCTGCCAAAACAGAAGCCTGTGCATGTGGTAGGCTAACGGTCCTCTTTAACCTTTAACTCTATGTCTTCTTTCAGATTTCAACATAGAAACATCTTGTCAATGATTCACTAGATTCTTCAGTTATTTAAATGTTAAGATTATGTCTTCAGAATTTAGGTAAAAGGTCAGGTCAGCAGTGTTGGCTGTGGCTGCAGACTACAAATAAATAAACAGACTGAAAGAAAAAAAAGGTGCTTAACAGACATCTGTTGCCCACTCCTCATCTCTGCTTGAAGCTAGCTGGATCAAGGCTACTTTAGCTACTGTCAAGTTGTATTGTGGGTAATGAAGGCACCAAGTTTTAATGAGGATGATGTCTCTGGTTTTGCTGCATTGATTTTGATCCTCCTTTTTAAAAAAAAACAAAAAAACAAACAAAACAAACCTAACAGAGTGTTATTAAAATTTTTCAAAATAATGTATGTATGTCATGTATGCTCTTCCTTGCAGCCACAATGGAAAAACCATACACAAGTTGATCATAATGGCAAGAATTTCAATGACCTTCCCATCTATACAGCATGCTTCCATGGTGATTAACACGTGCTTTATGTCCTTTTCAGGTATGGGAGGAAAATAGTGTTGTTTGCTGCCGTAGCAGTCCAGACAGTGTTCACATTCATTCAGGTCTTTTCTCAATCCTGGGCCATGTTCTGCGCTGTGTTCTTTGTTGTCGGGTTGGGACAAATCTCCAATTACATGGCTGCGTTTGTGTTAGGTACCTTCAATGCTCTCTATTCACTGATTCTCAAAACTATTTAGTTGCCAACTTGTTCATGATAATGCAAATGACTGTGTTATACATTCATTGTGTTCTTTTTTTCTTCTCTTGTGCTAAGGAACCGAGATTTTAGGCCCACGTGTGCGGACGATTTTCTCCACCGCGGGTGTGAGTCTGTTCTTTGCTGTAGGCTACATGCTGCTGCCGCTGTTGGCTTTCCTCATTAGAGATTGGAGGATGCTTCTGTTAGGCCTCACCGTGCCTAGCTTCCTTTGTTTGCCTCTCTGGTGGTAGGTAGGTGTGTGTTTGCTCGTGTGTGTCTGTGTGGGTTTTTATAGGTGATGTTACATATTTTGCCATCCCTGCTGTCTGCTGATAATGCTCTTCTGTAATGCTGACTGGTGTATAAAGGGGCCTGCAGCAGTGCTACGGGAGTATTCTAGTGTGTTGATGATTCCCATCTCTTGCCCTCTGTGATTTTAATTAGATTTATAGGGCACCTCAGAACACGTTTACAGCGTTTAAGTCATACTTTAAACATGAATATCAAATACTAAATGCAAAGGAATATTCTCAGGAATATTTGCAGGTCTGATCAGTCTAATTTGATAGTAAAGTGAACATTTTTGGGGCTTTGGATTGTTGGTCAGGCAAAACAATTTGTTATGGTTAGTGGCAAGATTATCATCTGAAAAAAAATTAACATGAATAAATATATATACATTGACTGTACTGATATGTATTGCCAGTTCAATGACAACTGAATCTACCCATCTCAACTTGTCTAGTGTTAGGTAGGTTTTACTTTTATGCAGGCACTTAATTTAGCATGACAAAGAATCAAAATGAGGAAAAAAGAAAGCCTCATTTTGAGGCTTTCTTTTTGTATGGTTTCCTCTGGTTCTGGGGACTGAAGCTCTCTCTCTCTCTCTCTCTCTCTCACTGTCCACTCTGTTGTGTAATGAGGCAGGTTCATCCCAGAGTCTCCGCGGTGGCTCCTCTCTCAGGGAAGAGTGGAGGAGGCTGAGGCCATAGTAAGAGAGGCTGCTAAGAGGAACAAAATCGAGTCCCCGCGGGTCATCTTTAGTCCTTCGCAGGTGAGATCTCGCTGACAAACCGGTTTATGTGAGTGCATAAACACCAAGGAGGCGGGCACTTTCCTTGCTCCTTGGCAATGTGCTTCTCATGGGGGATGACAATGAATTTAGCCTTCTATTCCACTGAATACACAATACTTCCATAATCCTATAACCCTTATACCTAAGCCAACAACCAGTTCTAACCCGTTTCCATGCTCATACTGTTTTGCTGTGGATCAGCTTTTCTTGGTACGTCTACTTCTGAGATGGCGAAAGCGAATGAGAACGAACCTTGTAGGGTTCACTGCTCGGGGGGATGTAATCATTTACTGTTCTGCACGAGTGAACGCTAACCTATATGGCAGCAGACGCGAAGATTTACCCAACAGATTCCCCCCTGTTACTAAAGCTGTAGCAAAAAAGCTGTTTTTCTGCACACTTCATTCTTCCATCCAGCTGGCCTAGCCCACACCCAACTTCTGAGCTGTGAACTTTGTTCTAGAAAAACAAAGCTGCCACACTGATGACCTTTCCTCGGTGCAGACGCCTGTTGTCCTGCGCTGTCCACCTCAGAAACAGACAATGAGCCTCAGAAAGTGGATATCTCTTGAGTTATGTTTAGAAACATAACTCAAGCGATATACAATCCATTCCAGTAGCATAACAGTCAAGTGCGATGGCTAAATTCTGGGCTGTTTTCTGTTCAAAAAAACAGAATCCAGAGCCACAGGATTCATGAAGTTTCTACATACTGTTAGAAAACACTGATGCATGAATATCTTACAAATATAAACATTTAGGTATATGTAGCAGCACTGACAAACAGCTCTGATGAACAAATAGTTTGATAAAATATGAACAGGATCGAGAGATAAAAAAACAATCTTACTATTTGCTACAAGCATTTTCCCATAGGACTTTTCCCTCCATTCGGCTCAGATCCTTGTATTTTACTATTCTATGTGTGAACATGTGCACATGCATGTGTTCACTAAGCCAGTGGCCCCCGCATTATCTCTGATGAAATTACTTCTAGACTGATGGCTCCGCTGGTTAAGTGTTTGTTGTTCCACGTGCTCTGCCGCCCCACAGAAAGAACTTCAGTCTGAGAAGCAGTCACCCCACAACATCTGTGACCTGCTACGTTCTCGAAACATCCGCTGGATCTCTATCACGCTGTGGCTGGTCTGGTGAGTCCCTGCTGTACCATCTGACCTCCACATTCAGTACAGTGACCCTGCATGCACTACACACACACACACACACACACACACACACACACGAAGACATATATGCACGCTGTTACACACATACTTACACACCTTTCAGCCTGTTCCTGCATCACCTCAACCACATGTCAGCCCATTTCACTAACAACAAATAATGACCTGTCGGGTGCTGTGAAGCCTGCAACTAAGATCAAAATCAGGTTTTATGTAACTGCACAGTATGCCTGTATTCTTCCTGTGCTCACTTCCTTGCTGAGTCTGAAAACAGATGCAGCTCGATCTTGCTTTGATTTAGAAAAGGTTTCATTCAAAAAGCCATGAGCTAATCACTGCAGGCGGATAAGCTCATGGATAAGTTGCATGTTAGTTATTTATTTATTGCTGATTTATGCCACTTCTGCTAATAACATTTTACTCTCCTTAAATTCCTGGCACCATTCTCAAAAAATGACACCAATTCCTTGATTTCACAATTGAACACCATTGTAATCAGGGACAGTAAAAAGCCGACAAGGTCTTACCAAATAGCTTCTTCTTAGATCTTTCTTTGTCTTAATTTCCATTGGACTTCTTCTTGTGTGGGTCAATATTTACCAACAAAAACTCTTCCTGCACTATTCCCGCTTCTTAATTTGTCATTAGGACACTTGAAACCTTCTTTCTCGACTAATTTGCAACACCTTTTAGTGTGATTTTTTTTTAAATTTAAGTTTCCTTCACCGTCTCCTTTCTGCATCTATGGTTAGAAAGCAATATTGCACCTGTCCTTCGTTTATGCTTAAATGTGCGATAACATTTTTTGGCCACTTGTGGGTAGCAGAAATAAGCTTTAAACAAAACCATTACATATTATTCCTTTAAAGAAAACCTGTTAGTTGACTATTTACATATCTAGTAGATATGTAGCAACATTAGTATTAATGTAAAATGTAAAAGTGTTTGTGTCCTGTTTAGTCGGATGATAATTTTCTGTAGGGTTTTTTGTTAGGAGCAACTCCTTTCACATTACATGTAGTCATTTAATCCATTAGTATTGTAAAAATATTGATTACTCACCGGAGCAGGTGTTTTGATGTCTTCTTTCGTGATGGCATTTTCAGTCGGTTTGCTCTGAGCATCCCCCATTTGTCCCGTCCTGTTCTCCTGTATGAGGGAGACAAGGTCTTAATTAATCACCACATACTGTATTTGTGATCTACACAGTTCAACTACCTTAGCAAAAGTGCCAACAAGCGGTCAGTACCCAGCTGTGAAAGTCTTTCCCGCTGTTGCTCTACAGCTTTTGATTCACCCTCATTTCACATGTACACATACATTTACCACAGAGGTCGACATGTGACAGTTGACAGTGGACACAAACAAGTTTGACTGTGTTTCTTACTATGCTGTAGTGTCATTCCATTTAGCTGTACAGGAAGATAAACAAGTGATTACTCTGATGATCCCCACAGGAACACTGTGACTATCGCTTATTTTGCACTTTCCCTGAATACGGCGAACCTTCACGGCAACTCGTACTTCAACTGTTTCCTGTCGGCTGTGGTGGAGATGCCAGCCTACACTTTGACATGGGTTATGTTTCGCTGGTGTTCCAGGCGACTGAGTCTCTGCTCAACCCTCTTCATGGGAGGATTGTTTCTACTCCTCATACAGCTCATACCAGCAGGTATGGCACCTCAATGGACAACAAGTTAATGCTAAATTCAGATATGTAAGATCATTATGTATCATAATTTATGATACATAACCTGAGATGTTCTCATTTTAATCCAAGTAGAATTTTATTTGAATTTTTGTTTGTTGCATTGTCAACTTATTTCATTAATATCTGGCATCTAACCTTGAACAATTGAATATTTTATTTCCTCTAGACTTGTTTTCTCTAGCCATAACACTCGAGATGATAGGGAAATTTGCTGTGACGACAGCATTTGCCATCGTGTACGCCTACACAGCAGAACTCTACCCGACTGTACTGAGGAATACAGCTGTTGGCACCTGTTCCATGGCCTCCAGAATAGGCAGTATCATTGCGCCATACTTCATTTACTTAAGTAAGAATGCTCTTACCCCTGTCTGAAGTACAGTAAGCTTATGTCTCATTAATCAGCTGTGCTAACTGGCTCTGGAGTTTTTATTTTCCACCTCTGCATTTACCCATTTCATTTATTAATTACATCAAACTCAAGCATTAATTTACCACAGTGTTCATCAGATGCAGCTGAAATGCAAACAGGAAAGCTGAAGAGACTTTTAGTTCCTGAGATTAGTTCCCCTGGTTTTACCTGGAACTTTTAGGTCAAAGAGGCCTACTAATCAGAATTACCACTACCTATATATTTTTTGATATTTGGAAGTGAATGGAATTATTTGGATGCACTGTTAAGAAAAGTAGCCCTTTTTCCCAATTGACTTGCACTAACTACAAGAAACAAGAGGCGGACAAGAAGCTGGTCTCCTATACAAAAACAAAACAACAAGAACAAATGTTATTAGAACAACAGCATAAAAACAGACGTGATTAGCACTCAGACTGGATAGACCAGTCGAGTTCAGAAGTTTCTGTTAAGATTTAGTGGTTTGGGTTCATTAATACAGCCACATCAGGTGGTCCACCTTTTGTCTTTTTGTTTTTACCAGCTCTGTGGTACCATTGTAGCCAAAGTTGTTTTTCACTGTCTCCTCCTCTGATGTGCTGCCACAGGAAGCTATTCAGTTTCACTGCCTTACATCCTCATGGGAAGTCTTACAGCTCTGTCGGGGTTGCTGAGTCTCCTGCTGCCTGAGACCCATGGAATGCCTCTGCCTGACACCATCACTCACATGCAGAACTTCCCTGGGTGAGACTCCACCTCCCTGTCACAATGTTTCCACAGACTCAGGGTTACTATAGATCTGAATTGGTCACTGGTTTACATTTTTATACAGTTTTCAATTTTTATGTTTAGCATACGTGAGCTTAGTTTGAATCACTTCTCTGTCTGGGTTTTGGCAGTTTCATTTGCACTGCTCTGTGTCTGAGAATCATTACTACAACTGTATCATTCTGTTTTTTTTTTACTCTAGTTGTTGTCAGAAGACACCATATACAGTTACACACACCGAAGAAGAGGAAAACACTGGTAATAGAAAATCTCCGCTTGCTTGAAAAAGCAGCACTCACATTGAGGTGAATAACTGGATAAACATCAAGTCTCTGCGCACATTTCTGCCAAATGGACATTTGTTAAGTATAAAGGATACAAAGGATAGTTATTTTCCCACTGGATGTGACAAAAAAATGCCCTAAAATATCTCCAGAAAACAGGAATCATGTTTTCTCTAAGACAACATCAAAACATTATCAACTCAGAACCAATGCAAGTGTTACCATATCAATAACACTGATCTTCGCTGTTGTAAATTATGAAAACTGTGTAACTTCTAAAAAACTAACAGAGCATATACATTATTAATCAGAAGTGAATATTCTGTACAGATCTTTGTGATTCATTGTGAAAATAAAATGCAGAGTAACCCCCAAGGTAGAAAGTCCTATATGCTGTAATTCAGTCTAACAGCTCTGTAATAAATATTGTCTTTATGAAACATCAACACTGTTACAAAGATTATGTATTTAATCTAAACTCCTTTCAAACATTTCACCATTTTCATTCTCATGTTTCTCAACTGTTCTGTCTGAACCCTGAGCAGAGAGACTTCTGACCACATCCAGTCTATATCTGCTGCATCTGCTCACCCCCCTGTTTCCCACTCACCAACTCACGGTCACAGTGACACACATTTTATCATTTCTTTTTCAGTGAATTTGGCACATTGAGCAAGCTTAAACACCAATTTAAAAAATTGTGATGCAACATGCCAATCTTGGGTCAGGTTAACCTCAGGAACCAGGCGGTGGTAACTGGGAATGTCAGTCAGAAGAGAAAACATCAAATCCATTGGGAAAGAAGCTGGCACAGAGCAGGAAGAAGACAATCTGCTGGAAACGCCTACTGACCCAGGAATGCTTCAGTCATCATAATCCTTCATAGTTTCAAAATCCTGAACTGAGCCCTCCACAGTCTTTTATTTTGTAGACAACTTCTTCTACTGCCCACTATCCACTTCCTGTACTAGATAAAACTATCCCTGAGAAAATATTTCTCATGCAATGCTGCAAAGACCACTCACGACTGCTGTTTACCACAGTGAACAGGACACGATAGAAACTTGTTTCTGTTCAAAGAGTTCTCAAAATGCAGAGCTTTTATTTTTTTTTATCTTTTGACTCGGCACTTGTTAAGTATCCACAAACATATGAACACACAAATACTCTGATACTAAAATTTATAGTATGGTAAACACAATAGTCTTGTGGTGAGTGCAACCTACCACCAGAGGGGGTGGTAGCCTATGACATTGAGAGATCTCCACTCAGCTTCAACATGTGCCCATAGATGAATAAAGGACTCACTGAGATGGATATATGGTGCACAGGGAAGAGCGCAAGTAGACATGTACAGTGTCTTCTGACAAATTTAACTTATCTAAATTTATTCAAAAACTTAAAAATGTGTTAAATGGCAGTATTTACAGAATGACATGTTCATATTTACCCAGCACTAAAGCAGGTACAAAGTTGAATATCTGCCCCAAAGCATTGATGAGGTAGAGGATGGTGAGCACAGTCCATGAAGCAGGGAAGATTTGAGCAAAGGTAAAAACCATCTGAACTGCCATGGTTGCAAAACAAATAAGTTTTCAAATTTGTAAAGAGAATTTGACTGAACCAAATACAAATGAGAAAAACTAACTGCCAAAATACAAGGGCAAACTATCTTGAAATCAAAAGGCCATCTGATGCCTCTCAGGATGCATAAGGGTTCATTGTCCATCAAATAGTTTGGGTTTCTCTTGTGGTTTTATTGATCAATTGACAACAAACAACAAATGAAGGACAACTATACAGGTGCAGTGACAGGGGTTCTTCTCATATGATTCATTAGGAAGATGCACATGTTGATGCACCAGGTTTAGCCCTGTTGCAGGGATTTAAATAAAATGTAGTTGTAGTGGTAAATAATTACAGTATTTAAAAGAAATACTGGATCCTAAACTCTAATATCTTTTCTGCAAATGTGCAGAGTAAGCAAAAGAGTACCAGTAACTTCTATTTTTTATTGTTATTGTTTACAGATTACAGAGATTATAGTACAGAGGATAATTTCACCTAGAATTCAAATTAAATGAGAAAATGGCAAATAAACGATTATTATACTTTAGTACTCTGGTTTAATTTGAAAAAGTAAAATTACACAGTATCAATATGTAATGACAACATGTAGACTGAGTAATGTGCCATAGAATCACAGTTGACTTGCCAAAAGCACCACAGGTTTTTGTTTTTCATTTTGAGTGATGCAGGGACAATTCATCCTGTTGTGAAAGACAAACAAAATACAATAAACATTTTTGTTACGGGTTTACTAACAATTGTAATAGCTGAATCATTCAATCAGACATAAAAATCATCTTAAATGATCCTTTTGATTTTTCAAGAGTCATTGGTTTGTAAGAAGATTCACAGTAGTGGCTTCATTCCCTGAACATCTCACCTTTCTCTCTGATGCATCTGTTGAATAGTTTCAGGTAGAGGTCGCCCAAAGCTCTCTGGAAGGAAGAGGATGGCAAGGGCAGACACAACAGCCAGAGTCCCCAGTGTGATATAAGGCAGGTATCTAAAGTATATACCTGCAGGAGGAGGGTAAGGTAAATGAAGATGGATCCTGTCCTAGAATCTTGGCTGGCATGCATATACTGTATATATAGACTGTGTGACACCGTAGATGGGTTAGGGTTAGGAAACCTCACCTCCTCAGTTTAAATCAAACACTGGGAAAACCATTTTAAGACCAGTTTACTCACCCAGCTGTAACAAAAAAGGTGCAGTGCAGCTGCCCACTCTGGAAAATGTACAGCATGTGCCTGCTGCTGTGTTCCTGAGCAATGTTGGGTAAAGCTCTGCTGTGTAGGCAAACATCAAGGCTGTACCGGTGGCAAAACCATATTTACCCACCATCTCCAGGGTAATAGACAACTCTGGTAAAGCTGAAGGAGATACAGTCAATATGCAAGAGCACATGAATCAAATAAAATTAAATTAGAAAGATAAATAGATAAGTAGATGGATTACACAAAGTTAAAAAAAACTGGAAAATGTTGTATGCATGTTAATACTGTGATATGTTTAACAGTAGACCAAGGAAATCTGCATGTTCTATGATATAATTCTACACATTGCACCAGGTTGTCCAGCAGCTTTCTTACTTTGAGGCACCAACTGAATGAAGTACAGGGACAGTCCTCCCAGGAGCATTGTACAACTGGCAGACAGTCGTCGTGGAAAGCATCGCAGTGCGATCCAGCTGGAAATGTAAGCTGGTACCTCTATAGCTGCTGAGATGAAACAGCTGATATAGGGGTCTGCACTGAGCCGTGATGTGTTCAGGGACAGGCCAAAATAGCCAGTACTGAGACTGAACCTGGGCAAAGCAAAGATACAATTCAGACTGTAGGAAACAAAACAACAGCTGATACCACTGCATGGGTAGAGTAAACAGAATTAAAATATGAATACCCTTCATTAGAAAACATTATAAACAGAGAGGAATATGTTGACAATTATCGTAACCCTCTGTGAAAAGGATTTGGAAATCAGTCTGACAATTCTGTCAGACAAATTTTCCGGTCAAATAGTGTCAAAAAAGGACACTATGGCAGACAGCTATGCATTCTGATCTTACATACAACAGGCTGCCAAAAGTATATGGACACCCTGGTTCATGGAAATCTTACAGCAGCGTACAATGACATTTTAGACAACCAATTTTATCGCAGCAGTTTTGAGAGGTTTCTGACAAATCCCCATGGGCTGGAAGCCAAGCCCATAAGGAAATGGTTTCCCCCCATTTGGTGTGAAAGATTTGGTCTCAACACCTTTGGGATGAACAGGACTAGTTTCCAAAATACTGTAGACAAACCTTCCAGAAGAGTGGAGGCTGCGGTTTTGGAATGAGATTTTCCAGTCTAGTCAAGTATGGGTGTAATGTTCGTTTTGGCCATACATGTTTTATGTGTGTAAAACATTTTAAGACGTTCTCAGACTCACCACACGAGGCACAGAATGAGTGTTGTGGATCTAATGTTACTGGTTCTTATAAGGTCAAAGACAGTGTGGCGTTCTTCATTTTTAGACAGCATCTTTATGTCATCAGCCTGCAAGATACAAAACCGTACTCTCAGCTCGCTGGGTTTTGTTTAACTTATATGCTTTAACTGAAGTCAGTTAATCAACAAGGTTTAATAAACTATATATCTAACTATACTATTTAATAATCATTAGATTCATTGACCCTAATGTTCAATGACAGGTTCACATTTATTCAAGTCCGTCTTAAAATAATTGCCAGGAGCCTGTGTGTACTTTGAAACTGAATTTACTTGCTGTATTCATTCAACTTGATCATACCACCATTAACAGATCTCATCCTAACATGCTTCCCCAGAAAGTGTTTCCCTGCTGAGCTACATTAACGCAAAGAGGGACACATCCTCAAGTTCAGCTTCTGTTAAACTTACAACTAGGAATTTACAAAGGAAGCATTCTTTTAAGACAGAGTTGAAAATCCTCACTTCTGTGCATTTAGTTTTTGTCCTGCGTGCCAGCTTACACTGTAATCTTCAAAGATGACCTGTGGAGCCTCAACTTTGTTCTTTTTAGCAGCATTTCTAATTATGGCCTCAGCTTCCTCCGTTCGCCCCTGAGACAGCAACCATCGAGGAGACTCTGGGATGAACCTGCCTCAGTATTCGGCACAGAGACAGAAAGGTTCAGGTGAGACAGAAAAAACCTTTAAAAGGAAACAACAAACACCGTGGATTTAAACAGAACAAGTATACTCTTTCATATTCTTCTTCTGTTCATTTCAAATCTCTGACTTTCCTGCATCCTAAAAAATTCTACCACAAGTAATATGAATGAGTATAACCCACCACCAGAGGGGGATGTAGAGCAACCCAGGCAGAGAGACAGCCAGCAGGAGAGACTTCCAGTCCCTTAAGAAGTAAGCAAAGAGAGGCAGCATCATGTAGCCAACGGCAAAGCACAGACACACACCGAGCGATGAGAACAGGACCCGTACATTGCCGGTCAAGATCTCCGTTCCTGCAGGAAGAGAGAGATAAAAAGAGAGGGGCATGAATGAATCAACAGATTAGCAGATATGTCAAAGTTAGATCAAATGTGGCACTAGTAACGGCAGGAGGTGTTAACATGTACCCAGCACAAAAGCAGCTATGTAGTTGCCTATTTGTCCCAAACCACTGAAGAAGAGGAGGATGGAGAACACCACCCACGAAGGGGAGAAGACTTCAGCAACAGTAAAAATTGTCTGAAGTGCCATGGTTGTGAAAAATACAGGCTTCCTTCCATATCTATATTGAGAAGACCAACAATAAAAAAAAGGAGCAACAATTATTGAAATTATTTCTATAGAACATATTTCTACTTGTATGCGTATCAGATCTAAAATGTAAAGTAATTTAGTGCGCATATACTAAAAATAAGGCCTATGTTTTAAACATTTTAAAGCAGAATAAATATGGAACATCAGAGAAAAGTTTTAAGACTATTAAAAAAATAGGTTGGGACGGGATATGTTACATTATATGTTACATGGGAAGAGGTCTTTTGTTTAGGCAGTAAGGCATATTTCTTATTCAGGATGAAAAATTAAGGTTGATTTTTGTTCTTTTTCTAAATTAAGTTCCATAAGAGAATATTATTAGTAATGTTGCTTGATTAAATTAGATCAAATTATAAAGCATGTTCTCATTCACAGTAGGAACCATTTGATTTCTGGGTGGGCTTTTGCTCGTTCCCACCTATGGCTGTGCTTGCACTACCTGTCTGAGAGCTGTCCTGAGAAGAAAGATCCAACAAGAACTCCTAGGAAATAAAGTGTGGTGGTGAATGGCTGCTTCCACTGCTCACTGCACACCAGGTCAAACTGGAGTATTCAGCCATTCAACAGACATTTAGGAAAAACCAAAGAACAGTCACTTAACTCAAAAACCTTTCATACAGTAATGGGAAAAAATGAATACGCTGACAAGAGGGAATCTGTGTTAATGTTATGATCCTTATGACAACTACACAATGTATGCACACAAGCACACACACAGTCACCTCAGAGACTATGGTGGATTGGTAGATGTCTCTGCTGTAGCTCCATCCGTCCACACAGCCCTCCTGCTCCAGGTCAGTGACGTTGATGTCTCTGCCAGGAGTGTATCCCTGAGCAGAAAGATTTCTGACCACATCCAGCCTGTATCTGCTGCATCTGCTCAGCTCCTGTTTCCCATTCACCTCCTCACAGTCACAGTGACACAAACAGTATTGGTGACACTTCGTTTGCAATTTCATTTGTATAATGATAACACAAACAAAGCACGTCATTACAATTTAACGTGACAATCAGCTGAAGACGACAGCTCAACACGTGACATGGTTGTAACCTTGTTACCCGCTTTGAACAAACTTGAACAAAGAAATATACCTTCAGAATTTTGTAATGATTTCTTGCTCAGGTGGGGCAACTGTTGCAATGTACTGTATTTGTCCTAAATTAAAAATTGCAGACACCCTTACCCTTACCTTTATTGGGATGACAGCACTGAGCCATTCTTGAGTCAGATTCACCTCAGGAATCATGCAGTGGTGACTGGGAATGTCCGCGACAAAGACGATGGATAAAACTCCAGATCCATTGGGGATAGTGCTGACACAGAGCAGGAAGAAGACAATCTGCTGGAAACGTCCCCAGTGGCCCAGGAAAGCTGTAGTTTCTTCATAATCCTTCATAATCCCAGGTTTCTCTTCTTTCTACTACAATCACATTTAATGGCTCTTATCTACAGTCGACTGTGCCCTTTGTATTACGCAGTAATCGCAGAGGATCTTTTTATGATGATTAACACCAGGAGTATTTCCTCGTGCTGCATGCACTGATTTCAGCGGATCAGCTGAAAGGAAATTTAATTGTTGTGATGATTCCAAAGTTTCAATCAAACAAACAAAAGAAACACCTTCTGAAACAGAAACTCATGTTTCACCACCTATTAACTAGTAGGTCATAACTGCAGTTCTGCTGACTGCAGGGGGGTCACAGGAATCTAATCTCTGTGGGCTGTTTGAGGTCATACAGGTGAGCTTTTAGAGCATTTCTACATCTGTACTGATAAAGACCCCTCTTTTTTCTCAACACAGCACTGATGAGTTCTGTGGGAGTTTAAAAAAATGTTAATTAATGTATGTTTACAGCTTTAACATAGCTCTCAGTGTCAATTGAAAGATTAAAAGCTTGCACAATTTAAAATGTAAAAACAACTAGAGATACTGTAGATGTGTGCATGTTAACTAGGTCAATGACTTCCACTTAGACCATAAAATATTTACATATGAAATATTTTTTTGTAAAGTACACACAAACAGTTGTTTTGAGACCATTTTGCCTTTTGACACACTTGTCAATTAGCGACTTCAATTTTATGCATGGTTAAAGGTCATACAATGCGAGATAAAAACTTTTCAGTCCCATTGGTAAGTAGTAAAGTGAGCATTAAACTTAAACCATAAAACCATGATATACACAGTTTAGAGAAGAAGTCAGAGAGAGGTTGAGAAAGAAAGAATGAAGAAGAGAGTCTTTGCTTTCCATTATACAATCAGTCATCCATGCTCTACTAATAGAGTTAATCTATACTATACAGTAGCACCTCCCCTTCATTTCCTGCCATGTCTCTCTTTCCATGTCTCATTCTGTCTCTCTTTTCCTTTTATTTTACCATATAAAATTAGAGTATGGGGTTATGAGTAAAGTCCTTTGATTCTTGTCTTTTCTCCTGTTTTTGTTTCTTACTTATTCTTACTTTTTCTCCTGTTTAGTTCTTACTACTATCAGCTGCAGCCCAAGGCATTCACTTTCTGAGGCAAGCGCACTATTTCATCAAAACCCAAGGTATGTTAACATAATGTTATTTGTAAAAAACAAAACGTAACTAAACTGAACGTAAGCACTGACTGAAAGTCATTTTTGTTGTTTTTGCAATGAATGTGATTTGAACATAGTATTTGTTGGGTTAATTTTGTAATACTAATAGCAAATCTTTGCTTTTTGTTACATTGATATACCGTACATTCACATATAGTAATACTGTTACTGTAGTCTTTCATCAGAGTTCTGTAGTTCTGTTATAAATCTTTAAATAACAAAAGAACTATCACAAGTACTTCCACCACTGCTAATACTACCACTGCTTGAACTACAACAACAATCACAACTCCTGTAAGTTACTACTAGCACAAATTCTGCTTTAGTTACCCTCAACTGATGACCTCCAGAACTGGAACATGGAAACTCAGCTGTGATCAGAGCAAATGAAAACAGTTGTATCAGCTGTCTGCAAAGTCCCACTCCTCTTTCTGCTTCTCTACTTCTTCGTGTGCTCCCTTGACATATTAAGCTCTGCCTTTCAACTAGCTGGAGGTGAGCACTGACATCTGTCTGTGTTATTTACTCTTATACAATATTCTGTGTGTTCAGCTTGATTTTGAATCATATAGCAGTCCTCATGTTTTATGTCTCTCCCTTTCAGGCAGGGTAGCAGGGAATATCTTCCAGGAAAATGCCATCCTGTCTAACCCAGTGGCAGGGCTGGTGGTGGGGATACTGGTGACAGTGTTAGTCCAGAGCTCCTCCACCTCTACATCCATCATAGTCAGCCTTGTCTCTTCGGGTTGTAAGTCCTATAACAATGCTAAATACAGATAATATATATAAATGTTTAATGCCAGCACTTTGACAAGACCTGACAAACTAAATATCACATATTTCTGATCAACTAATTTATCTAAAAACTTATATATACATATTTTATCTAATTATGTCTTTCTGTGTAGTGTTGGATGTTCAGTCAGCCATTCCTATCATCATGGGCTCCAACATTGGAACATCAGTCACCAATACCATCGTTGCTCTAATGCAGGCTGGAGAGAGAGAGGAGTTTGAAAGGTACAGCTGTTGCGTGTGAGTGGTATATGAAGTATAATTGAATGTTTATTTGTAAATAACATCTGAAATTGTGCTTATTCCAGGGCTTTTGCTGGAGCTACAGTCCATGACTGTTTTAACTGGTTGTCAGTTTTGGTGCTTCTCCCTCTGGAAGCTGTGAGTGACCTGCTGAGGCATCTGTCACAGGCCATGATCGACGGACTACAGCTCAGTACTGGAGAAGAAGCTCCTGAACTTCTTAAAGTCCTCACTGAGCCACTTACTAAACTGATTATCCAGGTACTGGTTCTGTGTATGCAAAGGAAAGATTTTCTTTCACTATTCTCAGACAGATACAGAGGCAAACAGGGTAAGGATCAGACACCTGAGAAGCACAAGCTGTGAGGAGAACAGTCCATACAAAGCCCTTCAGACTGGGTACTAGAAAATTATGCTGAAAATAGTGCCAAATAATTGATAAAAAAGCACAAGTGAAAGCAGAGAAAACATAACCTGTTAAACTGATTTTGCTTACTTACTCTGCCTCAGTTTAGTTACAGACAGAAAAAGGGTGGCAAACACTCTCATAATATTCCCATCCCTAAGGTTAATGTATAACCTCTCTGTAGAAAATCAATCGCAGCAAAAAAGTATAGCTCTCACATAGTGTATTAATCACGTAACACGATGATTCTCTCTTTGTAGCTGGATCGATCAGTAATTACAGCCATCGCTACGGGAGACCAGAGCACGAGGAACAAAAGTCTGGTGAAGCAGTGGTGTGAAACCACATCTGTGGAGGTACTGCTACAATAAAATGTGTCCCAGGTTAATGTGAAATTATTGTCTGTTGCTTCTCATGTCCTATTCCCTGGATAACATATATGTCTTGCTTAAATTAGAGAAAGTTTAGTGCCAAGAGACATTGTTCTAGTTAAAAACAACAACAAAAAAAAAACATGACACTTGATTGGTTACGCACATTGTGCTAACTGGTGTTGCTCATATACTGAATGTGCAAAACTAGAAGTACATGTGTTACATTTTGAAACTCTCCCACTGTCTCTTTGCCTCAGTCTGCACTCTTCCTGTTTATCATTGCTGACAGGACAATGACACATCCTGGGGAACACACAACCTTTCAGAACATACACAGAAATGTATGCAATTTTGTCACTTTTTAGTATTTCTGTGATTTTACGTTGTTAAGAGGTTTATAGAATAACATCTCTCCTATCCTCTCGTGCATTTTCCCCTCTGCTTGTGTTTTAATGACTAGATTTAACTTGTGCATCAATCATCAATCATCAACATGCACTGCACTAACACACTGATTACTAACTTTGAAGTTTTGCCAGTTGTTCCCAAAGAGCAGCTGAATTTCCTTCCTTTACATTTTGGTAGTTTAAATTTTGTTTCTCACTCAAAAAAATCCCTACATCAAACCCTCATGATATCATATATCTGTGCCTCTCTACTCAGGCAGGCATCTCTTTGTGGACTGCTCTCTGTCAGACTTGGCCATAGGTCTGATCCTCCTGGCTTGCTCCCTGTTGGTGCTGTGCAGCTGTCTGATACTACTGGTTAAACTGCTCAACTCCCTGCTGAAGGGCCAGGTGGCCGGTGCTATTAACAAAGTTATTAACACGGGTAATGCAGGAATATGACAGCACTGATCCCAAATGCAATACAGCTATACCTATAGCTTTTTCAATTATCTTAACATTAACTTTATCTAAGATTAATCTTAATTAATGACAATGTACAGGAGAATATAGTGCTCACTTTTTGAAGGTTCCCCATCTTGTCCTGTCTTGTCATGTCCTGCAGATTTCCCTTACCCTTTTACCTGGCTGGCAGGTTATCTGGCTGTACTAGTGGGAGCAGGCATGACCTTTTTGGTTCAGAGTAGCTCTGTCTTCACCTCTGCCATCACTCCTCTCATAGGTAATTCACACACAAAGACAAACATTAAGGGTAAAAAGAAAAAAAATACTTGAAAATATAATTTAAGTAATTTGTATGCCTGATTTATAATTGGGGTCTTCCATATACATGAAATGAGCCATTTGTGACTGGAAACTGTAGCAACATCTTTTTTGCCATCCACTTACAACAGTTAATAAATTACCTCCACAGCATTGTTACAGTTCAGCATTAACAGGACTGGCCAGATCATGGTTAAGCACGTTTGCTAAAAATCCTCCACGGGTAGGAGATTTGTTCAGTTGCAGACATAAACCTTATAACCCCATATGCCCATTTCCTCAAAGTGTATTAATTAATTGCACTAAACAGAAAAGCCTCACAAAAAGCAGATTGGGATTACTTGCCTTGCACTTGGGTGTATTTTGGATATTTTCTTCCCTCTGACTGCAGAGTACTTAGACGTCCTGCGACTGGTCTATTGGTTCCACTGACTATGCTAAAGCTAAAGGATAACTTAATTTTTGTCTCTGCCCCTGAGACTATGTATCAACAGTTTTCTTGAAATTTAAGTTACCCATTAACAATTTTAAAGTTGTACTTTGACCTTTTACAAAACTGATTGCTTTGCGTTTTACTTGCTCGTAACTCACACAGTTGATGTTTTTTGTGTTTACCTTGTGTCTTGCTTTCATTGTTTTGAATTGACCTAAGTGTAGATTTTGTTAAATGCAGAAATGAAGTGATTGTACAGACTATTGCTAACCATACTATGAACCCTCAGGGATTGGTGTAATCAGTATTGAAAGGGCCTACCCTTTAACCCTGGGGTCCAATCTCGGAACCACAACAACAGCTACACTAGCAGCCCTGGCCAGTCCAGGAGATAAGATAGCAGCAGCCACACAGGTATATGCTAACACACACATACACACAGAGGGAAAAACAAAAACAAACCAAACAAAAAAAAAACATGCAAAAACTGTTGAGTAGCTCTTTGTGTCTCAGCAGTTTCTGTCTTTGTCTATGTCTCTCCCTCTCTCTTTCTGTCTTTCTCAATCAGTTTAACTTAATGGACCCAAACACACATTAAATGTGTACCAACAGTACTGCTGCCATATATATATATATATATATATATATATATATATATGAAGAAAAAAATATATATATGAAAAAATTAAATGTATATATATTGCACATTTTCTCGAGTTCAGATTCCCTGTTTGACTTGCTGTTATCCTCCATGTTTGTTTCAGGTTGCTCTATGCCACTTTTTCTTTAACCTCCTTGGTATCCTGCTGTGGTATCCCATACCAGCCAGCCGCTTACCCATACGTATGGCCTGTGCCCTTGGCAACTGCACTGCCAGGTATGAGAAACAATAGTTTCTGTTTTTACTTACAACAGACAAAACTGCAAAAGACAGTAACTGGACCTTCAAGCGAAAGCAAAATATTTTATTACTTAAAAAACAGAAGATGTTTTAATTTGAATTAAACTCCACAATGGTTGAAAAGATAACTAACATAACTCACACATGCACAGGTACCGTTGGTTTGCTGTTTTGTACCTCCTCCTCTGCTTCCTCTTACTCCCATCCCTCGTGTTTGCCCTCTCCATGGCTGGCTGGAAGGTAATGACTGGGATTGGAGTGCCAGTCATTATGGTGATTGTATCTGTTGCAACAGTAAACATGGTCCAGGCACGCAGACCTGAGTGTTTGCCACATACACTGCAAAACTGGGACTTCCTTCCTGTTTGGATGACCTCACTCCAACCCCTGGATAACCTCATCACCAGGATGACCCTGTGGTGCAGGCAAATGAGAGGTAAATATCTCAGCTACTATTATGATACAAAAACTCAACCACTTTATTTTCCATTGAGGGCATTACAACACTGATTTACCTCTTACTTGTCTCTGTACCTGATGTTCTTACCCTCTGCTTGGTGTTTTGCTTCTAGGTTGGACTTGTAAAGGAAATGATGGTCCAGTAACATCACTGGAGGCCGTCACTGTCAACTCTGGGAGAAAAACAAGAGAGGAACAGAAGCAGAATGGGGAAGAACAAGAGACTAATGAGAGCTGGCAGAAGCAAAAAGGACTCAGCAAACCTGGATGTTGTGATCTAGACCATAATGAGGAAAACAACAGAGACAACACAACAAACAGCATGTCTTCAGAGGTAGTATGGGTGCAGTGTGGTCCATCAAGGACATCACAAACTCCAACAATCAGGGCACTCAACTGACCAGCACTCACTTGTAGTGCTATTATCTTGTTTCTAAGGTGCCAGAGGTTTCATGAATTTCATGGCCTGTGAGGAACTTATCAGTGAGAAATGTCTGACCTTCATGAGCTAAAAAAATTTAATTTCCAAGCAATCTGTAACTAGGTGCAATTACTCATTGCACTATGAGGGGAGATCAGCTTACATGGTCAGCTGACAGCTGGAAACCTGGCGTGCAATGTTCAAAACAATGTCAGCAGAGTAAAACAGTTACTCACCTGACAAACTGTAAAGGTACAGTGTCTGAAGAATGTTCAAGACCTGTTTTGTGCTTCTGCCATTTCACTTGTTTTTGTTACAAATAAAAAACTTCTGTTTCAGACATGTAACTGGTATCAGGCTTTCAGATTCTTTAGTCTATTCTAGTGGGAGGTGTCAGCCTCCAATATGAAAAAGTTCATTTCCAGTTATATGGTCTCATTCTTTGGGTCATGACCCAGGAAGAAGACAAGCATCTCAGTCCAACACCATGTTTTCAGTACTACCATTGCACCTAACCTGTACTCAGTCTCACTGTCAGCTTTTTTGACTCCTGCTGTGAAGAAATGAAAGATGAACATGAATTCCTGTACATGGGGTATCATCCCTTGTCTGTTCTATTTATTCTATATTGGACTATGCCATCTGATATATCCATGAAATTGCCAGCTACTCTCTGTCTTTCTGGCATTCTTTCCTTTGTAACAGAAGTGGGTAACAGAAGATACAAAAAAGGGAAAAGAAGCATTTAATTAAAAAAACCTGTACCTCTGAAAAGCATGTCTGGATCATCCTAGTATCTAATTCCATTTGCATTTTCTTAGTTTTTTTTTTTATAGCCTTCACTCTTTAGTTGCCTGACTGTGGCTGTGAGAGCTGGGGTTATCGCTCTTTTTCTTTTGGCTCTGTGTCTTGGTATCTGCCACTTATGTAACAAAGCAAGACCCATGACTGCTTATGAAGGTAAGAGAATATAATCTCTGTGATATCCAGTGCTGCTATTGTCCTACTGATTTTCTCTCTGTATCTCTGTGTCTTGGTATCTTTTTGTTAAGTTTGCTTTCAACTTTTCCAGGTACTTCCAAAGAAGCCATTCTCTACTCAGAAGTTATATACAGAATGTAGCATAATCTTCATATAAAACCATTAATCTTGTATTAGCCCTGGTCTAAGCTCCTGCCTTTCCAAATGTGGCAGCATTATTTTTAGTGATTTGCTTTATAACTGCATCTGGCATTGTGTAAAATTAAAAAAGAGAAAAAAAAGAAAAAAGAAAGAATCTATTGAAACTTGCGCACATTGATCAGCATAATCAACAGATTCCCTTTTCACTCTAGTGCTGAGTTGTTTCCTGTCTGTGGTTCACCATATAAACACGTGTTCTATGTGAATGTGAAGACACATCTTTAAAGTAAAATGGAGCTGAGATCAGATCAAGCATTATGGCCAATACTTCATTATCTCCTCTAAGAATAAAAGTTAAATTTGTATGACATCACATTAAATGAAAAACAAATAGGACTATTCTCTTAACTATTCAACTCCTCAGCAACAGCACAGAGAACATGTAGTAACTGAGATTCAAGTCTGAGCTGAAAGCATGTTAGTGATCATTATTTAACCACAAGGTGGAGCCCAACATACCTACATGTAAAGAGAAAGTGTCATGGCTCTCACATTAACTCCCACACCTACCTGCACAGTTTTGACTGTGACCTGTCTGTACTGATACCTGTCTGGTTTGTTTGAATAATTCATTAAAGACTCTTTACCATTGACTCTATTGTGCTTGTGGATGCTGAGTTTTCTCAAAACATGATAGAAAATAACTACACTACACAAGTATAGTTTTGAGTTACTTGTATTTTGCCTGTGTAATTAAACTAAATGCTGCTTTATAGTGCAGAGAAAAGTAAGCTTTTTACTCCATCACAGCTATAGTAGTAGTAATAATAATAACAAAAGCATTAGTCCTGCACTTATTAGGAACATAAAGTTTTGCTAATACTAGTAGTGCTACAATAAAAATGCTAACACAAGAATTGTAATCTTATGGTCAAAATCGTTATCAGCAACTGATCAGTACGCCATGAACACTTCGTATGTCTTCAGCTAAAAATGTGAAAACGATTTTGTCTTTATCCATTTATACAAGAAAACAAAACTTAAAAAAGCAAGTGGTTGCCAGTCTGCTTTATTGTAATTTTGACGCAAACTAACTGCACATTTATCTTAAGCAAAAACAGCTATGTCTCTATATATTTACAGCAGAGACTGAGAGTCTCACCAAGGCCTCAGAGCGTGAGAGAGATCAAATGAGGTATTGAGGCTATGGCAGCAACAGAAAAGAAAAAAGCTGTGGTTTTTAACTGTCAGTCACACTTAGTTTAACTTCACATTGTCCCCATTGCCTGTGAGGAGGTTTAGTGTTACACGTCTCCAATTAAGATGCAGGTTTTGTTTTTTTAAATAAAAGCTTGGTTATACAGTACATTAATAGGCAAGAAGGGTTTATTCCTACACGTGGAACTTGCAGACTACAACACCTCCCATTTTCATGTGTGTTTGGTCCTTTAAAAAAAAAAGGCACCCTGCACCCATGCCTTTATGAAGTACACTTAAATCGTTTTTTTAAAAAATCATTCAATCAAGCTGGTATCATTTGCACAAATCAAACTGCATATTGCCTTACTATACTGTATGAAATTCATACAGCATTGCAAGGAAAATAAACTGTTGTTTACTTTAGAGACTGAGAAGAAATATTCACACCTAGAAGCTTTTGAGGCTGCAGCAACGTCTGCTGCTGAAATGAAAACTCACACCTCAGAGTTAAGACATTTGTCCTCTGACACTTTGTTTTTGGTTCAGCAGAAGTATAGGTGTGAGGGAGCTTTTCTTTCTTTAGATCGAGGTTAAGGCCTTAAAAACAATAGTTCACTGTTTTTCTCTAAGATGACAGAATTCAGCTGGCTCATCCCCATCGGCAGTGGCCATACCAAACAGGACTGTAGTACAGGCCCTACACATATAGTAGTATAAATATGATAACCAGAGCCTCTGGTGGAGGAGGTCAGAGCCATAACAAACAGCCTGTGTCTCTGTTTCTCATGGTCAGTTACTTATAGAAGGTTTCTCTCAGTGGGACAGAGGTGACTGCGATATAGAATGTGAGTTAGTGTTTTGAGTTTGATGCCTTGTGCAAACTACCGTGAACAAATGTATTCATTTCCCCCCCCTTTTCCTCCATTTACTGGCCTATGTGCAACATTGACCATCACATGTAGGAAACTTTACAGAGATTTCATTTCTTTAATTAAAAACAACATTTCCCTATTTTCACTGACAAGTTCTTAAAATGTTCAACTGTCCTGTCCCTCCAGACTCTTCACTGAGCTGTCAATGTAGAGAATAATGTAAGAATTATTTGGTATTGGTGTAAAAGAAAGCAACAAGCAACAAGACTGAAGTGTTTGACCTCAGTTCTGAGCATCAAGGCACTGCTCATCATCTGCTCAATACCGTCGGTGGAGCATGGTGGGGACAGCACCGCCCTGTGGGAATGTTTTTCAACGGCTGGGACAGGTGGAGCCAAGAACCGAGATATTCCTTAATGAAAACCTGGTCCGGAGAGCACAGGGTCTTAGACTTAGACAGGTTCACCTTTCAACAGGATGATGGTGGTGCACAAGGCTGCACCATAAAAAATGTAGAAAAAGTGATGAAGGGGTCAGAAAACTTTCAGAATATACTGGATTTCAGCAGATTTTATAAGAGTACTGTCATATTTAACATGTTCTGTAAGTTTACCATTGCAAAAGCAGTGAATATCTGTGCTCTGTTCACTGGCTCATTGTGGGTGACAACACAGTAACCGCTTCCTTGATTTGCATCACACAACATAATGGCAAAAAGACAAGAGGAACATAAAGCCCCCATCTGTCAGTGGAAAATTCAGGTCAGCCTTAAACAGCAACGGAGACGACTCTGCATTATTGTGAATGTGGTGAGTGACAACTTTGAATCTGAAGTACATTATGTAAAGTGAGCATAATTTTATAATTTATGTAGCTGGAGGTTATAAAATCTGAGTACGGTTAAATCCTTAAGTGTAATTTAGCTTTCAAAAGAACTTTTGTTGTTTTACAACAGACAAACCATGATCTACATCTACATGATCATCACCTCTCTGGCAGCAACAGCTCTGGGACAAGGTACATTTCACTGTAAACATATGTTACTGAAGTTAACAGTATGGTGAACAGTCAATAAATCATTAAAAAAAAAAAAATTAGGGCAGAAAGACAAAGGAGTTAAAAAAGTCCAACATTTATTTACAGTAAACTTACACATGACTTTCACACGAAATTATAATGATATATAATAGTATGAAAATATAACAATAGCACAATAAAATGTCAGAATGACATTATTTCCTTTTCCTTACTGAAATGAACTGCTTTAATAATTAATACCAACTTGTTTTTATTTGTATTTCACATTAAGCATTTAATTGGTTTTGTGTTTGTGTTTTTTAGGGTCTTTTGAATGCAGTTTCTC
>JBBMJY010000004.1:13297268-13313503 GCA_037833715.1 Toxotes lorentzi
TCAAAATAAAACAGGAACTATAAACAAAACTAGACTAAAGTCCACAAAGCAGCCCCACATAGGGGCTAGACATGACACCCTTGTTTTTATATTTCCCCACTTTCTGTTCAATTCACCTGATCCAGAGCCAGGTTTTGGTGAGCCATCTGTTTGGTTTTTAATCCACATTTATTTAAACAGGCTTGCGAAGGCTGAGATGTGTTGCATGTGTCTGAAAACCAGTGACAGGGAGATTAGAGAGATGAGAGGAGATTCATTCTGTACAATGCCATCACTAATAATATTGCCTGTAAAATAAAATTAGTTTTCTGAAAGACTGATGTTATAGCTCTTTTCCAGTGACAGCTTATTTAGCCATTTCTTGTTTGTGCATCTTAAGCAGCGTGGATTCTGTCACAGTTTGATCAATCTGATTTAAAAAAAAAAACAGAAACACAAATGACAATTGTTGCTGAAACAGTTTCCAAGAGCAATATACTTCTTCACATCACAGTGAAACTCTTAGCCTAAGGTTCAGTGTAAACTGCTGCGTAAGTTCAGGGTGGGATCAAGCTTTTTTATTTGATAAGGTTAGGCAGCTAACCTAAACTAGAAATTACTCAGAGTGCATACCTATGTCAAGGCTGCACAAGCAACATAAATGTGTCGTCACTCTATTTTAATATTAGGAAATATTTTGACATGTTTAATCTGTATTGGGGTCTGCATCAAAATAGTGATGGACACCGGTGCCAAATAGGTTTCATTCAATGATAAAATAATAAAAGTGTTTAAAGGAGAATTACTTGTTCCTTGGCCCATGATCTTACATTCCACCGCATTTTATTGATTGTGTCAACACAGTTTTAAGACACCCTAGTAAATCAGACTAATAAATAGGACTGCAAATATAACCTCCTCAGTGACCATTAAAGTTAAATTAGTTAAAGTTAAATTAACTTATGCTGTGGTAAAACACTTTCACTTGAAACAAAAATAACTAAATAACTGAGCTGTGTGTCTGAACATTTGTGGGAAATCAGTATGGGTAACCACAGATGTTACTTGTTTCAACTTGTCTCTTTCCTTTATTATGGGATCAATGTATTTCTTGCACTTTATTCTGATTTTTATACACTGGACAGTGAAGCCCTTATTCTGGCAGCAGTGCCATTGTCTTTCCACCAACCTCCTCAGGACCACCTGCTGATTTTCCTCACTAGAATTTATTGCTCATCTGAGAGCTGAGCAACTCTGTGATCATCCTGTGGGTGCCTCAATATCAGTCACTGTCTCTTTCCAAATCCCCTTTTAATGAGAATCAAAGCAAAGCTCTGTCAGAGCGTCATCCCTTCACAAGGCCAACCAAAACATTAGGAGGATCAAGGGGCTTCCAGTTATATACACAAAAATCCTTGCAAACAAACCATGAAGGTGCTCTTTATACACAAACGGCATACCTTCACATCCTTGTGTGTAGATTTTGTCCTCATTGAAGAAATACAAGAATACACACACATGTGCAACCGTAAATATAGACAAAACACAACCCCCTTTCAAATGTGATTCAAGAAGAAGCAACTCCTGCAATCAGTCAACAGTATGTAGGACCTAGTAACAGTTCCACAATGTCTCAGAATTTCAACGTTTCTAGGTTACTTGAATGATTTATGTATATATGTGTTCAAACAATCACAAGAAACAAGTAAAATGGCGCTTTAAATGCTGCTTCTTCATCACAAAACTGATTCTGAAGCAGCAGGTTTCACTCCAGGGAAACATCCACAAGCTGCACAAACACAGTATATTTGTAAAAATGTCCAGAAACTGGAAATAAGACAAATGCTTACACTCTGTACTGAGGACAAGATAACAAAACCCTGTTGTGTCTTTGTGTGTCACTTAGTTTTGTGCCAAATATTGTGATAGACACAACAGATGTATAACAGATAGACAAACCCAGAATATTACACACCCCATGGTGGTTACAAAGTTGTTGGCCCTTTAATATACACTAAACTTCCAGTGTTATTATAAAGCTAAACAAAAGATTATCTCCAGACTCTTTCATCATCAACCAAGCACTCTTCCAACAGAGCTCCACAGTATACCTTCTAAGAACCTTTACTATAATAAATCAAGGATTCGTGTGTTGCTTATAAGGTTCTTTCGAGTTACGGTACATGTTTTTAATTTATGTCTGAGGAGGAATGGCTAGAATGTTGCTCTGCTATATGTACAGACTCTTATACCCAGCTATAGCCGGCACTCATCCAATAAGACTCAACAAATCACAGATGTTACAGGCAACAGGTTGGTACCGTATGGAGCCACAAACCTGGAATGAACAGTATGCACCATAAAGATAAAAGAAAGAGAGAAAAAAGAGAGAGAAAAAGATATATTTATAGTTTAAAAGATTTTTTTCAACCAATTAGTTTGTCATGGAGATGTTACTGTGATACAAATTGGGGCAGAAGAGGAGACAGCTGAATGAGAGTGAAAGAAAGCAGGAAATAAGTGATGAGAATGAGGAATGGCAGCTTGGTGTAAACAGTGGATCACACATGATGGTTAGCTATGTCAACAGACAGAGCTGTCAGTCATCCAGATGAAGTCCTGGACAAGCATACACAGAGTCAGCATTCTTACCAAAGGGAATACAGAGAACAGGCCTGTTAACCATACAGGCAATGCTGAAAGGTTGTCTGTATAAAGTTATATGGGATAAATGTGGTTGATAAAGAACACATCTTTTATGACAACGTATATAATATCAAAAGCATGTAATGAACAGTGAAGGGTATGTGGAGATAAATCAGAAAAAGAAGGAGAGATACAGTTAACCTAATCCATACAGGCCACTGTGAAGAAGTTCTCTCTGGTTAGCTCGGTTGGTAGAGTTGGAAGAAAGCTGAAAGAAACTGCTTAGTCTGTGTTCACAGATGTAATGGACACTGCACTAGTTGGTTAAGCGGAGATGCTGCAGTCTGCAGAGCAAAGCGAGCTCTGTTTCTGTGCAACATGAAGTGTTTATCTTTAAAATGGACTAAATGTTTATAGATGTGAGAGAGGCTGAATTCTTTCCATGTAGCAAAGCCACAGTTTCTCTCCCTGTATCTCTCGTTGCCTCTGTTTTGCTTACTCTTCACTGCGTGGGTCTGTTAAGTGGAGTTCTACCACAACAGATATTTACTTCACAAAACCAAACTAAAGCACAATGAACGACGTTCCTTTTCCAGTAGTTTTTTTTTTTTTCCCCCTCCGGCTGGTGCGTTTCAAAGGTATGCTGACTTCTGTTTCTTGGAAAATGAAAGAAAAGAAACAGAAGGTATATACTGAATATGAAAATTCACTTTGCAGAAATCTTATCAGAACCCACGGACATAAATACACACAACTTGAATCAACTGAATTTTGCCTGTAGCTCCAATTGTAAAGAAAATTCCTCCATGAGCTGCCTAACTACATTAAGTTAAGTTTGGGACTGACAGAACACTATGAGTGTTATGCATGTGGGAAACATTAGCAAATGTTTTCCACATGCAAATGCTGATTACTCAAAATCCTTCAGAGGAGTAACTAACTGTCACTCCAGACACTAGTGCCTTGTTTACTTCTCCCTCTCTCGCCTTCTTTTCATGAGGCGTGTCTGTTTATCTCACCCTGATTTCCCTCACACTTCACTTAAAATCTGCCCACATTCACTATGGGTGTTGAATAAGCTATTACTGGAGGCGCAAAGTCATTTAATGGGGTATGAAGTGACTTCTCGCCTCTTTTGATCACAAGAATTCCCTTGGACCTGTGCCATGCAGCGTAACTGTGGGTATTACAGATATGCCATGCTGCTGATGCACATATGGGAACACAAAGATCCAGAAACGAGAGGAACATCAACACATTTGCAGTGCTGTAAAGCAGCAAATGTTGTAATCACAGGTGACTGGAAAAGCAGGAAGGTTTGGATTACTGCAGGGTCTGAAATGAAAGGACAGTTAGTGAACATGTCAAAGGCAGGCAGAGAATGAAAGAATAACTGAACAAATCTAAAGGAAC
Organism: Toxotes lorentzi; assembly: GCA_037833715.1. Lineage (NCBI taxonomy): Eukaryota > Metazoa > Chordata > Actinopteri > Toxotidae > Toxotes > Toxotes lorentzi. The sequence continues at coordinate 13,301,307 of JBBMJY010000004.1, forward strand.
TGTGACAAGCCACTTTTAAAACAAGGATTTTAAGACCTACTCCTGACCTAATTTATATTCTGTCCAGAAACAGGCCCATCAGTTGTTGTTTAATGAACAGAGGCAGACTTTGTGTGTATTACCTCACACTATGAAACACTATGAAAACACTATGAAACCATGAAACCGGGTCCTTGTGTTTTTCACAGTGCAGCTCCTTGAACATTTTTTTTTTTTTGTGTGTTGGGGAAACGCTGCAGTTAAGACCAGTAAACAATCATGTCATGGTAATGCACTTCTCATTTTATTTATATCCTAGAAAAAAAAAAGCAAATAAGATCCAGGACAAAAACATGTGCTGGAAGAGCAATAAGTTAAACACGAGAAGAGGATTTGTGTCAAAGAAATCATTTAAAGACACAAGCTACGCAAAGTGAGTGACATGTTATATATATGTTAAAGCAATCACGATAAAACAAATATTTACAATACCAAAGAAACAATGTGGTAGCATTATAATTTTCACATAATTTACAAGAAAACTAGCTGATGGCATATCAACACCCACAACTTGATGTTTATAAAAAAAGAAGGATATCAGCACTGCAAAATGTAAATTTTCTCATTCTCATTTCAAATTACAAAACTAGTTTTGTTAGAAGCATTTAAAAAAAATTTAAGAATAAAATCACTCTTCTTCACCCAGTTTACTTCACCATTCACAATAAGCCAAGACACGTGGCCACATATTGCAGTCATAAAGGCACGTTTCTTTCTTCCTGCAGAGAGAATGTCTGTCAAGAGAAAAAAATCCATGCCATCTCCTCATTTCTCTTTCTCTCTCCCTCCTTACTCCCTCCCTTTCTGTTCCCCTCTCTCAGAGGAAATGTAGAAATATATTTAATTTGTTTCATGGATTTGGCTATGACCAGAAATCTGAATTCATTGTAGGAAGGGAGTAAAACTATGCATACTTCCAACATCTTTTTCTGTCTTCCAAAGAGGAACTGTAATGTATCTATGTAGTGGGTCCAGAAATCTAAACAAAGTGAATATTACTCCCACATGTTGTAGACTGTGGAGTCCCAGTTTATGAGTTTCTTACAATTTTCTGTGGCCGCATCTCCTGTATCAAATGCACATGACCATTTATAAAAGCTGTCAGGAAGGGCGGAGAGCATATTGGTGTTAACCTGGGGTGTTTTTAATAAACACAGCCAGTGAACTTCTTTAGTGTGAGAGTTGAAATTCCTCTCTCAGTCAGGTGCAGGAGCCAGAAGCACTTTATCTTCTCTTTTCAAAATGTCATAATTTCTTGCATTCACTGCACTGGACTAAGTTATTTCATTGTTAAAGACTGACTGTTTTTGCAATTTGTTGAATATTAATTGAGGTTTTTGTGATCAGATCTGGGAGAAATTCTTTAAACTGATTCTCACCAAGTTCTAGAGTTTCTCCCAGAGCTTTGAGGACGTCTCCTGCAGGGTTTTATTTACATTGCAGAAGGTGGTGCTTGCATAGCTGCATACAGAGGCTTTCATTATAGGTTATAGTTCAGTAAACCCACACCCCAAAGCATACTGACACACATTCCAGACACTCACAATTATACCTATACCTGATCCGCTTATAATGAATTATTGTTTATTGTTTCATATGAAATGTGTGCATAAAAAGTGGCAATCAAATAGTGATGTTCCCCAGTTTTGTAACACAGAAAGGCCAAAAAAACCTAAGCCTCAAAGTCTGAAAGGTAAACTGCATACATGTAATTTACAAATGCAAAAGTCCATCCGCAACAGAAGTATAATGTGTAACTGTAACATAAAAAAAGGACACAGAAACCTTTAAACCCATTAACCAAAACTTAAATATAACCCTATACCTTAGATTACTTTCCAAAATAAAGACAAGTTTGCAGTGTAGTATGCTGCATGGGAAACTATCTTTATAATGGCTAAAGGCAAAATTGGTCAGAAGGCAGAAACATCTCTGCACACTTCATCACAGCAAACAAACCAATCAGCTCAAAAAATCTCTTGTGGTAACACATTTCATGCACACACTCGTGCTTAACAGTTAAGGCCTAAGAGAGGGTTGTCATGGGACACTGGATATTATGCTGGTGATAAACTGATATGCTGATTGTTAGAAAAACACGTAGGTGGCTGCTGGTGTATTCATTTCAAAGTGGATCTTCAGCATCTCCATTCCATTTACTTTTAACTTTTCAACATCTGTGCATCTGTCTTGTTTTCTTGTTGATTACATGGAATACTCTAGAATTAAGCTGTGGTTGTGATGTGGATATGAACTTGCATAAGAACACCGTTTTGTTAATATGACCTCAACTGGTTCTCTTGTATCTAGGATTCAATGTAAACACACAGATTGAGAGATGGGGGCTGTCAGATTGGGACATAACATACAATGTCAGCTTGTTAATGGGTTGGAGTTACGAGATTCTCCTCGGACTCGAGCCTTATTCTCAACATATTTTCTCAATATACATAGCATTTATTAGGTCTGTCAGTGTAGAAATGCTGATATCGGATCAGTGAAACATATGTTTCATTGGACTCTCTCCCAAAGACAAAACTGATCCAAGATCAACATTCCTGCCTGACAGAGCCTAACAAATCTAGGCTAGGATACTCAGTAGCCCCATTCTCCCATATCTTGGTTTCCCAGTTATATTACAGTATGGCAAGCTTCATCTCCATCTCAGACTAGCTCCACCTTGGAGTTGGGGTACACCGCAACAACATCATAGCCCTCTGGGGGCTGGACACGTGCCTTGGCGTGGGTCTCACAGTACAGATTGTCCTCGATGAAGAAGTAGCCTCTCTGCTTGAGGTTGATGCCGCAGTCGTCGCACATAAAGCACTCGGGGTGGTAGAGCTTGTCCCTGGCCTTCACAATGGTGCCACTGGATGGAGACATGACAGCAGACACAATGTCAGACATATGAAGGCTTTTCTCTAACAAATGTAGAAACTCGGGAGATGCAAAAGAGGATGACTGCTCAATGAAAAACAATCCAAAGGGAAAGGTAGATGCATGAAACGGACATGCATCTACAAAGTAATGTTATAGAAAGCATTGTTTTATTTGTTTTTTACCCTGGAATCCCAGACACATTAGACCAAGCGGTGCTTGGCATTGTTCACCAGCATTTACCTGACTCAGTTACATCTGTCATCATCTACGTCCACCTTCTTGATTTCTAATCAAATGAATGAGCAACACCTTGTGCCAAATTTCTCCCTGGTGACTAAAAACAAATACAGGACAAACTGAAACATGAAAATAATCCATGTGCTGAAGGAGAGTTTTTGCTGTAGCTGTTAACTGCATGATCCTCTTGAACAGTAACTATTCCTGGGTGTGTTTAAGTTTCTTGTTTATGGCTCTACATCCATAAGAGCTGTGCAATTAAGGCACATTATTATTTAGTGAATAGTGCCCTGTCCCGCAACTCTTCTGTAATATTATGCAGCTTGAGGGTGATGGTGTCAGCGTTGACCAACATCTAGTTCTTCTTCTTGTGGCTTTTTGGCATGTGTTTTTGGAACGTGTTTTGTTAACAGTGTACAGAAAGAACACAGCCTTATATGTAGTGTATGGGAAAAACAAAACAAAAATAGCTCAACATCATAGGGTTGTACCATTGGGGAGGATGAAAATGGATGAATGCATGGTAGGAAAATGATACACTGATGAACCAACTGCAAAACACAGAGGGCCTTAAAAGGCTAACTGCAAGCCTCATCACTGTTGCAGAGGACAGAACATTAAGCAGCAGCCCTTTAAAAGGAAGTAAGCAGTGATGAATTGGTTATGACAGACTTACTGTTATTGACTGAACTTTCTATTATCTATGCAAATCAACAATTATCATACTTTACAGCTACTGTAACCAAGCTAGCATTTGAATATGTCTAATCACATGTCATATTTCAGCTGCATTTTCAAAAAAGGTTACACGCATTCATGCCGTCACACCTGGGAGCTGAATAGTACATATTCACTCTGCTGGCTGGCCACTGATCAACCCTAGTTCATTTAGAGGTTCACCGCTTTACTCAGTCACACAGTGACAGCAGTTGTTAAGGGCGTTGCTCATTCACTGCTCCCAGTAAGATTTTCCTTTCTGGACTGGGGATTCGGGCCAGAGACCATTCAGTTATAAGCCTGCTTCTTTTTTTAACCGCTTTCCCCATCTAACCACACCACTTGAAGGATAAACTCTTGACACAGTGCTCTATACTTGTTTAAAAAGCTGTAAAATGCTCCCAGGCCATAACAGCCTTATTATGCCATGCAGGCTCCTACAATGCGCTCTTGTTCAAGAGTAAAGTAAGCTGATGACATCACTGCTTACCTGCAGCTGCTTTTATAGAGGGGGGATTACCGGTGCATGTGGTTACTTTGGCACAAAGGTGTGTGTACGTGCATGCGCTTAATGCTTAGAGTAAGTTTGTGTATATGCACCTGTGTGCAGGCAATAATATATACAGTATATACAGCATGTGTGTGTGGGAAAGGGTGTGGAGAATGGCTTGGTTTAATCATTAAAGTGATAAATGGGAATAGATTTTTCTGAAGCCTTGTGACAGGCCTGTCAGTGCAGATCGACCTGCACAAGTTAACCTCTTTGTTTAAGGGAAGAACTCAGATCACGTAGTTCAACCTTTTAACTTTATGACCACAAATGGCATCATAAAAGAAGCAGGAGAAATATCCTTTCCAGATGGCGATTAAAACAGCTTTAACAGCAAATCTGTGCATAAATCATTCCTATTTTCAGCATCATATTTACTGGATCTTCAACAAGTCTGTAATTGTAGACTGTGGTAACCATAGTTCTTATACCAGTTTTACACTGTGATACTTTAGATAGAAAAAATAACATTTCCCTCAGTTTTGAAATGAAAAATAAATTGAAACTTGAAAAAGGAATCGTAGGCTTCTCACCATTAAGACGCAATTACATACTTACTCTATGGGTTGTTTTATTTATGATGGTAAAGAGTCCACTTTTTAATGTTTACCTAAAAATTAAACCAGGATCTGTACAATACTTACACAATGCCATTGCAGCAGCGTGTGCACTGGGGTAGCTTCTGAAGACCAAACATAGGGCTGGGGATCGGGCTTCCCATTTTGGGGATTGGAGACCTGACTGGCGACTTTAAGCTTCTCATTCTCTCTGTCGGGGACACACCTAGAAATAACAAAATAACCACAGAAAAAACATAAGAACTTTGGAAACTGGTCAGACCTTAAAAATAAGCCTGCACATGTGTGTGTATGTTTTTTAGGGCCACTCAGTTCCAAGTACTGCCAATCTGGTATTTCAGGGGAAAAAGCCATACAGGTGCATGAGAATGCGTATTTGTGTTTGCGCTCTGCAGGAAATCCCCCTATGAGTTCCAGGCAGTAAGATGAGAGCATGATGATACAGAGATGGATAAATATTTTGCACAGCACCTTCGAAGGAGGCATCGTGGGTCAGATTCTGTTTCCCACTGAGCTTTTTCTCACTATTTCTGGCTCTCCTTCCAGATGTGTGTTAATCTGCTGGCATAAAGGCACGGAACATGTTTCCATGTGAGGTATTGTTACAAACTAGTTTGCTCGTTGGGCAACTTCTACTGTCTCGCATATTATCTGTCACTTTTTGATATATTACTTATCCAAACGCAATGGCAAATCAAAACATGCAGCTCACCAAGGACACCGGTGTTACTGCTTTTGATGGTCATCAATCACTTCACACGATTTGTGATAAAAACATGATTCATGCTGCCAGTTTATTAGGTACACCTAGCTAAAAGTAATGCATTCTAATACAACAGTCTTTCAAAACTGTTTTAGAGAGGGGAGTGATTTTATGATCTTATGATTTTATGACTTTATGATCATTTATGTTATTTAGCCTACCTTCACTGAAATAAAAGGGGTGGACAAAATAGTAAAAACTCTGGCTACCTGTCAGATTCAATTCAGGATTACTGTATGAGAACATGCTAAACAAGCAAACATGCACAAGTGTCACAGAAGAAAATTTCAGTGTTAACTCATTGTAATGTATTTTTCTTTTTCCTTCTCTCTTGTACGCCTTCACCTCTGTTTGACCTCGCTGTGTCTCTCACTCCTTCCTGTGCACTTCATTCAAGTGTCATTGCCTGTGGTGGCATTTCCTTGTACAAATTCACCAGTCAACCTGGCTAAAAATCTGCCATGGAAAACATCAACAACCAATATGCTACAATCACACAATATCTGTGAATGATACAAGGTCGTTTGACATACAAGTTCTGTGTTAATTTAAATTTCTGGTCAAACATTAAAGGAAAAGACAACACCTCTAAGAGATTTTCATTCAAATTTAAGATAATCATTGTTTTTAGACAGTTTCAGTATGTAATGCTCACTTATGTTGTTACAGAGGCTTGTAATGATGGTTGCTGTCTTCCCACGGATAGAGTTTTTTATTAAGAGCAATCATCTCCAACCATCACGTATTTAATTATGCCTCGCTGGATTGCATGAGAGGGTATACTTATCACTGGATGTCTGGAGCTACTCCAGTAGTTCCAAGTGCACCAGGATAGATCAGTGGGGCACAGTCATGAACTGCCGTGTATGACTTCCCTTCACTGATGATGTGCCAGGAGAAGCAATTCAGGCCAACAGGCCACCAATGACTGCCACAAGCACAGTCTAATTACCTTGCGTCTGGCACCTGACTCAAAGGACTTTCCGTCTCTCAGTAGAAGTTAGCCTCTAACTGATCCATGGTGTGTTTAAGAGCTGGGAATGTTGTTTCTGGGATTAATGTCTCTACTACCTAATGATGCACTCTAATGGAAAAACTTTTATGTGCGACTTTTTCACAAAGGGGAAAGTTGACTAATAAAAGTCTTCAGACCACAGTCAGCAATGGGAACAAAAAAAAAGCAGGATGAATCAGCGCTTGTTTAGTTTTGCTTCTACATTTTAAAATAGCCAGACTACTCAGGACCCATGTATTTTGTTGCCAAATGCAGAGAGACACCATATTTGAATTGACAGACAGTGACAAGTTGGCAGATTACAAGACGTAGCCTGTTTCACCCCACGCAACATTCATGGTGCAAAGTGTGTCCTACACTGTGACTAATATCAACCAGACATATTGTAAAATGGTCACACACACACACACGTTAGCCCCCATCTGACTCAAACCTGTCAAGTGCAAGTTTATACAGCTGCTGTGGGACATTGCTATATCTACAACTTTTCAGGGAAGTCAGGAAAGAAGCCTCGATTTGTTCCTAACCATATGTACCGCAGGCTTCAATTTAGGCAAGAGTTTTAAAAGGGTTATATCAAGATAACATGACAAGAAATATAATTGGAAAATGGGCACAATGATCAGCTGAAATGTGGTGGAAAGATACATTCACAACCTCTGGGGCCACATGTGCAATCAGAGAGGAAAAACCATTGTCACGAGAGAAAGAAGAATACTGGAAAATATGGTTGAAAGTGCTGGAATGATAGTGGTTTAAACAGACAATCAATCAGTGACAATGAATTATCGTGAAGTAAAACCAAATGTTTCTCAAATGTTGCAGTTTCCAAAAAATGAATTTGAATTTCTTTTTTTGTTGTTTGTTTCGTGTCACTGTAATCTGAGTACTTCAGTGATGTTAAGACAAATACAGTGATGACTTGGGGACCGAGGGCTTTTGTTCTATTTCATTTTAATTTGTTCTTTCATTTAAATGAAAGAATATCAAGCAAAAAAGTCATAAATCAAAATAATGTCTCGTTGCAGGCATGCAGTGCTGTGAAAAGAACAGTTCCCCTGTGCCATCAGACAGTTGAAGGGTTAACCCCCTCACCATTGGACTCATATGTTTATAGTCCCACTGGATCAGAAATCTTACCAGGGCTTTAAATCTTGTATCTTTTCAGGTCTGTCTTAATCCCTGTGGAGTAACTGAATGGAATGTTCCCCTCTCCTTTTCTTTGAAACTTTGCCTTAAAACTTGACATCCAGAATTAAATTTCTCTGCAGTGGGTTTAAAGGGGAACATTACTGATGTGATGTTTATCTCCATCACCTTACCGATATGAGTTGTGGTCACGACTACAGACAGTTCTAATCACATTCAGGCTGGTCCACTGGGGGTAATTCCATTTAACTTCCCATATGGTTCTTGTGACAAAGTAACCTAAAAGTAACAGCTCTTACTACATTTGAGGATTTCAAGTTTTACATGTCATAATTCAGGCAATCAAAACTCAAGTGTTATATTTTTAAAGTATACCATTTCCTTCACTGCACAGCAGAGATACTGATGGATGTCTTGATTCACAGAGGTCTTATTCCAAGAAAGAATACAGCCTGTTTCCCTTCTGTTTCCCTTCTTTCTATGTACTGCAACTGGGTTTTGTGGTCATCATTCATCACTACTGTGACGAGCTATCTGCTGAAAAAACAACATCCAGCAGCTGATGGAAAGTCATTTTTCTGGAAATAAACAGTGCAAGGTAGAAAATATGATATTTTTCCAGAACTTTCTTTAAAATAATAAAAATAGCCTTGGACTTTGGGGAAGGTGTGAGGTTTCAGAGAGGTCAGTGGCACCAATGTTTATTTTTCCAAATGTTAAAGAAACACATACTCCTGTCTCATGTGTGTCTTCCCCTTAAATTCATCTCCAAGTTTCATTAATAAATGTGGAAATTGCAGTAGAGCTCAGTTTTGATTTCTGTTCACTTCTTTAAAACAGACAGAAACTGTTCTGTTCCATCTCGGGTGACACCCTAACTTAACACCAGTATTTAAAAGTCAGTCCACACCTCTTCTATCGACATTGCTATCCAATCATGGTGAAGCCTGTGGAATTCTGGGTCAACTGACACTCTTGTTTACTTTAACTTTAAAAGCCCCTGAAAGTCAACATGGCCTCTACAGGGGACTCCTTCAAAAGGGGGACCCACTATGGTGATTTAAAAGCCTGACAGCAAGGTATGCACTCAAAAACAGGACGATTTTACTTGATTTTACAACCTGAGCGTCAAATTTGTTCAGTTGTTTATTTGACTTGTTACTTCTTTGATGTGCAATTAAAACGCAACAACCACGGGACAGTTTTTGGCAACATCTGCAGCAGGACTTCATACCCTCGCATGGATTAAGTGGTCGCGCCAAGCATGAACACAAAGACAGGTAGCTTTTAAAGAGATCCCAATGTAAACCTGAGGTTTTCACATTCGTTTCATCACAGACTTAACCTGTCAATCAACCCGTCAGTCTCCCAAGCTGAAAGACCACCGACAGCAGACAAACACCGTTTCCTTTTAATCTCTTTAATCCATCAGCAGTGCTACTTACTCTCTCTCCCTCCAACCCCCTTTCGTCTGTCATTAGCATCTGTCTTTTTCTGTAACTCTCACACTCTTTCATTGCTTTGAGCATAATATTAAGCGCTAAATTAAGTTTGAAACAGTCTGGCAGCGCTCCAGGCCGCACTGCAGGAGCAGTCAGCGCTGTTCCTTGTGCTGTGGATTATCCTGTCGGTTCTCACATCAAAGACTGACCCAGAGGTGTGATAACACAGAGGGAAGTTTTCACTCTTGGCCAGGGATAGTAATGTTCTACAGGGAAAGAAAATCAGTCTTTGCTTTATCTTGAAATATGCTAAATATATAAACAGGGTTTCAGAGAAGGGGCAGCACAGTGGTGCAGTGGTTAGCACTGTTAGGTTAATTGGCTACTCTAAATTGCTCATAGATGTGAGTGTGTTTGATCTCAACTTGCAAGAGCCAGCTTGCATGTTGCAAATCTGGTGAAATGGGCCCCCAGGAGGACACATTAACTACAATGTTTTACTGTTTTGTTGCATGAAATATTCAGATTACTAACAAGTATTAGCCATCATTAGGTTCTCTAACAAAAACATCTGTACCACCACTGGAATCCTAAAGCCACAGCAGCATGTAAACTCTCTCAGAGCACATAAAAGCCATTGCTAAGTCTAAGACGAGGATTCTTTAATCTAAGTGAGAATTAAGAGTTTACATAGATGACAGCATGACAAAATACATACATTAAAACTATTATTTATGAGTAGCATACATGCTAACTTTGACACTGCAGATTCATGCATTCACAGCTGGTAACACTCCAGTAACAGTAACAAGGGTTGAAGGACTTTTCTCAAGGACGCCTCAGCGTTAACCGAGAAAAAATATTAATCATTAACTAGCCATGCTAACAGGTCATAAGCCCACTTCTCTGAGGTCCATGCTATTTCCGCTTTAACATACCAACACTTGGCTTATAGTTTCTACTTTCACAACTTTTGCCCTGCTTTAGTGATAAACAAGGAACCTGAAGAGAAGGTTTTAGTTCCAGGGATTATCCCTGCTCTGCTCCTGTCAGCATCACATGACTCCTCCTCAAGAGTTGGAAAGCTAAGCGGTCAGAAGGCAGACAGGAAAACCATATTTCTCACTTTATTGTCCTTCGTGAAGTTGTTTTTGCAGTAAATTTCCTTAACAAAACTTCCCTCCCCTGTTCATCCGTGCGTGAGCTATTTAAAGTACTTCATCTTTCTCCTGTTCCCTCCCTCTCTTGTTTTCTCTCATTCTGACCTTCTTCCTCCCTCTCTCTCTCCCTCTCTCTCTTTCACTCTTCCTCTCTAACCCTATCCTCGCTGTCTGTGTCTTTCTATATAAGGAAAACTATGCCAGTTAGACAGAAGAGTTCAAAACAAGCAGAGAGAAGCTGCCTGAGAAAGATGTTCCTTTGGCTGGAGTCAGCCTCATCTGCACAGGAGGAAATGTTTACTCCGAAATTTTCACTGTACACATATACTGACTTTACAAAACACTTGGTGTGAACTGCACAAATGCACGTGCATGTTCTGCTTTGGTTAATTAGTCTAATTTTGTCAACATGACCCCACAGCAGCAAAATGCGTCCTCTCTCCATATGCACTGAAAAACCATGAGTGGATACACATTTCACAGTTCATCTCTTATTAGTGTGTAGACAAATCACGTCAAACGTCAAAGTTCTGTCACTATCAATCCAGAGTAGTCTGAGATATCAGCTGATATATGTTTCTGTAAATGACAGATCAAAAGGGACAATCCCACTAACAGTGAAAACAGAAACAAGATGGCAATCCGTGCTGGTGATATTACAGATGTTTAGCTGTACTATTTATGTACCTAGAAGTTATGGTAGTTTCCCTGCTCCTGAGAAAAGTAGAATGATGTGCATGATTTAAAGTTTGCAGTCGAACCACAAGCTTTTTTTTTGTTTGTTTGCTTTTTACCCTCCTGTCTTTATATAAGCACACAAACACACCCAAACACAGAAATCCCTACCGCCATCCTCAGCCTCCAGGATCCCCTGGAGATATTTGAAGGATCCGGACTGTTTGGGTTCAGAGACGGGCTCCTCGTAGTCCTGCAGCATCTTGTAGACGTCTGACTGAGTGTCGAAACCATTACGGCTCACAGGGGATTGCATGGGAGGCTCTGGGCTGAAGGAGACAAGAGATGCAAGATAAATTATTATTGCAATGCAATAATGATGGCTAGCTGACAGGTGGCAAGAAACATCCATTTCCTTTAGTAATCAGTTAAGACAACATCGGGGTGATGTGATTTTCATTTTTTGGCCACTACATTTTTAACAGGCGGTGCCATGATGTGATGTTTGAAGAAGGAAAGAATGAAAGGAGCTGAAGTAGCCTAAACAAAAAGATAAAAGAACAGATGACAGTTTCCAGACAAAAAAGAAAACTTGACTAGATTTTTCTTTTTCTGAGACAGCAGGCATGGATGCACAGAGGAGAAAACAGAGATGTATACTTTACACTCTACCATGTGATTCCACAGACGTGAAGTCTTAATCGCAACAGCTCTGCGCTATGGTTCTGCACATTCATCCATTCATCAAGTTATTCCCAAACCTCACAGGATGGATCACATTCATTTGATACATTCAAACCTCGGGGAGATGAGGAGGCTGCTGACAGATGTGTTCAAATTCTGACACACTTAACAGCATGTTTGTCTCCAGACTCCAGACTCCCCTCCAGGAGTCTGAAGGAAGTGCTTCACTGCAGACTGAGTGTGTGTGTGTGTGTGTGTGTGTGTGTGTGTGTGTGTGTGTGTGTGTGTGTGTGTGTGTGTGTGTGTGT